>LR753373.1:241995-527856 GCA_902729485.2 Mus minutoides
TTCAAGCCCCCGTCATAGAGCATCTTAGCCACTGTGCAGCGCCCCAAGATGGATGCACCGATTGGAGTCAGCAAGTAGCTGATGAGGAGAAGCACTAGGTACAGCTGCATCTTCTCCAGGCTCTGGTGGCTCAAGGCTGTGGATTTCAGCTGAACGGAGAGTCTCAGGCAGCTCCTTCCAAGGTCATAGGGACACTGGACTTTCCAGGGAAAGGAGAGGCACTGGGAGTTGGGGGAGGTCAGGAAGATAGAGGAAAGAAGGAAGAGATGGAAGGAAAGGGGGTGAGGAAGAGGAAGAGGAGGAGGGGGAGAAAGACAGCTCACTGCATGTACATTGCTGAGCAAGCCATTCCTGCTTGTGGTGAATTACTTCCACCGCTGCCTTTTGGCCTGCAATGTGTGCCAAGCTGTGGCCTCAACCATCTTACTCCCAGGCTTAGCAACCCCCACTGACTTGCCTGGCTGTCAACACAGGGGACAAGCTACTGGCCTCACAGTGCCTCCATTTCCTAGTCTGTAATGATGGGTAGTCTTCTCTTGGATAACTGACCTCAAGTCTTCCACTTCTGCAGTGACACTTCAGCCTTTCGCTGGCACAGCCCCATGCTGAGCAATGGTCCCCAAAATGTACCATATGTCACCTTGAGACACTGCTCGTTCCTTTCACAAGGCCACACCTAGGCTTGGTTTCCCAAGCCCCCTACAACCTGATTTTACCCCTGCTGAGCTTCCTTCCATCAAGAGGAAGCAGCTCCTCCTCTGAAAACCATCACAGAACTCCCTGCTTAGGCCCATCTGCAAGAGCCATGCCGCTTTCACTATACACCTACTGGTCTCACCTTGGTGCCTTCCCTATCCACGGAGCCCACATACACGTCCCACACACATCACTCTCCATCTTCTGGCCTCCACTCCTGGTGCAGTTCCTGAAGACTGACCGACCCTGCCTGAGGCCTACCTATAGGCCAGTGACAATCACCTCATGCTACTGTGTTGCCATTCAAACATATGTACACCCTCCCAGTGACAGTCTCTTCCTCCAAGCCATGGCTTGGGCTTAGAAAGTTCTCTTTGGGGGGTTATTCTGCGTATTGGAGTTCTGGTACACACCTAGAAGGTGGCTTAGGTATGAACGGTTGCCCTTAGACGCTCTGGTTTGAACTGTTGGCCCAAGTTGCTGATGCTGTTTGCAGAAGGTTTAGAGCCTTTCAGAGGTGACACCAGCCCCACTTCCTGATGCGACAAGTCACCTTGAGCTTTTATAAATGTGAGTTGTCACCCAGTGGCCTTGTTACCACAGTGGGCAGTACCACCAAACCAGAGCCACAAATAAATCTTTCCATTTTTAGGTTGTTGAGTATTTGGTCCCCTCTGTAATGAGCAAAATGTCCTCTGAAGAATTAAATTGATCTCTGCCGTGAACTAATAGCTTAGATGAAACCTCTAAGTGGGGCAAAGGTGGCAGACATGTTTAATTCTGCTGCATGGTTAGTTGTATACCTGACCACTGTCTCAGGAGGTGGTATCTTGGTTCTCAGATAGCCTGGGCCTTAATAGCTGCTTTGCTCTCAGCAGTTGGGATGGCAGTGACCCCAGCAGTGACCTTAACAAGTTATTCAACTTCTCTGTGCTTCAGAGCCCTTTCCTGTCACGCAGAGGAAAACACTCCTTGCCTAATTGTGCTGAGAAAATGAGTTTAGTTCAGAAAGCACTACATGCTCAGGGCAGCCTCGTTCTGAGTCCTGGTTGCACACTCTTGGTCCTCATTAATAACTGAATGTCTATGCATGGGGAGAGAGACATGTTGACATTTTCCAGCCGTGAAAACAGTATTTCAGGAAACAGTAGTCTTTCCCAGGCTAGGCACCGTCTCAGCTTCTCCCTCCCTCCAGCAGCCAATTCAGCAGGAACCTGGATGCTGTTGTAAGGCTTACCCACCCCTCACCTGCCTGCCTGCCACTGTCTTGGCCCAGGTCACCACCATCTCTGACTAATTATGGGTTTCTAACAGCATTCTCCACGTACCATTTGTCCAATTCCTCCTGCTCTGACCCCTGATCCCCTCTTCAGTCTAACCCCAGGTCACCCCAGACCCTTCCTCTCCTTTGGCTCTTCCACAGGCTCCCTGCATGTGTTCCCTGGACCACACCACTCCCACCATCTTTGTGCCAGCTGTTCCCTCTGCCTACATGGCTATTCCAATGACCACAGATTTAACCGTGGCCACTGACCCATCGAGGAAGGTGGCTTGGTTGTCTTTGTAATACACTCTAATAGCATTCACTGTGTTTGTTTGCTCTCTTGCTTATAACCTTGGTCTCATACAGAAAGCTTGCCTAACGCTGTCTCCTCCCCAGAGGCCAGTACCCAGTTTGCTGGTTCTCAATGATCTTATTGAAAGAATGAGCAAGCTTACCCTTCCAGAATGTGTCTCCAGATGACCAAAAGGGGACTTAGCTGACAAATGTGCTCTATAGCCAGATGTCCTCTGCCTGTCTCTGCTTCTGCCCACAAAGGCCCACCTACCAGCCCAGCAGGGAGTCCACGCTGCTTGCAGGCTGGGTACTCTGCCAGCACTGGGTCCCCTGCACTTTCTCAGATGCCAATTTCTTAGTAACTCATTTGCCTTCACCCAAGAGTTTCTACACCATTGATCCTGCTCCATGAGAAACTCTTCTAGAACCTTCTCTATGACATCTGTGACCAGAATGTTCTGAAAGGGGAAGGAATCCATCATCACCACTGAAGCCACATTAGCTGTCTGCCACTTCTACAGACATGTGAGAAGTCTGACGTGGGCCTCAGGGTGCCCGCAGGGCCAGGCTCCTTCTGGAGACAGTAAAGATGGCCAACTCCTTGTTCATACAGCAGTGTTGGCTGAAGGCTAACTGCTGTGGGCTGCCCACCCTCCTCATTCTGTTCCCCTTCCTGGTCATCAAAGACATCAAGGGTGAGTCCAAATCCCTCCCACCAGGACTCTATCCTACCTTTATCCTCAGATCAACTCCTCAGGCTTTCTCTTCCACTATTTTGATGATTTTTATCACTAGATTGGTCCACCCAGACTTCAGGGAAATCTCCTCTTGAGGTACTCAGCCTTAATCATATCTGAAAATCCATTTTGCTAGTAACACATTCTAATGTTCCAAGAGTCATGGCAGGGACACATTTGCCAGGGCAGTGCACTGTCAGCCATAGCATTACCATCGGTGGAACACAATAGAGAAGCCCTTAGTCAGCCAGTCTACTCGCAAGGCCCAGGATCAAGGATGATCTCTTTGGGGATCTAGGCCACCTAATTGAGACATGAAAATGTCAGCTTGGGTTATTATTAGGGCTCAAATGATCAGAGACCTCAAGATAGGAGAGGATAGCCAGCCGTGGTGGCGCACACCTTTGATCCCAGCAGGCAGAGGCAGGAGGATTTCTGAGTTCCAGGCCAGCCTGGTCTACAAAGTGAGTTCCAGGACAGCCAGGGCTATCCAGAGAAACCCTGTCTAAAAAAACAAAACAAAAACAACAAACAAACAAACAAACAAAAAGATAGGAAAGGATATGTTGGCCCGTGGGAATGTGGAAGTGGTTCTGGCTGGCTCAGTTAAAACCGGTAATTGCATGATTGATTTAAAGTAAGAGTGGAAACACGCAAAAGAAAAAAGCTAAACCAGCAACAAACACTTCTGCTTAGACCCATAAGTACGTCAGCAACCTCCAGTGTGTGTGGCACATATGAGTGTGCA
Organism: Mus minutoides; assembly: GCA_902729485.2. Classification (NCBI taxonomy): domain Eukaryota; kingdom Metazoa; phylum Chordata; class Mammalia; order Rodentia; family Muridae; genus Mus; species Mus minutoides. The sequence continues at coordinate 245,735 of LR753373.1, forward strand.
TGTATGACTGTGTGTGTGCATGTGAGTCTGTTTAGACCCATAAGTACGTCAGCAACCTCCAGCTGGTCTTTAAGCATTATCAACCAGTGTGTGTGGCATGTATGAGTGTGCATATATGACTGTGTGTGTGCATGTGAGTCTGTTGTGTACTATATACTACACTGTGAATCACTTAGAGTTTCCATTGCTCTAAAGTAGAACAATGGCTTAGAAACAGGCAAAGTTCGAATTCTTCTACATGTTGACTGGACATAGTACTACCAATTGATCCAGCAATACCACTCCTGGGCATATAACCAGAAGATATTCCAACTGGTAACAAGGACACATGCTCCACTATGTTCATAGCAGCCTTATTTATAATAGCCAGAAGCTGGAAAGAACCCAGATGTCCCTCAACAGAGGAATGGATACAGAAAATGTGGTACATTTACACAACGGAGTACTACTCAGCTATTAAAAACAATGAATTTATTAAATTCTTGGGCAAATGGATGTATCTGGAGGATATCATCCTGAGTGAGGTAACCCAATCACAAAAGAAGTCACTTCATATGCACTCACTGATAAGTGGATATTACCCCAGAAACCTAGAATACCCAAGATACAACTTCCAAAACACAAGAAAATCAAGAAAGAAGACCAACATGTGGATACTTCATCCCTCCCTAGAATAGGGAATAAAATATCCATGGAAGGAGGTGCAAAGACAAAGTTGGGAGCTAAGACGAATGAATGGACCATCCAGAGACTGCCCCACCCGAGGGGTCCATCCCATTATCAGCTACCAAATGCAGACACTACTGCATATACCAGCAAGATTTTGCTGAAAGGACTCTGATATAGCTGTCTCCTGTGAGGCTTTGTCAGTGCCTGGCAAATACAGAAGTGGATGCTCACAGTCATCTATAGGATGGAACACAGGGTCCCCAATGCAGGAGCTAGAGACAGTACCCAAGAGCTCTAGGGGTCTGCAACCCTATAGATGGAACAACAATATGAACTAATCAAAGCTTGTGTCTCTAGCTGCATATGTATTAGAAGATGGCCTAGTCTGCCATTATTGGGAAGAAAGGCCCCTTGGTCTAGCAATCTTTATATGCCCCAGTACAGGGGAATGCCAGGGTCAAGAAGTGGGAGTGGGTGGGTAGGGGACAGGGTGGGGGGGGTATAGGGGACTTATGGGATAGCACTTGAAATGTAAATGAAGAAAATATCTAATAATAAAAAAACAGGCAAAGTGCCATCCTCCAAACCTCCCCTCTATGCTGTCAAGATTGTAACTTTAATTTTTTCAAATCCTATTTTTAATGATGGTTCTTAAATGCCTTAACCTTCCTTGTAACCCACCACTCATCAGAGGTGGTGGAAAAGAAAGGATACAGAGGAAGTGGGCCTATTTAGAAAGGTTCTTTGGAGCAACTCCCATCTGTGTTGTCTAGAAATCAGCAGTTTGGTTCACAGGTCAGCAGGCAGTGGCAGCTCGATCCACTCGCAAACACTTCACGGATACACCAGCTGTCCAGTTCAGTAAAGTTGGGTTAACAACAGCAGTGACATGACCTAGCAGAGACAACCAGGACTCAGCCTTGGCTTGAGGATGGACCAGGGAGGAACGCCAGGAGATGTTCTCAGCTGTGCCTCTCTCAGGGAAGCAAAGATCAGCTAAGCCACAAGACCCACAAGCATTACACAGCTAGCTGTACCTGCAAGTCTAGTTCCATCTCCATCACTCCGTGGAGTCCTATTTATAACCTCCAAGCTTCACGTTCGTCCACGTGTCTTGACTCAGCATGGGTTTTGCCTCAGCATGTGCATCCAATCAGCCCGAGTCCTCAGAAGCGGCAACAAACTGCAGCACACCACCAGGAGGCTTTTGGTGTGTTTCTATGAAGTCTCGAGAAATGCAGCTCAACTATGCAATGTAAGGCAGACCAATACATGCACATTGTTAGCAAATAATCTTTCATCACATGTCCTTTCATGTGATTGCTTTAGCAGAACATCCTCTCTCCTGTGACTCCTTCATTGAAACGTTCCTTCATGTGTTTAACCCAGCAAAACACCATCCAACTGACTTTCCAAAGAACACTTACGTTTCTACTTCACAAGATGTTAAAAACTTACCCTACATTTACTCCTTCAGCAAAATGCTTTTTGATAACTCCCACTTTCCAAGTTTCTCAAAGTACTCAACTTATGTTTATCATTACCTCAAGCTGGAATGACAGACTGTGCCCAGTGTGGTTAGTCACCTGCCTCAGCCTTACACCCACCTAAGCCAGCAGGTCAGCACTGAGGGACACCTAAGTGACAAGAGTATTCATTGCTACTCACACCAGAGAGCATCATGTAACTTGATGAACTTCTAAATAGCTTTTGAGGATCAATTTGAGTTAGCACACCCCTAAAGACTCTCTCAAGAGACATACCTCCTTGGGAGAGAGATATTCTGGTTGGCTGGCTTCCTGAACCTCTGCCTCCTCATATGCCCCACTGCTGTTTGTGCAGGCTTATTTGTCTGTGGAAAACAGTTCACACACAGAGAGAGTTAGTGGAGCATCCTGAGAAGCAGGCCCCATGCTACCATTACCATTACTGGTTGAGGGCAGAGATCAGTAGACACAGCACAGGAGCTAAATACAGCAGCTGTTATTGCAATAGCTCTTTTGGAAAGAAGCCAATCATTTCCATGCTATCTTAGGACTGCTTGGGCTGTAGTGGCAGAACTACAGTGGGGCTAAAAGGCTTTCAAAGTCTGAAGTGTTTATTACTCAAAATAATATCCTCTCCTGGAGCATGGATTCGACTGGACCACCTTGGTTTTGCATTTGCCACTAACTGTGTGGCCTCAAGACAGCTGCTCCTCCTCAAGACAGCTGCTCCTCCTCAAGACAGCTGTTCCTTCTCTGTGTGCTTCAGCTTCTTCATCATGAGTCTAAAGACACAGTGTGCACACTGCTCAGCGTCTGCACAGGGAGTGGGTGTTGATAGCAAGTCTCAGAAGATGGACAAAAGTCACCGTGAAGATAGAGATGCAGTCAAACTGGCATCTGCCTCTGTCCCCTTCCTACCAGTACCACAGTGCTCAACTGCCATTGGAGGGCGGATGGCTCCACGGCTCCACCTCCTTCACGAAGAAGCCAGCAGCACACTCCCACTCTTGACCCCCAGGCCCTGGTGTCCTAGGCTCCTGATCAGCAGGTTTCTGGTGCCAGGCTGTTGTTCCAATACAGGGCTTTTTATGTAGTCCTCCCTTGTAAGCAATGTGCAAGGAGGACAGAGGCTACAGGCTGACTCCAGTTTCAAGGAGAGGAAGCAGTTCAGGCCTTGGCAATCTATAACAAAGGAACCCAGCGGGGTCATCCCTGGGCCTTGGAAACCAAACCATCCTTCAAGATGACTGCTCCCTTTCCAGTGTGGTTGACTCTAAGGTCAATGAGCCTTCAGCTAAAACTGCTTCTGGGGAAGAAATCACACAAAAGGAGAATCAGCAAAGGGTCAAGGAAATGGGGTGGGCATGAGGCTCAGCTGGTAATTCGCCAAGCATGGGAGAGACAGGAGGATCAGCAATTTGAAATCATCTCTGACTACACAAAGAGAGAAACAAAGATGATAAAATCATCTATACATGATGATGTGATATCCAACCTAGGATCAGCAATTAAATCTAGAAAATATTGCTTGCTGGCTATGTGACACTAAGACCTCACTAGTGTGAGGGCTCTTCTGATTCATTTTGAGGCACCATCCTTCCCTCTGGGTTTGTAAGATACAGTAGAGGAAACCATCATTGTAAAAGAATGGGTTTTTCTACCCTGTCCCTTGTTCCTGAATAATGACATAAAGATCTTTTATTTATTATAAGCTTCTTGCAGGATAGCACAACAATGATTGCCTTAGTCTACTTTCCAGACTACTTCCCAGCCATGTGGCCAGTTACCTGCCATCTTGGGCTCACCCTGGCCTCCTCCTCCTTCCACATCCCAATAGCAACTTCCACAGCTCTACCCAAGACCCCTTTCCTCCGGCCGGGCTCAGAAGTCTCGCCCCTTCCTGTCCTGGCCAGCCACAGGGTTACTGACCAACCAAGAGACGAAAAAGAACAATGCTCCACAAAATACCGAGTCAAGAAATGCCCCACAATAATGACAACACCAAAGAATGGACAGCAAGCAGATCTCAGGCGCAGAAATCAGCACTTGAACACACAGTGCGGTAAGTATACCCCAGCACAAGGTCACTGAAGGTGGGGGCGTGGCCAGGGTGGAGGCACCCACAGCAGTGGAACCCGGCTCAATATTCTGCAACCGGAACAACGCACAACAGCACCTGAGGTCACTCTTAGCAGAAATGTTTAACTTAAATTATCATGAAGACACGCAACTAAATGTCAATGCCCTGAAAACAGAAGAGTCAGGAAGAGTGGGGGGAACTGGAACCCACACTTCACTGGGTAGACTAAAGCTTCATCAAAGCCGAAGGTAGTTTGTAATCTTTGGCTGGGTTCTGGGCTGGGGAGATGGTTCAGTTGATAAAGTACCACCCATGCAAGCATGAAGGCCTGGATTCAATCTCCAGTACCTTTGTAAGAACCAGACCTTGAAGCACACATCTGCAACCCTAACACTGGGCACAGGGCAGAGATGGCCCACACAGGTGGATCCCCAGAGCTGATTGGCTGGCCAGCCTAGCCAATCAGTGAGCTCCAGATTTTGGAGAGAAACTGAGAAAGGTAACCAGTGTCAACTGCTTCCACATGTATGCACTTCCACATGTATGCACTTACAAGCACACACACACATGCACATAGAACAACTGCTAGCTTCCACATGTATGCAACTACAAGCACACACACACATGCACATAGAACAAGTGCTAGCTTCCACATGTATGCACCTACAAGCACATACACATGCACATAAAACTAAAGAAGATTAAGGAGCTATAGAGGACATGTGTGGTATGGTACTTCAGATTAGGACCTGGGTGGCAGTTGTTGGGAAGGTGCTGTCCTTGCTCTTGAGAGCCCAATGCAAGTATTTAGGAGCAAAATGTCAGTGTCTACAGCTGGTTTTCAGAGGGTCTGTCTAAAACAGAGGTGGGAGGGACACAAATCAAGAATTTTAAGCCCAGAGTTCCTTCTAGAAATTGGGAACCTGGAATCTAGACCTGGCTGCTGAGGACCCAGCCCCAAGCCCCTGACTGGCAGTCATTCTTACAGAATAGATGCTCCCACTGTGCCCAAGCACTGGGCACTCCCCTGACACTCCAGAGTCTCCCCTGACAGATGGCCTGTGTCTGCTGAACTGAACTCCTCAGGTCTCACTGCCTATAATTGTATCTGTATCTGGGCTGTTATCTGCATCAGCATCTATAAAGTATCAGCCCATGTCCAGAAAGTGTGCCAGTCAGCCCACTCCACTCTAAGATCACGATGAGAACATGATTTCTGCTTTCCCTGTTTGCAAAGCCATTTCCTCTGTGCAGCTGTCAGTCAGAGCCATATCACAGCACGGCACCCTTCACAGCAACCTCATACTGCTTCTCTCCCCAGTGGCCCAAGGGGGTGTCCTAGCCGAGCTGGAACGTGATAGGCAAGCACACTCGGAACAGGACATTCCCACGTGCCAAGACTGGGACAGGCCCAAACCTGAACTCAGAGTTCCAAAAGAAAGAAGGTTGGTCGGGCATGCAGCTAAAACTGCCTTAAGTGAACCCCAATGCTGTTTAGGTGTAGGACAGAGATCCATTCCAAGGAAGGTGGAACCTGTCCTTAGCTGGTATCTAGACCTACTCTGGCAGAAGGAAGAAAGAGAGTCTGACAAGGACATCCTCATGAGAGAGACAGAGAAGGGGGTGTCCCTTCTAAGCCACATTGCTTCTTCTGTAAACCCAGCTATATAAAGCAAGGAATTTGCCTTGCCAATGAAGGGACCCAGAGAGGCCACAGCAGCACCACCCAGAGCCTGACATCAGTCAGCACCTACCACCTCCAGAGCATGCCTCACGAATCCCCTTTAGTCAGATACTGTTTGACGCTGAGAGCCCCTAACGGCTCTGTGGGGACCGAGTTGGTTGCCACGCCTTTCTTTTCAAATCAAAACACTCTTGGCTGTGGTGTTGCGTGCCATGCTTAAAATATCAAGCTGGCATCAGGAAGGCCATATCTGAGCCCTTACTAAGGGTTGTGCTGAAGGGAAACGTGTTCACAGTCAGAAGAAAGGTCACTAAAGGCAGAGGGAGGAGGAGACAGTATCTTTTATGGACACTTTTCTTGCTACCTGTGTGGGAACAAAGCTTCCCTCGGCTACCCACAATGCAGTGCCAAGAAGGAGAAAGACCTCAGGCTGTGCCAAGAGAAATCCTGCACAGGGAACAGGCAGAGGGCCTGTCACGACTTGGCATGGTGGGAGGCAGAAATGCCATTCTGGTCCCTGAAGTCTTAGGAGCTGACATCACAAAAATGGATGAGCAAGAAGCACAGGGCCACCCTCTCCCGGAGAGCCCATCGAGGTGCACCGAAGGCACTGAGGCAACAGGGCCATCCTCTCCCGGGGAGCCCATCGAGGTGCACCGAAGGCATTGAGGCACAGGGCTGCCTCTCCCAGAGAGCCCATCGAGGTGCACTGAAGGCATTGAGGCACAGGGCCACCGCCTCTCCCAGAGAGCCCATCGAGGTGCACCGAAGGCATTGAGGCACAGGGCTGCCTCCCCCAGAGAGCCCTCCAAGGTGCACGGAAGGCATTGAGGAAGCAGGATGTGGAAGACAGGATGTGGCTTGATCGCGGTGCCACTGAAAATGAGTCACAGATCCATGTGAGATACACTCGAGGAACAGCTCCACCTCTGCAACCCTCGCACCCCTATCATGGTATAAATAGCAGCTGGCAGGCAGTCATTGGAGCAGGAGAAGGACTGTCAGTTACTCTGAGTCCCTACACCAGCGATTAAAGGATTAATGAATGAAGAATGAATGAATGAGCTGACTCTGAGGAGTGCTTGCCTTTGCCTGATGCCTCTTCTAACGCAATCATCTTCCAACGATAAAATGTCAATTCAGTTATTTGACCAACAACGTGAACTCACTACCTCCCGCTGTGACGATCCACAGTAGGAGAGAAACACACAGGTCATGAGTCAAGTAAATAAGTAAGTAAGTAAATAAGTAAATTTCACAGTGAAGGTCACATTGAAGACCTGAGGGACAGTCAGTAAAGCACTTGCCATACAAACCTGAGGGTCGGAGTTTGAGAAAGCCAGAACACACCTCTAGTTCCAGCGCTAGCGGCAGGAGGCAGGCAGCTCTCTGTAAACTTGTGGACTGGCTTAGACGGCAAAATTCCAGGCCAGTGAGAGACCAAGTCTCGGGCAAGAGGTGGAAGGACCCTGAGGACCAACAGCCAGAGATTGTCCTCTGACCTCCACATGTGTACCATATGTGCAAGCACCCGCACCCCACACACTCACCCACCCACCCCCCACCCCCCCACACACACACTCTCTAAAACACACAACAACTTTAGAAGTCAGATTTACGCTGTTTCATATTTGGACCTTTTGTTCTGAAAAGTTAACATGAGCCTTGAAAACATGTGTTGCAGCCCAGAGGCATGCCCGGGGGCACTGGGTGGTGACAATCTTTCCTGGGGGACCTGAGAACTTGCAACTCCCACTACGCCACTTTGTGGGGGACCTAATGGTTGCAGGATCCAGTCATCCAGTTATGTTCACCCAGAACATAAGCGGTGGGCCCGTCTTCTGTTTGATCCACAAGGGTATCCGCTGGAGCCCACACCCACCACTGCTTCTGTGCTCATTCAGTAAAATCCTTGCCTGGAACGTGAGGACCTGCTTTGGGATCCCTAGCACCCGTGTAAAAGCTGAAACCCAAAACTGGGAGATGGATACAGGGGGATCCCTGGGGCTCTCTAGGAAAACTGATGAGCGCCAGGCTTGATGAGTGACCTCATCTTTCACAAAATAAAATGGACAACAGCCAAGAATGACACAAGACGTCAACCTCACTCTCTCTTACACAGACACACACAGAGAGACACACAGAGACACACACACAGAGACACACACACAGACAGACATACACAGACACTCACACAACTCACATACACATACACTCACGAACAAACATACACAGACACACACTCAGACATGCACAGACACACTCAGAGACACACACAGACACACAGAGACACAAAGACAGACACACAGAGACACAAAGACAGACACTCAGACACACACACACACATTTCCCGGAGTAATCAGAGTGGTTTGTGTTCACACAGAACTGTAAGCAGCTCTGGACTAGCCTTTGAGTTCTATAGATCAGGAAACTGAGCCAAATGCCAGGCAGGTTTGGGGCCCAATTAAAATCCACGGTGCAGGCTGAGGGGGAAATGAGGGGTGGCTGTTTACCATGGTCGATCAGGGATGACCTCATCTCCCAGCACGTGCAAAGGGCTGGGTGTAGGTCTTCGTGTGTTTCAACCTCAATGAGTCTCTGACTGTGGATGCGCAGGAAGTTGGGGATTCTGCCTCCGGCCCATGTTTGCACTGTGGATGCTCAGGAAGTCGGGGATTCTGCCTCCGGCCCACGTTTGCTCACCATTCACGGTATCAGCCAGATTAACATCATATGGTGTCTACAGTGCCCACACTGAGCCCTGGCTGGGGATTAGCAGGAAAATAGCAGCTTGTGAGAATCCTCAGAGCCACTGTGAGCAGCAGCTCCCAAGGGGCCTTTTCTTGCCTAACACAAGTAGTTGTAGAGGCAGGAGCTGGCTCTCCAGATAGGCAGAAGTCAGCCCTTTAATGGTCAAACCAAAGAGCCACGGAACACAGGAAGATACTTTCTCCACACTTTGTGGAATTCTGGAGACCGGTGACGATCAGCAAGAACACCAACCTAGTGTGCTGGTGCACATCTATAAGCCCAGCAGCTGCTCAAATGCAGAGAGAGGCAGGAAGATTGGGTGTTCAAAGCCATGTTCAGCTTACACAGTAAGTTCGAAGCCAGCCTAGGCTAGAGACCCATACCCTGACTCCCCTCCAAGAAGTGGGGATTGTTAAACAGCAAATTCTACTTTTTATATGGAAAACACTAAAAATAACAGTATATATCAGTTTGAGAAAAACAATTCAGTCTGGTCTACCCCCTGCCATTCGACCATTTCCTCGGATCAAGATCTGGTGACAAACCAAAGCCATGACTCTTCTCCCTGGAGAGGATATAAACATGAGGACTTAGGTCTACAGTTTCAGCTCTAATCCTTTCCTTGACGAGCCTGAGGTGGAATTCTGTTGACCTGGCTTCCCACACCCCTCGCTCTTTCCTAGATGACACACACTCTCTCCATTTGAGCCTCTCACTGGAGGTCAGAGCGCACATGACCTCAAGATGAGCCAATCAGTGCCTTGCTTCCTCCTGCTACGGGGATCAGTTCCGGGACAGACACGTGATCGACCTGGGACCAATAAGACTCAAGGAAAATTCTATGAAACCTGTTTAATCTTTTGCTCCAGTCTGGAATGCCACAACTATGGAATTAGAAAGTGAGGATTGCCATCTTGGGATGAGTCTGTATTTAAAACAAAATAAGCAGAGCCCAGAAATGAGAGGAACCAGGTCTTCTGAGGGTTCAGATCCTTCATTATCACATAGGTGGGAAGATACCCATGTGCTGATGCACTGGGAATAGCCTACCTGTAAACTTTAATTTTTCAATCCCCATTTTTTTTCTTATTTAGTTTTTATTCATAATCATAAACTTAACTTTGCAATCCAGCTAGACTTGAAGGGGAATGAGGAAAATATGGAACCCAAAAAACTTCAGTGAGAGCAGAGATTACAGGACATTGCGAGCAGATAGGGTAGGGGCGCTCTCCTGAGCTACAGAAGGAATGGTTTTGATGAGCAAAATGCCTGAAAGTCAAAAGAAATTAGAGCTGTTCACAGTCGGAAATGGTGATCTTCTTGCTGGCCTTGCCATTTTTGCCGGTAGTGGTGGCGCACGCCGGTAGGATTTGCTGAAGGAGGCAGAGACAGGAGGATCACGAGTTTGAGGCCAGCCTGGGCTACACATTTCACTCCCATTTTTATGATGGTTCTTAAACGGGATGACCTCCCTTCTAGCCCGTCACCCACTGTGGCCTCCCTCAGCTACACGAACCAAGTTCCTGAAGGGGAAGCTGGGGCTGAATGAAAGACGGCGAGAGAAAAATGAGACCAAGACAAAGATATTGATCAAGGCCCAAAGTTTACTTAAGAGTCTGAGTTTATAAAAGGGGAAGGCCCATCCCCCACCATGCCAGGTTCTTTTTTGCTTTGTCACCAGGCTGTCAGCACTTGGTCACCAGGCTGTTGCTTATTCAGAAGTGTCTCAGGAAGACAGGTTCAGCCTCTCAGTGGGTAGCAGCGTCTTGGAGAAAAGCGCAGAGGTGGCAGAGCAATAGAACCATCTAGGTCAGAAGACTCCGCCCTAGGTGGTCTCATTCACAGAGGTGGAACAGGTCTAAGCCAGCCTGCTCAAGGCTGGGGGAGGCTATAACCCACCATAGGTGGTGGAAAAGAAAGGAGTATGTGGGGGAAGTGGACCTGTTTAGAAATGGTTCTTTGGAGCAAATCCCATCTGTGCTGTCAGGAAATCAGCAGTTCAGCTTACAGATCAGCAGCGGTAGCTCCATCCACTTACAAACACTTCATGAATATACCAGCAGTCCTTCGGTGGCACAACGTAGCAGGAGCATCCACCCCTCCGCTGAATCTGCAGGAGTCAACAGGAGGAACCAGGACCATCGGGGATGAGTGGAGAAGTTCTTGGCTGTGCCTCTCTCCACAAAGTGAAGATCAGCTAAGACTGGAGACCAAGAAGCGTTGCAAAGGCTAGCTCTATAAGCAAGCCCCTCTCACAGTCCGTTGAGTCCTGTTTATACTCCATCCAAACATCACGTGTCCTCCAAGTGTCTTGTCTCACCAGGTGTCAGCTGACATCACTCTGCCAATCAGCCAGAGTCCAAGAAAGTGGCAAGAAGCTGCCACCACACCACCAGAAGTTTTTGGTGCATTTCTCTCTATGGAGTTCTGACAAATGGAGCTCAACTACACAATGTAAGGCAGACCAATACATGTGTGTTGTTAGCAAAGAATACTTCACCATGTGTCCTTTCACATGCTTGCTTTAAAAGCATCCTTTCACAGGTGTCTGCCTCAGGAAAACTCCTTCATGTGTTTTCCCAGCAAAACACCATCTGTCACAACTGACTTTCCAAAGAACCCTTGTTTCCACTTCTTCTGGATGCTGCTTCAATGATGTTTGACCACAGCTCTTCAAGCATGTCTTCCATGTGTCCTTGATACATGACATTAATCCTCTGGGTCCCACCATGCTGGGTTTAGAGGACTGTGTTCAGCACTTTTTTGACTGCTGTGATAAAAATACCCAATGTAAGAGAGGGAGGGTTGTCTGACTCACAGTTGGAAGCAGAGACCCAGGCTGCTGGCACTCAGCTTCAATTCCTCGTCTTGCAATTCAGGAACCAGACCAGAGAAGATCACTGTTCACTTTTGTGGTGGGTCTTCCCACCTCAGTTAACCAAATCAAGACCACCCCTCTCAGGCAAGCCCAGAAGCTGGTCTCCTAGGTGACTAGCCATTATGAAAATACTGTATTACATGTGAGGTCAGTCTTCACTGTCATGTAAACAGATTTAAAAACACCCATGGTACTAGTGATGAACACCTTTAGGTGTCCAGAGAGAATTAACTGAGGTGGGGTGGGAGCCCCAAGGCCACAGAACAGGACCCTTTCGAAGTAAGAGGGAGAAAGGAAGAAATTGAATTGAGTCCTGGTGTTCTCTCTCTCTCTCTCTCTCTCTCTCTCTCTCTCTCTCTCTCTCTCTCTCTCTCTCTCTCCTGCTTTGTGTGAGCAGCACCACACAACCCAGCTGTGAGGGTTTCACAATGGGAAAAGCCTCCTACACTTCAAGACCAATCAGGCCTCAGAGGGAGTAAGAATAAGAACTAATGACCAGGCCCTGGGCTCAGTGATGTGGACAGAGTCCTCCACTTACTGCAGAAGCTAACTGCACCCAACAGATTATTAGCAAAGAGTGAAGGATATCAAAAAGAAACAGCTTCTGTGGCTTTGATAAATTTATCATGAAATGCCATGCTGAAACCCAGCCCAGCCAGAGCTCAGTACAGCTGTGATCACAACTGGAGACATACTGAAGGTTCTAGATGTAGGAACATCAAACACCTGAGTGTGTACCTGTATGTATGAGTGCACACATGAATGCATGCATGTTTTTACATGTGATTGTATGTCTGTGTGTTTCAGCATATGTGTTTGTGCACATGTATGTGCATGTGTGTGCAAGCACATGAATTTATGTGTTTTGCAGGTGTGTTTAGGCACATGTGTATGCAAGTACACATGTTTACGTTTTGTGCAGGTGTATATGTGTGTGCATGCATGTATGTGTATGTGTGCATACATGTATGTGTATGTGTGCATGGGCACATGCAGGGATAAAGAAATCATAGACTCTTTGCAAAGCAGAGAACACTTTGGAAATAGCTCTTCCTAGGGACTGTGAGTTAATTAAACCTCCCCTTTAAAGCCTACTTACTTTTCCTCCCTACAGGCCCTGAGCATATTAGACAAGCCCACAAGACCCATCTTTGTGGGTTTATGGGATAGTAGCCAGGCTGCTAGACAGACCTGCAATCCCATACACCTGGCACAAGAGGACAGAGAGTCAAGGCCAGTCTGGGCAATGTAGTGTGACTCTGTCTCAAGAATAAGTAAAGTAAAATAAAATATGACTGGGGCTATAGCTCAATGATAGATCAGTAGCCTAGCACTCACAAGGTCCTGGGTTCAATCCCCAGCACTGCTAAATACACACTCGTGTATACATAAATGGTATGGGAGTGAAGGGAGGGTAGGAGAGATAGGGAGGGAGGGAGGGAGGGAGAGGGGGCGGGGCTTCCAGCCTAGCTGGCACCAGATGTGGGTAACAGAAAAAAACAGGGAAGAACTCAGTTCCAGCTAGGAACCTTGATCCCAAAGGCATCTTGGCCCCATCTGCCAGCCTAGAGACTCTCCTTAAACACAGAAACCGTCGTTGATACTAAGTTAAAGGACTGAAGTCAGTGAGGGAGGTCAAAATCTGAACAGCCTGGACCCCGCTGTGCAGGGGTGTGCTGAAGTTACTTGTCTGAGCCCATGACAGGGACGCGCAGACACGGGGAAACCATCTCTTAGAACAGTGTCAGATGCTGCTGTGGAGAGCTGAGGATCGCCCAGCGCATGCAACCCTTACGGCTTATAGTTCTCATGAACTGCGAAGTCCTCACCACCACTACCCACGCCTACCTCCTGGGGACTGCAGGCAGCCTGACTGCAGTCAGGCTGCACAGGTCAGGTGGCCAGTCACGTGGCATGGGTCATGTGAACACTAAGCCTGCTTCTCTCAGTTACAGGACACCCACCTCCCTTGGCGATCTGTAAGAGTAGATTCCTAGAGGGTTAAGGAGACGGATCAGTGAAAAACAGGGTGGCTCTGAAAGCATGAAGACCTGAATTCGGATTCCTAGAACCCACTAAAAGCCAGACATGGAAACACATCCCAGCATTTCTACAGCAAGACTGGAGGCAGAGACAGAAGAGCGCCCTGATGCTGTCAGCCCAGGCTTGCCTCACATGCATACCATGGCACATTGCACCACAGTGTACACCCAAAATGCACACCAGAGACTAGTCATTTTTTAAAGAGCAGACATCCCCTTTGTCTGGCAGGCCCGAAGCCTTCATGCTTTTTCCTTAAACCTCGTGACACTGGCCGAGGTGCGGGGCGTTCATGAAGCTCTTAGCTGAACAGTGAACAGGGAACTCCTCTCTTCACCTGCTACTCCTCTCTCTTCCCAAACCTAACAACAGTGAATGTCCGGTAATGAAGGTATGTCTTCCACAGCCTCAACTGGTACACAGCAGAAGCCTGTCTGAGCATACTCAGCTTGGGGGAGAATAGTGAGATCCAGCCAAGTCAGAGGAGAACTGCAGCCAAGCAGACATGGCAGGGCTCAGGCAGCCACCGGTTTCTGAGAAGCAGCCGGCTTTCACTTTCCTACGCTGCTCACTTGGCTTTTAAATAAGGTTTGCTTTGTGCTCACAGTCTTCAAGGCTCTCACACCATGCCTTAAAATCCACTCCGTTCCCCAGACTGTGAGCTCCTTGTTGGGGTGGCTATGGCAGCCAGAGTGTCACCTTCCTTCCCTTTCTGAATCATGTGACTTTAAACTACCTCCCTTCCCCAGCCCTGTGAAAATGAGTCTTCCTTTGCCTCCAGTGAAAGCTGATCCTCCCAGGAAAATGTATGCGATCTAGTTGAGATTTATGCTAATGGCCTTCGAGTCTCTCTGATTCAGTTTAGATCTTTAAAAACTCCTTGATTAAATTTGGATTTTCCAAAAATGTCAGAGACTTTGAATCAGGAAGTGCAAATTCATCGCAAGTTTGCCAAGTGTGGGATGCTTCTCTTCTTCAGTCCTTCAAGTCCTTTCGTGACTGATTTACAAAATAGGTACATATTTAGCATGATGTCTGAGGAGAAACACTTGCCAGAATTATCCCCCTTGCTTCACAGGCTCCAGGCAGGATACCTCAGAGGTTAAGGCACACTTGGGTCTCTTCAGTCCCCTGACCACATCTGCATGTCTGGCTGTGACTTCCAAGTAAGTAGCTTACCCCTTAGGAAGACAAGGGAACATTGTAGTGAAATTTCTCAGAAGTGAATGGCTGTAGCAGAGCAAGCGTCAGAGCCTTCCCCACATCTCAGGGCTAATCACCAGCGTATGGAAGACAGACTGGGATTCTCCAACACCCACACTTGGCATCAACAGGTGGAGCTGACACAATGACAGCCCCCCCTCTGGGAAGCCAATTTTCTGGCAGATGATGGGGGTGGAAGCTGTAAATGGCCCAGGTTCCCCTGTCCTTTGCAATCTGACAGCAGGGACAAGCAATGCCCCAGTGGCCATGGAAACAAGCTGGAGCAGGAAGGACAAGTGTTGGAGATGTAACAGAACACCCCCACCCCACCCCACCCCACCCGCCCTGGCTGCTGAGGAACATGCTGAGACATGTTGGGACATTTCCTTCTGTATCTGAGTTCTTCCTCAGCTCCAACAGCTGAGAAGCCCTGCAGGGAATCTGCACAGGACCAGGAGCCAAAGCTTGACCTGGCTTTTGAATAACTTATTTTATGTTGCCAGTGTCTCAAGCCTAGGTTGGCCTCTAGCTTGCCATGTAGCCAAGGATGATTTTAATTTTTGATTCTCCCAAGTCTACCTCCTGAGCACTGTTACAGGTCAGCCTGTATTTTGACTAGTCTTGTCCAATGCAGGGAATCAAACCCAGATGCTCCGTGTGTGCTAAGCAAGCACTGAGTTAGTACAAGGAATCCTTGGGCTGGACTTGCCAAGAGTCTGTAGGTAATAGAAAATCCCAATTGGTGGCTGAGACAAATAGATTTTGAATTTGTTGGCAAGCCAGCATGGCTGATGTGACAGCTTCAGAGTCCATTGCAGAATACCTCAGTACTGCAGGAAGCTTCTTGTAGATTCCCTGCACTGGGCTTGTCATGGGTAGAATCCTCAAGGAATCAGAATGGCTTCCCAAGGATTCCTCAGAAAGCTGACATGAGGGGCTGGGGTGTGGCTACGTTGGTAGACTGCTTGCCTAGCACACACAGAACACCTGGGTTTGATCCCTTACATGGAGCAAAATCAGGTGTGATGGCTCAAGTCTGCCAACCAGCATCTGAGAGGTGGGGCTGAGGACTGGGAGAGGAGGGGCTAAAAATCATACTTAGCTACGTAGAAAGTTTGAAGCCATTCTGGGCTACATGAGACCCTGTCTTTAAAAAGGAGGGAGAGAGGATCTTAAGTCTGAGGCCAGTCTGATTTACACAGTAAAATCCTGTCTCACACACACACACAAAGTTGCAAGGTCTCTTCCCACCCCTCCCCCAACTCTGAAGCAACCACCATATGACTTCTTTTATTATCCTTAATGTTTTATTACATTTACTTATTGTGAGTGGGACCACAGGTGAACCAAGGCCTACACCTGGAGATCAGGGACAGCTTAAAAGAGCTGGTTCTCCCCCTCCAC
Organism: Mus minutoides; assembly: GCA_902729485.2. Lineage (NCBI taxonomy): Eukaryota > Metazoa > Chordata > Mammalia > Rodentia > Muridae > Mus > Mus minutoides. Next base: position 261,931 of record LR753373.1, read on the forward strand.
CATGTGTGTCTGGGGACTGAACCTGTGCCGACAGGCCTGGTGGCCAGGACTTTACCCAGTGGCCCCATTGTGTGGATTCTATCACAGAGGTTGGGTTTTCATGTTTTAGGACATCAAAGAATTAGAAACAAAAAGTCATCTCCCTTGGCATTCTGCCCCAGCACCAGCAGCCTGTTGCCTGTCACTGCTAAGCCTCAGTTTGCAGATCTGTTCATCTACCAAGAGGTATCAGCACCATCTCCAGGTTCAGGCTGCTCTTCGGTTCTGCTCGTTGCTTTCAACACTCTTGGTTAAATCCCAATTAGAACCTCAGGGCAGATAGACCTGAGTTGTGGGGCACAGAGACATTCAACTTCCTATATAATTGCAGGATCATTTTGTAAAGTGGCTTTGCACTTCTTACTCCCAGAGGCAGTATGCAGGTGTCCAGCTACTCACATGAGGAGCTCTGGGAAGAGCTGAGAGTAGCCCAGGTCCTCCTCTGGACATGCAGGGCCCAGGCCTGGCCAGGGGGGTAAATGGAACTCCAGCCTGGATGTGAGCTACACTGGGGTTTGGGGGAATCTATGGGGTACCACCCAAGTTCTGGGTAGGAGCATAAGGGTGCCACAGTTGCCTTTATACACAACATGACTTTTACAGTCAACTTGACACAAACCAGAGTCATCTGGGGAGAGGGAGCCTCAGTTAAAGAAACTGTTTCCACTGGATTGTCAGTGGGGCATCTTCTTGATTAATGACTGGTGTGGGAGGGTCCTGACCTCTGTGGGCAGTGCCATCCCTAGGCAGGGAGTCCTGGGCTGTAGAAAAAGCAATCTGAGCAGGAGCCCAGGGGTGGGAGAATCCAGTAAGCATTCCTCTGTGGTTCCTGCTTCAAGCTCCTGCCTTGAGTGTCTACCTTGTTTTCACTCAGTGATGGACTGTAAACCTGTCCATCTTAGCTAGTTATCCTACGAAGATAAACCCTCTCCTCCCCAAGTTGCTTTGGAATTTATCACAGAAACAAAAAGCAAACTAGGATGCCCTCCCTGGACCTTGAATGCCAAGCCTTGGCAAGATCAGAACAGCAGAGCAGTGCAGAGACATGATGGAACATTCACCTCAGGAGAGGGCAGGCTCAGTGCTGGACTCTCTTGCAGGCCTCCAGGCTCACTGAGTACCTGTGGCTCCTCAGCTCTTCTCACCATGCTCCCAAACTCTTTTCCTGCACATGGGCTTTGCTCTCTCCAGCTTCTCATTCCTATATAACCCTACCACCTCAGACATACTTTCTCTTTTTGTTCTCTTGGTTTAGCTCTCATGGTCCTCTATTCTTGGGCCCCTCTCTCTCTTGGTCCACTTGCACCCCCTTGGTCCTCCACGTTTACTCTCTGCCACCCCTCACCATGGCCCAGTTCAGTCTACTGGTCATGCTAATCTACTACTCTCTCTCCCTGCTCTGGACTCTTCCCAGTGCCTCTGGCTGTGCTTTCCCTTATATCTACAATAAAACCTTCCCCTTAACCATACCTTGGAGAGATTATGTCCTCGTTTCAGACAACTATGCCCCTGTATCAAGTTCTTTACCTACTGGGCTGCCTTCCAAGTCCTTAGGATAAATCTAGACAGACTGGAGAGGTGCCTCAATGGTTAATAATGTACACTGCCCTTGTAGAGGACTCAAGTTCAGTTCCCAGCATTCACACTGGGTGTATCACAACCACCTGTAACCCCAGTTTTTAAATTCAGGTACTGCATCCATATGCACAAACCCACACATATATATGCACTATTTTAGAAGACTTTAGAATATATCTAAATCATAACAAGCCCTCAATAAAGTATGAACCTGAATATGTAATTTATACATATATCTGTGAATACAATGATATATGCATGTAAGTATAAAGTATGATGTAAAATTGATACATGTACATATATAAACATAATATACACATATATCTATGAGTAAAATAATATATGCATGTAAGTATATGAGCAATACTATGTGTACATATGTAAACAAATGTACATGCATAGTATTGCATAGCATGTAGAAAGGAGAAACAGGGTGAACACTAGGAGATGAAGGGCCTACTGCAGCTAATGGATACTTGAGTCATGAAAGACAATATTGAGCTAATGCTTTTCTAGTTTTAACTCTGTAATGGAGTCTTTGTTTTCTGGTGGTGGGTAAGTACATAAAAGTAGAATGGACACTGGACATATAGAATGTGGCATTCTATACCTCTAGCATGGCCACTCTAGTTTTAGAGAAAGTCACTGAAGTGTGGACCTGGCTAACCTTGCTGTGTGACGTCTTTTATTTATAAGTTCTTAACAAGTCTTAGCTTTAAAGAAGTGCAAAGAAAAATACAATATGACCCCAAGAATGTCAGACAGCTTGCCTGTGGTAGAGCTTTGCGTCTGGAGACCCACGGAGACACCACTACACTATACAGGAGGAAATCCACAATTCCAGTGTCTTGCCCCAGGCCCAGAGCCACGAAGGGACAAAGCAGTTATTGACGCTTCCTGCTGGTGGCTGCAGAGCCTGGCTTTTCTGTGTTCAGGGGAACCAGCTCAGGGAATTATAAGCAAGATGCCACTGCCACCTGGTGGGGACTCTGCCACACAGCCCAGGGCTTCCACTGGGGACAACCACACAATGATGTCCAGAGAACCCAGGACCACCACAGGACAGACACACTCATAGAAAATTCTCTGGAAACCTTGTCCCAGAGAGCTCATGATTCTAAAATGAAGGTGTCCTCTTCAAAGAGAAGAAACTTGAGGTCGATGTTTGCAAAGAGTTGTACATGTCACTAGTACGTCAGTGTATACCTGTTCACCAGATCCATCAGCTCTTGTGTAGGACATGGAGATGAGACACGAGATAGGCACATGTTGAGGAGGAGGATGGAATAGAGGAACTTGAAATAGAGAGCCTGTACTAATTACTCTCCTCACTGCCGTGACAAATGCCTGGCAAAAGCTTAAGAAGAGGGTGTGTTTGGGCTCATGGTTTGAGCGTAGTCTACCATGGAGGAGGGAGGAGGCATGGAGGTGGAGGTACCGAGTCATACTGTTTCCATCGTCAGAAAGCAGAGAGGGGTGTTGGCATCCCACCAGCTCCTGCTTTTTATCCAGGCCCTAGCCCATGGCAGGTGCCACCCACATACAGGGTGGGCCTTTCTCAGCTAAGCACCCTCATCAGGCATATCTCCTAGGTGATTTCTTTCCATCAGATAATGAGGAGAAACTAGCTCAGGACACTGAAGTGACTGACAGCCCCTCTCTCATGTTGTCACCTCTGGCTCTTCTATACCAACTCCCCAACTTGGGATAATATGCAAGAGAGACTCTAAGGAGGACCATGACCCTCTAGGTCCTGCCAATATGCTCAGACTTGTATCTCTCCTGCCCAGCTCACATCTAGGACTGTGCCACACTGGGAGTTCACACCTGCTCACCTCACACCCAACCACACTGGGTGTTCACACCTGCCTACCTCACACCTAGGACAGTGTCTCACTGGGGGTTCACACCTGCCCAGCTCACACCTAGGACTGTGCCACACTGGGAGTTCACACCTGCTCACCTCACACCTAGCCACACTGGGGGTACACACCTGCCCACTCACACCTAGGACAGTGTCTCACTGGGGGTTCACACCTGCCCACATCACACCCAGCCACACTGGGGGTACACACCTGCCCACCTCACACCTAACACAGTGCCACACTGGGTGTTCTTACTTCCTCAGCTCACACCTAGGACAGTGCCACACTGGGGGTTCACACCTGCTCATCTCACACCCAGCCACACTGGGGGTACACATCTGCCCATCTCACACCTAGAACAGTGTCACAATGGGGGTTCGCACCTGCCTACCTCACACCTAGGACAGTGCCACACTGGGGGTTCACAATCACTTGGTTTTCATCTCATGATACTTTACCCTCTACTTATCCCTGTGGTAAACACTGCAAAGAAATTTTGCATTCAGCCCCTGTACAAACAGCGTCTCTGGGGCACAGCCTGCAGATTGCCACTTGGACAGTACCTTGTCGGGTTGTACAACTGAACAAATCATCTACTGCTTCATTCCACCCACGTGAATGCAGGTGGACCTGGTCTCCAGGACAAAGTTGGCAAGATGGTGAATTTTAAATCTCATACAACTAAGCAGTTTTCTACCTTCAAGAGATGAAGATGATTTAAGCAGTTCTAAGCCAGATGTGAAGTCTGCAGACACACAGGTGTGGGATCAGGGTCAGATCTATGGGTATCCCGGCCTGACCCCCTGTACAGTTGGGTGCATCTATCCCCTAGGCTCTATGCTACCATGGCCGGCTGCACTTCCCTGGAAACTATACAACACAAAATCCCTCTCAGGCACTCCAGCCCTCACATACCCTGTCAACAGTCACCAGGGGACCAAAACCATCCTCAAGACAACTCGGCCATGATTCACACTCCGCAACCTCCGCCAGCCCAAGGAAGGGCTAATGACAGTTAATGTTGGTTAGCAATGTGACAACAGCTAGCGTCACCCTGGAGACAGGCTTCTGGGCTCCGTGTTGGATGATCTAGACTAGGTTAGCTTCTGTGCATGCCTGTGAGGGGTTATCTTGACTAGGGTAGCTGAGGTGGGAGGAGTCGCACTAATAGTGCACGTTAGTATTCCTTGGGCTGGGAGTCTGGACTGCCCAAAAGGCTTCTACCTGAGCAACATTGTACAAATTGTCTTGTTTTTGTTTTTTTAAAGTGTTACTATTAAAACTCTTGTGAGGGATTGTTTCAAAATACTCCCTCAGGAAAGAAAGCTAAGCAGTATGCCTTTTTTGCCTTTTTTTTTAAATGGCTTAAAGTTTCTAAAGTGATAAAAATGAAAATCACACTACCATTTGAAGTCCATTCTCCAGGTTTTCAGTGTCGTTTCTGTGCAGTCTTTTTTATGTATCACACTTCGGTTTGTGTTGGCTTTCTTCTTTTGCCCCAGATCAAACTGAACAATGTATATTTAACATTGTCTGTCTGTAAAATACTTTTTTAAAGAAAGCATTTATATTTATATGACAGCTTGAACTGACAACATTATGTATATAGATCATCTTGAAGTATTATTTCACATTGAAAAGAAGAAAATATATTGATAACTATAGATGTTATGAAGAAGAGGCTATTTCTAGTTTTGTACTAAAAATCAATTGGATGAACTAAATCCAAAACCGGACACTGTAGCAGCGATTTTCAGTCTTATTTTTACTTGTTTCTATATTGGAGGCTGCTGCACAGATAGATGATCTTCATCCTTGCTGTTTTCAGATAAACTTGGTTTCCTTGAGCAGACTGTTAACTTTCAGAATTTCTTTTTATTGCTGAAATAGAGTACTGGTTTTCCTTGTGAATGATTATTCATATTTGTAAGTTCTGGGAATATGGGCACAGTGTGACTGACCAGCTGCCTCAGAGCCCTGCCACCATGCCTTCTCCACCATACTGGGCTGTGCTCTTAAACCATGTCATAATTAGTTCTGTTGCCTTGACACAAACCAAGATGTTCCTGGGATGAGAGAATCTCAGTTGTGAAGCCGCTTCCATCAGACTGGCCTCTGGGCATGTATATGTGTGTCTTCCTAATTGCCAATTGATAGAAGAGGGCCCAGCCTACTCTGTTCCCCCAGGAAAAGTCTCATAGCAGCTATGTAGAAGTTGTCACTACAGGACAAAAGTAAAATTTGCAAAGCAATACTCACCAGAATAATATGGGTCAAATGTTGGGTTTTCATTTGGGGTAGGATGGACAACTTTCAGTTGAGCAATTTTCAGTGCTCAAGGAAGCCATGTGTCTTTGCAAAACAGGCAGTCAGTGAAGGCTGATGGGTTCTCTGTGAGGTGTCTGAGAGGACCTGACACTTCCACAGTGGTTTCCATGATATGTCTGCCACTAGGATGGCAATGTCTATCCATCCACTAGGGTCTCCACCCTGACCAAGCTAGGTCATCTCCCCAATGCTGATCACAGTGACTTCAAAGTCTCCCTGTGGTCACACTGAGTTCTTCATAGATCCAGGAAAGAAAGCCACTAGGACCAGTGGGTGTAATCAAGACATATGATAGACACAAATAGAATATAGATTGTCCTGGTGTGTGTATGTGTGGTTTTGTATGTTTATTTTGTTGTTTTTGTCAACCTGACACAGGCTAGAGTTATTTGGGAAGGGGAACCTCAATTGAGAAAGTATCTCCATCAGTGGAGCATTTTCTTGATTAACGATGATTAATGCTTTAGCTCCTGCCTTCAGGTTGCTGCCTCAAGGTCCTACCCCTGACTTCTCTAGATGATAAACAATGATATGGAACTGTATGGGAAAACACACACACACACACACACAAAACCTTTTCTTCCACAAGTTGTCTTTGGTCCTGGTGGTGTTTTATCTCAGCAAGAGAAATCTTAACTTAGACAATTGTATACATATGTACCATACATATCAGTCAGATACATATGTACCATACATATCAGTCAGATACAATGTCACAGCTCCCTTTCCACGTGGTATGGATAACATGTCAGTGTGGGATAACAGCTGAGTAGACACATACATGTCAGCACCAGATCAGACAGCAGAGTCAGGAAAGACAGAAGACACTTGGCAAACGCATGAGGAGAAATAACAAGCATCTCCTCGCTGGGCGCACGTGCGGGCACCTCCTCGCTGGGCGCACGTGCGGGCACCTCCTCGCTGGGCACACGTGCGGGCACCTCCTTGCTGGGCGCACGTGCGGGCACCTCCTCGCTGGGCGCACGTGCGGTGCCGTTTCTTCATCCTGAGCTGCTGTTCATTTTGTTTCGTTTGATGGTGAGTTTGACACAAACTGTATTAGGTGTGATTTGAGCTTGTCCTGGTGCACAAAGAAATAACGTAGAGAATGCTAGTCTACCACAGGCTTGCCCACAAATCAATCTGGTGGGGGCATTTTCTCAGTTGAAGTTCCCTGTTCCCAAATGACTCTAACTTAAGTCAAGTTTGCATAAAACCAGCCAGCACAGAAAAAAAAATCAACATTGCCTAAAGAAAGAGTTGTCCCTTTGACTCTGGTTTCTGTAAGATTCCCATGGAGACTCTGAAAGGTTCTGCCTAAGTGTCTCTGTTCACTCTGGGATCCTTCCATCACTGGCTTATCCAGCTACCCAACTAACTAACTTGGGGAGACTTGGGTCACACTTGAGTCACATGGTATCACCTGGTTGAGTAGCTGAAGACAAACATTGGTAACCAATGCAAGCAGCCAAAGCATAGTGGGGTTGGTGGTTGGCATTGCTTCCTGCATGTTATCACAGCGGTTGTCAGAAGTGGGCACTGTCCACATGACTCCTGAAAGAGAACAGCAAGAGCCGCCACTCCCCACTCCTACCTGGCTTCTCCTGGACTTTGCTCTATACATCCCTTCCTATGCTTGACTGTAACCTATATCCCTTCGCTGTGACAAACCGCAGCCATGAGTATAACAGCTTTGTGGGTCCTTCCATCAAATGATTGAACTGGGGAGTGATCACACACTTGATCATATTCACTTGGAACTCCCACATTTACCCAAGGACCACCAGCATGCCCCTGTCCTACCTCCATGGGTCCACAGTGCTGCCTGCTGGAATGTTGTCTAGTCTGTTGCCATGCTGGTAACCATAGCTGCTCCTGAGTTAATGATAGCAGTAGCTATGTCAGGTACTCACCATCCTCCAACTCTTACCCCCCATGGTGTTTGCTGAGCCTTTGATGTTGAGGCAGGAGCAACTGCTATTCTCTCTGGCCAGTTCTGAGTCCTTGCAGGGAAAGCTTCTCTGACCAAGGTTGAAGATGCTATTTCATCTGGAAATAATTGTGCAGCTTTCTAATTCCACCTGGATGGAGCCACCAGTACCCCCCCAAACCTCTTTTAAAACTTTTATTTATGTGCATGGGTGTTTTGACTGAATGTATGTTTATGTACCACATACGCACCTGGTACCTGCAGAAGCCAGAAGAAGGTATCAGATCCCATGGAACTGGAGTTATAGACAACTATAAGCCATCATATGGATGCGAAGGTTGAACCCAGGTTCTTTGGAAAATCAGCCAGTGCTCTTAAATGCTGTACCATCTCTCCAGTCCTCTAGTGTTCTCTTTGATGATAGAAAATGTGAACAAAAATGCAAGACTCGGAGGATTCTGAAAGGTGGACTTGAACACACACACAATATGTCCTCTGCTTCCTCTCCCTGCCTCTCGATCTCCTGGACTGGGTACTACAAGCATTTCCAACCCAGAACTGTTAACAGGCACAGGCATACAATTCTAAGAAAAACCTGATCTCAGTAGCCTGAGGACCAGGGCTAAAAGCGGCTTAACAATTGAAAACTTTAGCAATACTTCCTTACTTCAGCCAAACACAACTTGCCCTTGCCAGTGGGGGTGGGGGTGTTACACCCAGCTCTCCTTTCATGGAACTCAGACACAATTGGGTCATCATGTTAGGTGACATTAGTAAGATTGAACAGGGAGCTAATGGTTCCCTCTCTGCCTGGCAGAAACAGGCAGTACTCCAACTTCCCTACAAGGTAGCATCCAGCGGGGAACTGAACCTCAGCTGCCATACAACAGCAAAACTAAACAAGATACTGGTACACAGTGAGACTTGACACCAGGAGGCTTCACTTCCTCTTCTGATATCAGCCAGGTCTAGAGAGGCACTGAACCCAACTGGTTCAGTTCAACTCTTCTGATGTCAGCCCTCGCCCAAGTCAGCAAAACCCATCAAGGCATCGAAAGATGGACGTGGTCACCATAGAGCTTCCCTTCCATCGCTGGAGTCAGTGAGGCCTCCCTTGAGAGTAGAATGTCCACATGCGCCCAGAAGCAATGAGACTGAGTGAGGCTGTGTGAAGGAGAGCAAGAAGCAAGCTAGCACTGTGTGCCTCTCAGAGTGAGCGTCACCTCTTCCCTGAGCCAGAAAACACCACCAGTGGGTGGGGCTAGGGTGTAGCTTGATAGTAGGATACATATTGTATACATATGTACCATACATATCAGATACAATGTCACAGCTCCCTTTCCACGTGGCATGGATAACATGTCAGCGTGGGATAACAGCATGTTATCACACGTGCAGCATGACAAGAGACGAGGGAGGGGGGGGGGGGGGAGGGAAAGGGAAAACTGGCTTGTTCTGATTCGGTGGGGAACTGAGTTCAAGCCCTCCCTCAGAGCAAGGCAGCGTGAGCTGGTACCTATAGCAATTACTTTCTATTCTGTGATCAGCCCGCTATGGCTGAGGCACCTTTTATAGAAGAAAGTGTTCATTTTGACTTACAATGGCTCACAATGATGAGATGTGGCAGCAAACAGCAGGCTTGGCAGCTGGGACAGAATAATGAGGGCTCACACCTTTTACCAGAAGCATGAAGCAGAGAGAGAGATCCACTGGAAATGGGGGGAATATTACAGCTCAGAATCCTTCTCCCAGGGACATACATCCATACCTAAACATCCCCCAAACAACACTTACTGTCTCCATTACTGTTCTATTACTGTGAAGAGACGCCATGGCCAAGGCAACTCCTACAAAAGAAAACATTTCATTGGGGGCTTGTCCACAGTTTCAGAGGGCAAGTTCATGATCATTATGGTGAAAATCAGGATGCTGCAAAAGTAGCTGAGAACTATGCACCCTGATCCATAAGCAGCAGGGGGGAGGGGGAGATGGGAGGGGAGGGAGGGAGGGAGAGAGAGAGAGAGAGAGAGAGAGAGAGAGAGAAAGAGAGAGAGAGACTGGGCCTAGCATAGGCTTTTGAAACCTCAAAGTCCACCTTCAGTAACACACTTCCAACAAGACTACACCCCCTCCAATGAGGCCACACCTCCTAATCCTTCCTCAAAAGTTCCACTAACTGGAGACCCAAGCATGCAATCATATGAACCTATGGGAGCCATTCTCCTTCAAAACACCACAAGCACTAATAACTCAGAACCAAGTCTTTAAATACATAAATGTATGGAGGACACTCTCATTTAAACCACCACAGTACCAAACTTTCTCTTAGTTGGCTGTCAGTGGGCTAAAGGTTACACCATCCATGGTTAGGGTCAGAATGTAGTTTGTATCAAAAGATTTGTGTGCTAGAAAAATGGTCCTCCATATAGCAATACTGAGAGGTAGAGGGGCTTTAAGAGGTAGGGCAGGGGGGGATACTGGGTCAGGCAAGTATCATCTCTAGGGATTGAGAAAGTACTCTCAGGCCAGGGTTAGTTCTCACAAGAAGGAGTTTATACAAAGTTAGACTATTCACAGGCATGGCCCCTCCTGCATGCTGCCGTCCCATTATTACCTCTCCTATGCTCACCAATGCCAGCACCAGTGATTTTATGTGGTAGTCTGGTTCCCATTGTCTCTTCTGATGGGCTGTTGGCTTGCAAAGTTAAAAGTTGGATGCTGGAGGCAGTTGGTACTCCCAGCTGTAGACCAGTGAGATCATACACTTCCTAGAGCCAAACAGAGCTTTAGACTGACTCCATCTGCTTTCTAAGCCACATTGACACTTCTGATGACTTTGAGCTCTTTATAATCTCTTTTTTTATAACATTATATGAACACATACACATACTTGAACAGTGCAACTGTCCTGGCTGAAGCAAGGATAACTTAAGGAGAGATATTTATGTCATTGCCTTTGGCTATCAGACTTTTGAAACATAGACCCAAGAAATTATAGTTACCCAAGAATCTCATGCTGGAGGCAGGGGGAGAAAAAGCCTGAGTGCCAGGTGCCAGCCAGAGGAGGACTTGTCTCCCAGGAAGAGATCTCACACGGTCCTGAGATCTTGCAGAGTAGAATGTGGACAAAGATGGACTGGGAATGGCTGTGAATGCCCCTTGATGAGTGGTGTGAACACACCTCGATGGGTGTGAACACCGTGACCTGGTCTGTTGGGTTATGCATACCTCTGGCCCTCCATTTAAACCTGAACCTCCTGTCAGTATCCTGCAGATGGACTTGGGGGCATCCACTGGACCTCTATGAAGTAGAAACTTCTGGTTCTTTGGAAAGTTAGTTATGACAAATGATGTTTTTCTAGGCACACAGGTGAAAGGATGTCTTGCTAAAGCAAACACATAAAAGACTTTTTCTGAAGCAGACACGGGTGAAAGGATGTTTTGATATAGCAAACATGTTAAAGGATTCTTTTTTTTTTTTTTTTTGATTTTTTTTTTTTCGAGACAGGGTTTCTCTGTATAGCCCTGGCTGTCCTGGAACTCACTTTGTAGACCAGGCTGGCCTCGAACTCAGAAATCCCCCTGCCTCTGCCTCCCGAGTGCTGGGATTAAAGGTGTGCGCCACCACGCCCGGCTCTTGGGATTCTTGATAAAGGAGTATAAATCTGACCCCACAGACAGTGGGAGACGAGCACTGAGCCTTGGTTTTCTCTGCCTCACTATTCTTCAATAAAGACACAATTTATTTGTTTGCCTTACATAGTGTTGTTGAGCTCAACTCGTGGTAATGTGGCCACGGAGAGAAGCTTGCCCAAGAACTGCTCCTGAGGTTCCTGTGGCAGATTGCAGCTCCTGCGGCCTCACCTTAGGCTGGTTTGTGATCCTGGTGGTTTCTTCAGGATTGAACTACAGCTGCCTGGTGTCTGCTTGCTGGAAGGACTATACAGTAGCTGCCAGTTTGTGCCTGGTGTCTGCTCTCCTGGAGGACCGGTCTGCAGCTGCTGAGTTGTATTTGGTGTTTGCTATGGGACTAAACTGTCAAAGAAGATCAAGCTCACCCCTAAAGAACTATTGCTGAACATATCCTAATTACTTTTCTCTCCCACTACCTCTGCTGGGTGGTGGGCAAGAGGAGAAGTTGAGCCTTATTAAAAGTAGGTTGCAAAAAATTCATGCCTACACCTCTGTGTACCCTTCTCAGTGTGGCCACATGTTTTCCTAGCATAATATTTTTATTACTTGGGGATTTCACATCATGCTCACACTTATTCTCGGTCCTCCCAGGTCTGCTCCTCGTCCCACCCCCATATTACAAAATATTCCTACCGAAAAAGAAGAAAAAAGAAAAACCACAAGTCCAATCTGTGTTGCCCATATGCTCACTGGAGTATGGTCAGACAGACTACCGATAGCCAGCCCCTTAGAAGAGCTGAGTCCTTCGCCACCCGCATCCCTGTCAGAAGCCATCAGCTGTGGAGAGCCACACTTCAGCAGCCCTATCACAATTGTTTAAAGTGTTATCTTTCATGGTTTTCTGTCTAGACTGTTACTTTGGGGAGGGGTGAGTGATAAGGGTATTGTGTTTTATAAAAGATAAGGAGAGAAGGTATATGTTTGGTGGACGTGCAGTCAGGTGTGGGGGAGGGGTACCTCTGTGGGCCCATGCTGAGGCTCCCCCTTCCTCCTGAGGGACCAGCCACAGGATGGTATACTATAGAATAGAGTTTATTCAGGGCATGGGGAGAGGAGCTGAGAGGGTTGAAGAGACAGAGAAAGGGAGGGAGGGAGGGAGGGAGGGAGGGGGAGGGGGAGGAGGAGGAGGAGGAGGAGAGAGAGAGAGAGAGAGAGAGAGAGAGAGAGAGAGAGAGAGAGAGAGAGAAGAGATGCCAGCAATGAGCAGGTGGAGAGATGGGGGAGGAGAATGGGAAGAGGGAAAATTGGAGCAGGGGACAGAGCAAGGTTGGGGGGGACGCAAACAGCCTCTTTTATAGTGAGCCAGGCATACCTGGCTGTTGCCAGGTAACTGTAGGGCAGAGCCTAGACTAAATGCCAATAGGGGTTGTTGAAGAAACCTTCTGTGTCCCTCTTTCTCAACAGGGAGTCTGTAGTCATCAATCAAAACCACTACAAAAGTAGCTTCCTTGTCCTTCACAGTCAGCAGGAGCACTGATCCTAGCCTCCCACATGGTCTCTGGTGTCAGCATGGCCTCCGGTGGCAGAATAGACCACAGACATCAACACGAACGTGGCCACGCTTAATGATTGTCTTTCTTCTGCTTCATCTGTTTAGCTGTCCTATTGAGGACTGTGGCTGAGCCTGGTGTGTTTGGGCTGCCAGGGTCCAGGCTCTGCCTGTAACATGTGTGGTAAGGCCAGTGGTACGATGATAGACAGAACTATGATCAAATCAGGACAGAGAAGAGGCACCCCGGTGATGCCTACAGTAGCACGCACAGCTTAACTGCTTGTGATCCACGCTCAGTGAAAGCCCAGCCTCCAAGCCTGCTGGGCAGATGTCTTTCAAATGTGAGCTCCTCTTCTCCTCTGCTTGTTCCTTGAATAAAATCCCCCACCTGCACCTAGAACTGGCTGGTTATTGGGAAAAGTGATGCAAACTCCAAATGTTTGAGACTCCAGTGTAGTCCTCCCAGGGACCTGGTCTGCTAACCTGCACTCCAAGTCTCAGAGCAAAGCTCTGCCTCTTCCATTCCTAGACAAACCAGTGTCATCCAGTTTCTACAAGGAACCTGTTATAGGTGTCTTGAGGCAGCCATCCCTCCCAGGCATCATCCTCTCTCCCATTATGGGATACAAAGAAGCTGTTGACTCCTCCCTGGCAGAGAGGAACACTGACCTTGGGAGGAAGCTCCAGGAAAGGTGGGCCGACCTCTCCCTCTTCTCAAACGGGCCTTTGGCAAGGAGACACAGCCCCTCACCCCCATGACATACCTGAATCATACTTGCTACTTCCAGCCAGCTCCCTCAGGTTCCAAGGACAATCCATTATGCAATTGCAAACACTGTGTTCCTTTGCAGGTGACATGCCAGGACACTGCTTAGCAAGGCCAAATATGGGTGCCCAATGTCCAGGGCAGATCTGGACAGATGTCTGGGCCTCAGCCTACAGCCAGAGAGGTTAGGGTCTGCCTCTGCTCCAACGTGTCAGCCAGACAGCGTGTCTCATTGTGCAATCCCAGATGTCATGGGGACCCTCACCATCTCACAGGAAGGCCAGCCCTCCTCCAGGGCCACAGGATGGGGGACTTTAAGTCCAGCTGCAGCTTAAGCAATAATTCCCTGTTAACCAGACACTGGCTACCAAGAAAACCTCTGGCTTCAATGGAGAGCATCCTTCTTGGGAAGATGGGTTTGTAGCTGTGTCCTGGGTCCCTATACTTCTGGAGAGGTCATTACAAGTGAGCTGGCCCTGTCAAGCTGAGTATTGTGTGGCTTTGGAATCTCAATATTTGAAGTTCTGCAGAGGTGAGCCAACAAATTTTTCCACCATCCTCGGTGTGGCTGTCCTGATAAGAATGGAGCTATTCTAAAGAGACACTGAGCCTCTGTTTGGCTCTCAGACGGTAGAGACAGGAAATGGACTTTCTCTGGGAGTCATATACTGTGTGGAGGAAAGGTCTGAAAGATCTCCCTGAAAGATCACACAGAGCACTGACAACTTCTCAGACCACCTTGTAGGCAGACCAGAGCCAAAATTACTGTGTCAGTGATGAGCAGACCATGTTTTGACCGGCACTGCTCAGCTGTGTACATCTCTGGCCATTTATTTAAATCTAAACCTCACATCAGGATGCTGAAGGTGGACTTGTGGGGGTCACTAGGCTCCATTATTTGATCCTTTTCCCAATGTAGTCTCATAGAATATATCAGCTTTTAGGCACTACTTTGTTTAACTGGTCTATGGAGGACAAGAGACTGAGCCTTGCTTGGTATAGCTGCCAGAGCCCAGGCTCTGACCAGAACCATAGCATAAGGACTGACTGCGTCCCATTTCTAACTAGAATGTCACTGGTAGGTCCCCACACATTATCCCACTCTATCCTTTGCATTTATGGGCAGGGGTGGAAGGCTAGTTTACTCTCTTCTAGATACCTATGGTCCCAACCTACCCCAAGCATAGACATCTAGCAACTCCAGAAGGTTGCTGAACTCAGCTCTGCCCCCACCCCAGATCTCTCAGCTTCATCTCACTCTTCAAGGAGGACATAAAACCAGAGACTCTTCATGCAGAGCCTTAAGATGGCTATACAACAGCACCAGGGAGAACTAGGCTGTGAGGACCTTCTACCCTGATTTACCATGTGACCTTCCCCAGTTCCCCTTGCCTCTTCCAGTGGACACATGCATGAGTCCAGCAGAGTCTGGAGCATGTCCCCTGCCTGCAGATCAATCCTCTGTCACTTTCACTTAAGATCACCTTGCAAGAAAGCCCCAACCCCCTTCTCCTCCCTCCTTTCTGGGAGATCATGCTGTCTTGTGTTACACAAGATCTGTTTGTACCATTCACTGCAGGTGAATGATAACCAGGCCCAGACACAGCCTGGCCAGTGGTGGACAAGGCGCCCCCTTCCAGGCCACAAGGGAAGTGGGGGTGAGCAGCTGCAGATATAATTCCTACCTTCCCCCCACACACACACATACACAACACAAGCAGAGCATCTTTGAGTGGGAAATTATAGCTCTGCCGCCAGCTGTTGCTTCCTGCAACCAGGGCAGGCATCATATCACAGAGATCTAGGCTCTGGTCATTCTATATTCATTGTAGAAGGACCTGTGCCTGCTTCTAAAAACAAATTAATCATTTCTCACTGATGCACCTTCCCCCCCCCCCCCCCCCGCCCCAAATGTCCAGTTCCAACGTGGCAAGTAATCAGGGCTCTGTTCTCAGGCCTAGACGCAAAGCAAGTGTTGACTTTGACCCAGACTTACCCTGCCAGTCTGGAGGCTGGGATCCCATTGAGACAATGTTTATACAAACAGTGCTATTGTGGAAATAACAGCACAAGGTGTCATGTTTTACAGACACGCTAAGAATCATGGGCGCCGCTGGGCAGCTCTTTGACAGTGATGAATCGGTAGACTGGTCTGTGTTACCTATGTCAGTAGCCCAAGAGCCCAACCAGCACAGGACTGGGGCACAGCAAGGCTCCACAATCATGGGGGTTGCACAAAGTGGACCTTGAATGTTGTGCATATTAGCCCAGTACTTGGGAGGCTGAATCAGGAGGATGAGAATGGAAAATTATAGTCTAGTCTAGGCTGCGTAGAAAGACAGTGTTTTCAAGCCACAAAAAGAAGAAAGAGGAGGATGGGGAGGGAGAGGAAGAAGAAGAAAATGGGGAGAAAGAACAGAGGAAGAAGATCTTGTAACACAGAAAGCCTCCCAGGTAGAAATAGAGAGCTGGGGCCCGTGGCAGACAGGTCACCCCACCACCCCTGCTTCCTGGTACTGGCAGCTTGTGTGGCTCACCTGAGCTGACCCCTCCTACCACCCATTCTCCTGAGCTTGGGCAGTTTCTGCCCCTTGCTTCTAACAAACAGAATAGAGGAAGGTAACAAGGAAAGTGAGCTTGTACAAACAAGGCCCTCCCTGTGCTTGTTACATAAGACTTCTTGCTAGTGTCTCCTGCCCTCCCTGGCACTAAGGAAGCATGCAGCCATGTTGGGGAACCCCACATAGCAAGGAACTCAGGAGCCCCCAGCTATCGGTCTGCAGCTGGCATTAAGATGAGGCCCCGAGTCCTCTAGCCACACAGAACTTAACTGTCTACAGTTGTGGGACCCTGGAGCAGACCCTTCACAGGTGAGCATCAGGTGAGGCTGGGCTTGATGGACGCCTTGACTATCTGCCCAGAAGCCTGTTGGAGTCATGACAGGCTCCAGAACCACAAGAACCAGTTCACAAGGATGGTTGTCTTAGGCTGTTAAACTCAAGACCATCTGTTACACAATAGTGGACAGACAATGCAGGGTTGTATTGGGAGTTTTGATGAGACTTCAGGTCATCAGAGTGGCTGTCAGATGCCAAAATATTGGACAGCAGTGGCAGAGGCAGGGCACAGGAGGGGAATGCCAAGCAGATACTTCTGTGTGTTGCTGAGCAAGCCTTTCCTGATCAGTCTTTGGCTGGGAAAGAAGTACCATGCTAAGCACCCAATCACTCGCCTAAGCACTCTCCACATCAATTTCATCCAGTCACAAGAATGTGGAGACTGTTATTGTACTCTCCCCCTTCCTCTTCCTCCTCCTCCTCTCCCTCCTCTTTTTCTCCCTCCTCCTCCTCCCACTCCTCTTCCTCTTCCTCTTCCTCTTCTCCTGACAGGGTCTCATGTAGCATAGGATTCTCTTAAACTCACTAGGTATCCTAGGCTGACTTTGAACTCTTGACTCTCCTGTCTGTAACTCCCAAGTGCTGAGATTGACGATGTGAGCCACCACACCCAAATTTATCCCTATTTTATAGACAGGAAAACTGGGTGCAGAGAAGTTAAGCCCCTCACCCAATGTCAGATGCCCAAGAGCTGACCCACAAGCAATGACATCTTCTCACATGCTCTGCCCTTTAAACAGGTTCTCCAAGGACAGTGGAGCAGGGTATCAGAGGAGCTGTGTGTATCCGTCTGTGGTAGCTCTTGTAGATAGGAAACAAGAGAATGAATTGCACAGGCCATTGTGAGTGTAGGAAGGCCCTCTCAGTGAGGCAGTTAAGGGGAAAGGGCAGCTGTGCTGTGGGGAGACTCAGAGGCTGTGAGAGCCTGCATACTTCTATAACGCCAGCCCTGGAGCAGCTAAGCCAGAGGGTCTCTGAAGCTTGCTGGCCAGCTACGCCCACCAAATCATTGAGTTTTAGGTTCAGTGAGAGATCTGTCCCCAAAACCAAAGCACAGACTGATAGACACACCTGGTGTCAACCTCTGGCCTCTCTGAGTATACACACACACACTCACGCACAAACTCATGCACACACTCACGCACACACCCACGCACACACACAGGGATACATTAAAGCGAGTCTTCAGTAGAGGCAGGTCAGTCTCTGTGAGTCTGGGGCCAGCCTGGTCTACAGAATGTGTTCCAAAACAGCCAGAGCTATGCAGAGAAACCCTGCTTCAAAAAACAACAAAGAGTGAATGTGATTGGTTGCCTAGCAGATGGGGCACCAAGTGGGCACAGGCACAGTGAGAATTGGATCTCTGCATCGCCAGGGCAGAACATCTTCCAAGCCTCGAGGCTCAGGCTTGCCCAGGCTCCCACTGAGCCTCTCCGCAGCTTCAATGCTCTCCAACAGAATTAAACAAAGCTGGGCATTGAGCAGGATGAGCCAGGCTCTGGGGAAACGCCGCAGTTGGGGTTTTTATAACTGATGATTTACAACACTCAGGTTCTGTGATGCCAGGGCTCTGAGCATCGAGTGGCTAATCCCTCTTGAATTAGTGAGGGCAATGGCTTTCTGCTGGAGTGCCTGGCTTCTGTGGCACAATGTCCCACAGCCAAGACTGCTGGATGGACCGGCTCATCCAGTGGCCTTCACAGGAGGAAATGCCCCAGGCTTCAGCGGAGCAGAACTGGGGCTTAGCCAGCCTGCCCAAGCTGTTGTCTCCATGCCCTGACTGTGTCCTACCTGGCCTGTCCAGCTATGATGCCCACCTCTTCCCGTACTACCTATGAGACACCCTGGCTGTCCTCCTCCATCTCACTCAGCTCCCATGTTACCTCAGTCTCACCAGAGACTGGCTCTCTCCTCTCTCTCATGCTCCTCAGCCTGCCAGCCCCTTCAGATACTGCTCACAGCAGTCTTCCTTAGTTTCCTTTCTTCCTTGAGGGAGCTACCTGTCCCCTCACCTGCCCACAAAGGTCACAAAGGGGGATACCTCCCCCCAAAAAGCACAGACCTGGGAACACAGGAAGGGCTGATGGGAGAGTGATGAGGGTGAACCCCTATCCACATCTCCTTTGCACCCACCACCCCATCAAGACAGCCCTGTAACTTTTACTGCCAAGGACCGGTGCTTCTTCCTGGCCCAGGACATCAAAAACCATGCAGAGAACAGGGAGCTAAGGAGTTTCCTCTGGGATCAGCCTTCAAGATGATGGGAGTCTGCGGAGAGAAAACCCAGCTTCCTCAACCTGTATATAAGATGACACAGCTAACCCCCACCCACCGCATTGTTCAGTCTTCCAAAGAGAATTCTCCTGCCTAGAACAAGTCCGGTGTATGAAGATAAAAGTGTTTATCAGACCAGAATTGATCTAAACATTTTAATGAAGAGTAGAAACTGCAGGTCTCTGGAGATGTGGGTAAAGCACTTGCCACACACGTCCGAGGACCGAACCTAAAGCCCCAGAACCCACACCATGCCTAATGATGTTGTACATATAATCTCAGGATTCTCACCACACCTGGGAAGTGGAGACAGGAGAACTCCCAGTGCCTGTGGCTCAGCCAGGTTGGTGCAGTCAACAAGATTCCCTGTCTCAATGTAGAGGGAGGACCAGCCTCAGAGGTTATCCTCTGACCTCCACTGCGGCAACATGGCAGGCATGTGCCTGCACTCTCTCACACATGTGTGTGTGCACACACATACATGCACACACTCACACACATCATACACCTTACAGATACCACAAGACACATAGAACACACACATACACACCATACACATACCACAATACACATACCACACACATCAAACACCATACACATACCATAACACATAGTACACACACCACACATACACATCACACACATACACATACTCCATCACCATTCACATACCATAATACACATACCAGAGAGAGAGAGAGAGAGAGAGAGACATCACACACCATACACATATGACCCTCACATGCTAGAGAGAGAGAGAGAGAGAGAGAGAGAGAGAGCTTTTACAATCATTAAGTTTCCTGGCCTTGTCTCCTGGCTGTCATGTAGAGTCCTACTTGGACAGATAAGAGGTGGCACTCACTGTCTTGAGGTAAATCTTCTAAGGTCATTTGTGGGGAGACACCAAGAGCCATTAGCAGTTGGGTTTGGGGGCATCACAATCACTGGGTTTTGATCCAAGCAGTCAGGGCCTGATGGCTAAGAGTGAGGAATTTTTTGATTTTCATTTTTGGTCTTTTTGAGGCTTAGCTTTATTTGGGACCTTTTAATTTCCATACTAAGGAAGTCTCCTAGAGGCCCCAGGGAACCAGGGGAGCGGGTACAGGTTAACCACGATGTTGATCTGCCCTGTAACCACCCATACTGTCTTCTCTGTTTCCTCTCTGCTTCCTGAGGCCACTTCCAGCTGTTGTCACTGAAAACCCTCCAGAGTGTTTCCTGGGGGCTGACGGAGGCAGGAAGCAGAGAAACACCTCAAGTCTCGCTGGCTCAGAGGTGACAGCAGAGGTCTCTGAGGAAGGCTCCAAGATTGCACATGGCCACTAGGACAAGGCCACGAGTCCCAAGAGTCAAGGGTCAGTTTCCACACATGGCTGTACAGACATGAGAAGAACCCTGAAGCAGCCATGCCCAAGGAACTCTACCTGCCCCCAGTGAGCCCATTCCTCAGGCACGGCTTACAAGAGCACAGTCTGGGACAGCCACATCTCCACAATGTCCACTCAGGCAGCAAAGACAGCTGCTAAGTCAGTGGACTTCCCACCACAGACATCAGCCTTCCACTGTTGGGACCTGCGAGCACCTCCCAGTGGCTCACGCAGCTGGCGGGGTTACTTGCTGTGATAGGTGGCGTGGTAGAGGCTGGACTCTCCAGGGATGGTCTAATGGCTCTCCCCACTTTCTACAAGGCAATGTCTTTTTGGCTTGCTTGGTTTTTTTGTTTTGTTTTGTTTTGTTTTGTTTTGTTTTTTGATTTGTATTTGTTTTATTTTATGAGCTTGGGTGTTTTGCATGCACGTATGTAGGTGCACCACATGTGTGTCTGGTGCTCACAGAGGTCAGAAGAGGGCACGGATCTCCTGGAACTGGAATTGCAGATGGCTATTGTTAGGTCCAAATGAATCTCCATTTCCTGAATTCTAGCAGTTAGACAAATGTCAGCATTCCTCAGAGACTTGTGACACTGCTTCCCCCTACCAAAGGGAGCTGTTCACTGGCAGAAGGGACAAAAGCTTATCTGCGGTGTTCCAAAGCACGCATGCTGGCCTCCAGGCTCCCTTAGTACCACAAGTGCCTGCTACACATTTCAGCTGGTCCTGGCCCACCCTTCCTTAAACTTCTCCAGATCATGGACTGCCCCACCTCCTGACTATTCATTCTCCTTATAAGCCTGCTATTTTGGACTCTCTCTCCCTCTCTCCCTCTCTCCCTCTTCCCTCTTTCTCTCCCTTCTCTCTCCCCCTCTCTCTCTCCCTCTGTGTGTATGTGTGTATGTGTCTGTCTGTCTCTGTTTGTGAGTGTCTGTCTGTCTCTGTGTGTATGTGTGTCTCTCTTTGTGTGTCTCTCTGTCTCTCTCCCTCTGTGTGTGTCTGTTTGTCTCTGTGTGTGTCTCTCTCTGTGTGTCTCTGTGTGTGTATGTCTGCCTGTCTCTCTTTCTCTGTATGTGTCTGTGTGTGTGTCTCTCTCTCTGTGTGTCCCCCGTCTCTGTGTGTCGCTTTCTCTTTCTGTGTATCTCTGTCCCTCTGTGTCTCTCTCTGTCTCTGTCTGTCTCTCTCTCTGTCCCTCTCTCATGCTCTCTCTCGCTCTCTATTTTTATCTCCCTAGCTCCTCCTCTCTTTCTTCCTCTCTCTACTGTTCATCTCTGCTGCTCCTCCTCCTCTCATGCCCAGGTCCAGACTGCTGGCCATGTTCAGTCTACTTTCTGTCTCTCCCCTGGACTCTTCCAGATGCCTCATACTGTTCTCTCTCATATATCTGCAATAAAAAGCTTCCCCTTAACACACCACGAAGCAGTCATGTCAACTTATACAGTTGTGAACTGCCATGTGAGTGCTGGGAATTGAACCCAGGTCCTCTGCAAGAGCAGCAAATGCTTTTAACCACTGGGTTATCATCTCACATCAGCCTCCACTCATTTGGTTTTATAGGCAGAGTTTTGTGTAGCCCAGGCTGGCCTTGAACTCAATATGTATCCAAGGATAACCCTTGATGCCTGACCCTTCTGCCTCCACCTATCCAGAGTTAGGATAACAAGCATGCATTATTATGCCCAGTTAATGAGTGCTAACATCAAACCCAGAGCTTCAAGCATGCTAAGCAAGCACTCTAGCAACTGAGCCACATCACCAGCCCCAAGGGGAATGTTAATAGTCTCAATTGGTTAAGAGTTCCTGTGGGTAATCCTGGAAATTCTGACTTTTAAACAGCAATGTCATGTCATTCCTGGAGGGCAGAGTTCAGGCCACCCTCCATGCCGGCCATCACCAGCCCTCAGAGTCTCAAGTCCACCATAGGCACCCAGCCTTGGAAACCAGCAGGATTTCACAACAGTTGGGACAAAGGTCCAGGATTGACAACAGAGCTGAGTGTAAGGGACAGTCACGGCCACTGAATGCACTTCCTATCCTCCTTTTCCTCCTTCAAGTCATTACCAGACTGCCTAGGACTGAGGCAGGAGAATGAAGCAGAGTGAGATCCAGAGACCTCCCATGGGTGACTCGGAAAGTTGGCACATAAGGAAAGCAAGCTGGCAAAGAGAAAGGGTGAAGCACCTCCATGCACATCTCTACGAGCAGTGCAGGGTAGAAGCTAGAGCTTTTATGGAGTGTTCTGAAACCTGGACATCACTGATATTGGGAGCTGTCTTTGCTCTCATGGCTCCTACCTGGGTGATTCCACCTTCAGTCAGTACAAAGAGCTCTGCCATACAAGGACCCATGTCTCTTCTCCATTTGGGATGCAGAGCTTCCACCAAACCATACTCAGCCATCCAGGGCAAGACCTGCCAGCAAGAGGCTGCTGCTCTCTGTCCTTCAGGGTGAGAGCCTTGCTTCCAGGTAGAGTTAGGGACCTCCCGGTTCCTGCTCAGGAGACAGCTCCTTCCTGCCAACCCTACCCCATCTTTTCCCTAAAGCCAATGCTCCTGTGTTAGGGCTGGTGTACCCTGTTGTTCTCCAAGGTACATAGAATGTCTGTAGATCAACTCCATATGCTGGCAGGTCAGGTTCACAACCCCCTGGGCTCAGCAGAAACCAGACCTGGCAGGAGAAGACTCTCTAACTGGGATTCTGAGAGCTGAGAAAGCAACCAACCTTAAGTCACATTCCCATACATAAGATTCTAGCCCTGCTCCACCAACCTCATGAAACACTCAAATAAAATAAAGGGGGTTCCTATGTTTGAGTGGGAAAATGGCCACTTTATTTACCATTTTCTCCTATTTGAAAGATGACATCAGCCAGAGCTGAGACCTTGTGACCAGTGGCGATCTCAAATAGCTTCACCTCATTATCTATCACTAGTGAGAGTATCTCAGGGTCGTTTGCTATTATCCCTCCAGCAGCACCTCTATTCCACAAGGGTGCAGTCCAAGGCTCCCCATGGAGAGAGCCAAACACACACTGTAATGAGCATGCTGAGCCACAGACATTCCACAGTGTCAACACTCGGTGAATGAAGGTAAACACTTAAGCTACGTTGATTTCATTGGCTGAGACTGACCACGCAGTCCAGATTTCCCTTGATTTGTGACCACTGGAAATCACATTTTATTTTATCCCCATCTTAATTGCTAATATTAACTCTTAGATCATACCCTAAGCTGTGGATACGAGGTGAGAAACAGAGCTTCAGGGGTCATTGGGAGTTCTCTGCCTGTTGGTCCCTTGACATGCACACTGTGAGGTCAGAGGGCCGAAATGAGACCATTCCACAATGGTAGTTCTCCTTACTGGACATAGGTGAGTCACTGCACTGGTGTGTGAGGTAAATTCTCAGGCCTTGTTTTCTGTTATGGTTGTAAGCCAACAGTATGCTCACCATGTCCCAATCCGCTTTGATTGATTTATGGGTGTCACCTTTTTAGGCAAAGGTTAGCAATCTGTGCCTCTTGGGTACTGCTGGAGAGGTGGTGGTGTCTACATGCAGAGCAGGTTGCAAAGTCATGTACCTCTGCAACAGCCGTCAACACAGGAGTGTGACAAATGAAGTCCCTCAGGGCAAGAGGGACTCAATATGGAATTTCAATATGGAATGACTTAGAGCCATGCACACCTGATCTCACATGGGTTTAATTTATAAAGCACAGTAAGACATTAGCAATAATAATAGAACAAAGAGCTGTAGTAAACATCACCGGACACTTGTCTTTCTGTTTGTCTCATTCCTCCGTACTTTGGCTCTTTCTCCTTCTCAGGTGGTGCGAGATGGCAACATGCCCACCAGAAGAGGAAACAAGATGGATCATGTGGATGTCATGACACAGCCTCGAGCGGCTGTTGGCCTAGTGCTAAGTCAGAGGAAGGATCACTGAGCCAGAGGCATGACACAGCCAGGTAACCAAAACCACAGAACGTAAAAGGAGGGGCCACCTTGCCTGGAAATCACTGTATTCTTACCCTGCTGCTGAGTCTTGCTATGTGCCACATGGAAAAGAAACACATATATAACCAACATTTTTAATGTGATTGTTTGAGATTTTCATGCGTGTATAAAATGTGCTTGGATCAAATCCCTGCGCCCATTCCATCTCCTCTGACACCTTCCCTGTACACCCCAATCCCACATTCTTCTGTTTTGTTTTTTTAAAGTCACTTAGACGACTCAGTGCTGCCTGTATGTACGTAGGTGTAGGATTATATTTGTTGAGGCTTGCATTGAGTTCTAATATGTGGTCAGTTTTAGAGAAATTTCCGTAGGCTGCTAAAAGGATGCGCATTCTTTGGTCTTTGGGTGGAATGTTATATAGATGTTGTAGTGATTTGAATGAGAATAGCCCCATTGGCTCATATGTTTGAATACTTGGTCTCCAGTTGGTGGAACTGTTTGGGATGGATTAGGCATGATCTTGCTGGAGGAGAGGTATCACTGAGAGTGTGCTTTGAGATTTCAAAAGACTCCTGGAATTTCCAGTTTGCTCTCTCTGCCTTTTGGCTATGGATCAAGATGTGAGCTCCCAGCTGTTCCTTCATTCCTCCATCATGGACTCTATCTATCAGAAAGCATAGGCCAAATTAAATGTTTTCTTCTATAAATTGCCTTGGTCATAGTATTTTATCGAAGCAATAGAAAACTAACTGAGAGATAGATGTCTGTTAAGTCCATTTTATTGATGATGTCATTTAAACCCAGTGTTTCTATGCTTAGTTTTTGTCCAGATGACTAGTCTACTGGTGAGAGGGGGTATTGAACTCTTCTACTCTCATTGGGCTGGGGGCAATCTGTGTTGTGTGGTTTTATATTTCAGTGTCTCTGTTATGAATGGTGCCCCCATGTTTAGGTAACATATGTTTAGGAATGCAATATCCCATCGATGGACTTTTCCTTTAATGAGTGTGAAGTGACCCTCCCTATCTCTTCTGACTAGTTTTGGCTTGAGATCTATTTTGTCAGATCTTAGAATGCTCTGCCTGCCTGTTTCCTAGTTTCATTTGCCTGGGATACATTTTCCTATTCTTCACTCTATGGTAGGTCTGTAGTTAGTTGGTCATGAAGGTGTGTGCTGCTCGGAGGCAGCAAACAGATAAATATTGTTTTCTAACCCAAACGGCTAGTTTGTGTCTCTTTGTTGGGGAATTGAGACTATTAATATTCAGAGTTATAATTGAAATATCCATACTAATTCCTGTTGTCTTGTGGTGTTTTCTTAGATCTCTTTAGATCAACTTGTCTGTACTTGTTTATTTATTCCCTGTGACCTCTTTGATGTGTTTATTCTTTTCTTTAGACTGAATAGTCCTATAAGTAGACTCTGTAGAGCTGGGCTAGTAGTTGTAAATTCCTTTAACGTATTTTTATCACACAAAGTTTTCACTTCTTTAATTTTAATAAATAATTTTGCTGGGTATAATTGTCTGGGTTGACAGTTATAGTCTTCTAGAACTTTGAACACATCTTTGCAGGTCCTTCTGGTTTTAAAGGTTTATGTCACATGATCAAGTGGTAGTCTGACAAGACCACCTTTATAACTTACTTGAACTTTCTCTCTTGAAACATTTACATTTTTTAACTTATTTAATTTTATGTCTGTAAGTGTTTCTGTATGTATCTAAGAGAACCACATGCATGCAGTGCCTACAGAGGTCAGAAAAGGGTGTTGGATGCCCCTGGAATTAGTGTTACAGACAGTTGTGAGTCACCATGTTGGTGCTAGGAATTGATCCTCAGTTTTCTTTCTATAAGGGTGATCCATCTCTCCAGCCTCTCCTCCTCCTTGTGACTTTAATACCTCTTCTTTATTCTGTGGTTTTAGTGTTTTGATGGTGTTATGGAGAATTCCTTTCCTGTTCTGTTCTATTTGGTGTGACTATAGACCTCTTAAGCCTAGACAGGCATCTCTTTCTCTGTTTGGAAATTTTTCTTCTATAATTTTATTGAAAACAGTCTTGATGCCTTGCTGTGGCACTCTATATATGCTATATATATGCTGTGGCACTCTATATATGCTATATACATGTTGCCCATAACCCAAAGCTTTCCCTGGCATCCTAGAGTTCTCCCACTTTCTGTTCATATTTTGTGAAATGTGTGTTTTGTACATATTTAAGAGTGATCATCTTTATCAAATGACCCAGTTCCATCTCAGGTTCTGTTTTCAGCAGGACCCACTCTGTCGGCAAGGCTTTCTGCTGAGGGTTTTATCTGTCTTGTTGAAATTTTCACTTCCAACATCTTTTAAGTTTGGGCTATCTTCAGCAAGTCCATATCTTTGTAGCATTCTATTTCCCTATCTTGGATTGGTTGCTTTATTTTATTCTTCTTTTCGTTTTCTTTCTCTTGGAGTATACTTATGACTTTTTTGAGTTGTTTGACCATACTTATAATCAGTCTTTTGAATTCTTTGTCTGATAGCTTTTCTGGGTCATTTTCATGGATGTGGTCATTAGGGTGTTGTTGTTTGTAGAGGAGATCGGTCTTGGTTTTTCATATTGTTTATATTTCTGTGCTGAGACTTGCACATCTGAAGTTAGGTGGTTGAGTTTCTCTTTTATACTCTGTAGTTTTAAATTTTGAGTCCCCTTTTTCTTTTCAGTAGCAGCTTTTGCCATCTTGAGTGTAAGGTTGAGTTGCCATTTCTCCCTGTGGTGGTATTTAGGCCCTGAGGCTAACATTGCCTCAACACTGAGAGCCCCTTGCCTGGGTCTACAGCTTTTTCTAGAAGTTGCAGAACTCTACATGCTGTGGGCCTTACCCAGAGTCAGAGGCAGTCCCCACCCAGTCTCTGCAGCTTCTCTGTGCAGGATGTGAAACCTGCCAGCACCAATAACCCTGGCCCAGGCTAAGGGTGGGCTCCATCCTGGGTTGCAGCATTGGCTGAAGTCACTGTAAAGTATGAAAAGCCCCCTGTGCTCTTGGGCTTAACCCAGACTCAAATTTAGTCACCCTGAGTCCACAGCTTCGCTTCTTTTTCTTTTCTTTTCTTTTCTTTTCTTTTCTTTTCTTTTCTTTTCTTTTCATTCCTTTTCTTTTCTTTTCTTTCTTCTTTTCTTTATTTCTTTATTATTTATAGTATTCTACCTCATGTATACATGTACACCAGAAGAGGGCACCAAATCTCATTATAGATGGTTGTAAGCCACCATGTGGTTGCTGGGGGTTGAACTAAGGACCTCTGGGAGAGCAGCCAGTGCTCTTAACCTGTGAGCCATCTTTCCAGCCCCCCACATCTTCTTTAGAAGTCACTTTGGAGTGTGGAACACTCCAAACACCCCAAACACTTACAAGATCAAATTTTACTTTTCATTATTTTTAAATTTTTAAAACTTTTATTTTATAATTTATGTATGAGTGTTTTGCCTTCATGTATGTATGTGCACTACATGTGTACAGCGCCCATGGAAAACAGAAGAGGGCATCAGATCCCCTGGAACTAGAGAGTTGCAAATGGTTGTGAGACAACACGTGGGTGTTAGGAATTGAACTCAGGTCCTCCACAAGAACGACCAGTGCTCTTAATTTCTAAGCTAACTCGCCAGCCCTGTTTTTAATGTTTTTATTAGCTACCTTTCAATCAATTATTATCCTTTATGTCTGGTTTGTTGTGTCCTTAAAAACATGCTGGGCTGGGGATGCATCTCCAGGATGGAGCACTTGCCCAAAGTTTGATTCCTGACAGCACTAACCTGAATCCATAGGCTTCAGAAGACCCGTGGCTGTGAGCAGGTTGAAGTTTCTGCCATGGAGAAATATCCCCCAAGAAAAGGGAAGGAGACACCCTGTATCTAAGATGGAACCTCACTCAGCGGTAGCTAGAGACTTAGGGGCAAGTCTGTGTGGAAAGTCTAGAAAAGAACTCGATTGCATTCTGTATTCTCACTCCCTTTTTAAGGAGCCTATATGTATAGTATAGCTCCAGTTTTTACATGTTTCTTCTTGGCCCAGCATTCAGTTGAACAGAAGGGCTCCTGGCATGGGGATAGTAGGAAGAGGAGCTTTGCAGGCACAAGCTGCTCCTTCTCTCTGGATTGGGTCTGGTAGTGGCTGGGAACCACACAGCAGCCCTCAGTCTCTCAGAGGACAGGTCTGGAGAGCAAGCACATTGGTTGTACTTCAGGCTGGTGAAAGGGTGTAGACTTGCCCTTTGGCATCCACTAATGTAAATTTATGGTACCTGTTCCAGAAAGACAAAAGCTGACACATCCTACTGCTCAACTCTATATCAGGATGCCAGGTGACCCCTAATTCTTCAATGGCTCAGCAGGTAGGTGCTTTGTGGCCCTACTGTGACAGCCATGAGATGTGAGACACCTGAACATTCTTTTGGGGATTCTGTTGCAAGAGCACATGGGGTTCTCTACTCATCCATCTTACATAGTCAGCTGGTAGAGGTGGGCTGTGACTGGGAAGTTCTAGGAAGATGTCCCTAAACAAAAGAACATGGATTGACGTCTCAGATCTCAGCTCTTTCTGGGAGATTTCTGCAGCCCTTGCTGAACCTCTCCCAGAAAGACTCCACAGCCCCCCATGTTTCCCTCCTCCAGTCCTCTGAAGCCCAAAGCCACTGTGAACTTTGACTCTAGCCCTCCGTCCCAACTTCTACCGTCAGAGAAACCAGAGCAGGAGTGCGGGCAGCTTACCAGCTTACCAGCTTACCAGTGGCTACACTGCTGAGGAAAACATCCTTCCCAGCAAACACTAGCTGCCTGTAATGCCTCAGGGAGGGCATCCCCTTCTCAATCCGAGAGGGACTGTTGACAGGTACCATCTTGTTCAGCTAGTCCACCACCTTTTGACTTCAAGAGTGCAACAGAAGACAGTGTTCCACAACATGCCACCCCTCCCTCCGGCTCTGACATTTTCCTCCCTTCTACAGTGTCCCCCGAGTCTCAGAGGGGTGATAAACATATCTGTCCTATTTATGGCTGAGCACCACTGACGACACTTATTCTCAGCAATCTGGCCAGTTCCGTGTCCCTCCAGGAACTGCTGCCCCTTAGAAAAACAAGCCTCTCTGACCTAAGCTGACAGCGAGCGCGCCAACCCATGGGCGTGAGCATAGGTGTTTGGAAGGCAATTTGATCAGCACATTATGTCTATTTAGCGAAACAACAGCCATAGCTGTGCCGGGGGACCTGTGACTTCCTCAGGGAAGAGAGCTTTCAGTCCCTCACAAAGGCTGCATTTCTCAGCCGTGACTCCAGCCGCACTCACAGGGCCATGTGAGCACTCCGAGCAAGTGAGACACTGTGAAGTTCCAAGCCATCTCATTCCTAGGAAAGGGCATCGCCCTCTCTTCTACTTCTTCTCCTGACTGGAAAGCAGAAGTAGTAGCCAGCTGTGGTCACGAGGACAAGTGTCTTCTCTGAGC
The DNA here is from genome assembly GCA_902729485.2 of Mus minutoides. Classification (NCBI taxonomy): domain Eukaryota; kingdom Metazoa; phylum Chordata; class Mammalia; order Rodentia; family Muridae; genus Mus; species Mus minutoides. The sequence continues at coordinate 291,597 of LR753373.1, forward strand.
ATTTACACCCTTGGGTGCCTCCTCCCCCACTGTGGTGTGGGAACAGAGGCCTTCTGTCAACAGGCATGTGAGTGAGTCACCTTGGAAATGTATCTTCCACGCTGCTTCACCTCCAGATAAGCACCGATAGCCACCTCCAGCTGACACTGCTAGAAGTCACCTTGGCTCACGGAAGCCCACAATGGGTTACTAAAACCATCCCATCTTAGGGTCATTTGCTAAATCAGATAGCTATTGTGGGTTGAAATGTATTCTCCCAAAATTCATATGTTGGACTCTTGCTTGAAGTCTCAGGACCTCAGAATGTGGTGGCATTTGAAAACAGCCTTTAGTGAGGTAACCAAGTTCAAGTGAGATTATAGGGTGGGCCTCAATCCAATATAACCTTGTAAAAAAAAAGGGGGTGTTGTTGAATTAGGGAGATGGTTCTGTCAGTAAAGTGCTTGTTGCACAAGAATAAAGACCTGAGTTTGATTCCCAGAACCCAGAGAAAAAAAGCTAAGTGTGGTTCTAAGCACTGGGAACCCCAGTGATGGAGAAAGACAGGCAGCTCCTCAGGGGTTACTGCCCGGTCAGCCTGGCTAAATCAATGGGTGACAGAGCCTGTCAGCAAAAAACAAACCAACGGTGCTCAGGTCCTGCCTGAGGAATGAAGCAAAAAACCAAAGGTGCTCAGGTCCTGCCTGAGGAATGAAACTGAGATTGAGTTCTGGCCTCCATGTGCACACATACACAGGAGAAGAAAATGGGAAAATTAAAGTATAGCAAGGGCGGTGGGGGTGGGGGGGTGGGGGCTGTTAGTGTTCATGTGTGCGCTGTGTCTCCTCACGGGCGGGGGGTGGGGGTGGTGTTAGTGTTCATGTGTGCGCTGCGTCTCCTCACATCCAGAGTTGCCTCTGTATGCTGTGCTTCCTCTCACCCTGTGTGGCCTCTGTCTCTTTGCCTGGAAGACTTGTGTCCCTCGGGAACACACAGGACATTTTTAGTTGCTGCATTTGTTGGAACGCAGTTTCAACCTCATGCGGTAGAGACCAATGAATACCTCATGTAAAGCTTTATTTTATTCCTGAGCCATCGGGGAGATGCCTGGCAGGATGCTGAGGGCCCAAGGGGCTCCTGTCTCGGTGCTCTGCCTACTGTCCCTTAAATGTCATCCAAATCCATTGTGGTGACTCTCTAGAATCAGCATGTTAAAGGACCACAAAGAGGCTGAAACAGTAGGAACTATTGTCTGAGAACTGGACACCTGGGATGCAGGTCTTGGTAGGGTAGCTCTGAGCAGGTCTGAGAGGGGCCCCTCTGTGTTCTGTGCTGTTCTAGAGAAGAAGAAGAAGAAGAAGAAGAAGAAGAAGAAGAAGAAGAAGAAGAAGAAGAAGAAGAAGAAGAAGAAGAAGAAGAAGAAGAAGAAGAAGAAGAAGAAGAAGAAGAAGAAGAAGCAGCCTCGGGGCAGGAACAGCTGGCAAGTGTCTTGGGCCTGGGGCACCATCCAGGTCATGGAGGAAATGACACGGGTGTGCGTAGATGAGACTATTTTTACCAAGACCTGTGCAAACAGAGGTGCGGGCACGTCTGGCTCGTTCCTCCCTCCCCTGGCACCTGGCCTACAGGCCATTACCAAATAGGCAGTGCCAGCTTAGTTTGGATCCATAGAGGCAGCTAGAGAAACAGCTAATTTAGCTAGGCGTCATCAGAGGCTTTCTAGCCAGAGCTACTACTTCCCTCTAGGTGAGGTGGGCTCAGACTCAGCTATTGCTGCCTGCTGGAGCCAGATGAACCCTCTTAGATCCCATGCCAGGCTTGTAGGCTGGGCTGCAGTCAGGGTCAGAAGTCAGGGTGGGTAGAGGGATCATAGTCAGGTGTGGTTCTGGGATCATGGGTCAATGTGGACTGAAAGGCTAACTATCAGGATCAGGGGTCCATCTAAATTGGAGTCTGTAATCAGGTCAAAGGTCAGGCTGGGGTCAGAAGTGAACTCAAAGTCATGGGTGGAGGCCTGAGATTGGACCTAGGGATTAGCCCGCAGTCATGAGAGAGGCTTGGCCATGGGCCAGTCACAAAGAGAACAACACTGAAAAAAAGTCCCAGCCCAACCCTTTTTCATGCTTCTTCTCCCTTATCTGACAGCCACTGTGGGTCTGCCATCCCCAGTGAAAGCCCCTCTCAGAGGCAAAGCTGACCCAGATTCCCACACAGACCTAACAGGGCAGTTGGGAGCAGGGTGGGATGCCTCCCAGAAGGACCTGTCAAGGCAGAGCCGAGTTGGGGTAAGCGTGCGAGCTCCTTCCTCACTGGAGCTCCTGGTCCTCAGGACCCAGGCAGGAAAAAGCTTTGAAGGCCAAAAGAGAGGGCTAGCCAGGAGACTGCCCCTGATCTGGGGCAACCTTAGAAACCTGTGGACACGGCACTGGGTCCTCCTGCATCATTGATCTCTTAAATGTGATTAGTTGAGGATAATGCAGCAGTCCAGGAACTCAAGCGGTCCTGCTGCACCCCTGACCCTTGGGGCTTACGCTCCAGCAATGGATCAAAATGAAAAACGATCTGAATCACAAATGATTAAATAGCATCTTTGAGCCGGGGCTGGGGTTTAAGTAGGAGGGAGGCTAGGAATTGGGGTGGGGAGAGGAAGTAGCTTGCAATACTAAACAGGGAGGTTTCCAGCTGGGGGTGTGGTGCGTGGGAATCCCTGGGTGATGCACTTAAGCTAGGGGAGACTCTAGGAGATCCTCAGAACAGCAGGAGGCCAGAGTGGCTAGTCAGGGAACAGGAGACTCTTGTCTTGATAAGGTGTTCAGGATCTGTGAGTTCTTTCAGGGTCAAAGGTGATAGCATCACTGGTGTCTTAAGATAATTAGTCTGAAAGGAAGATGTTAAAGTTGGGTGTGGTGGCACACACCTGTAATCTCAGCACTTGGCAGACAGAGGCAGGTGGATCTCAGAGTTGGAGGCCAGCCTGGTCTATACAGACTGAGTTCCGGGACAGCCAGGGCTACACAGAGAAACCCTGTCTGAAATAAATAGGAGGAGGAGGAAGAGGAGGAGGAGGAGGAGGAGGAGGAGGAGGAGGAGGAGGAAGAAGAGGAGAAGAAGAAGAAGAAGAAGAAGAAGAAGAAGAAGAAGAAGAAGAAGAAGAAGAAGAAGAAGAAGAAGAAGAAGAAGAAGAAAAAGAGAGGGAGAGGGAGAGAGCAAGAGGGGGAGGGAGGGAGAGGGGAGGGAGGGAAAGAGGGAGAGAGAGATGTTAAATGACAACTGAGGGAGGCAGTCACCAACTTCTGTCAGGTGATGCAGAAGATGAAGAGAGAGCTTGTAAGAGGTACTGTTCAGGGCTCTGTCTAATGGGTGAAGCTTATTCAAACAAAGAACCCATTTTTAAAAGCTTTGTAAGACAGGGAAGGAAACTTAAGGGTTAGATAATGACTACAGATCCAGGCTGTGAAGGAATCTCCCTCTGGCTTTCACCAGTGCTGACAGAGGAGCTTCCTGAAGCAGCTTGGTGGCAACCTCTCCGCAGCTCTCATCCTTCAGAACAAAGCCCCTTCAAGTGTGGGCCGTAACCTCACATGGGTCACAGAACAGACTGTGGTAGGTTGAAAACATAAAGGGTTCCAAGCATTACTTTAAAATCAAACATGTCACGGATCTGAAGTCTTTCTGGCTCACTCACCTTGCTTCTGAAGATGCACACGCGTGTGCACGCGCGCACACAAACCTTTGCCCTGCGCCTGCTGTCATGCCAGTCAGCGGCAATCAATGCTAAATATATGCACAGGCGCACACACACAAGTCAATATGAACACTCAATCCAATACTGTGAATGCAGAGTATGCACAGAGAGAAGCCAAAGGGTCTCAGGAAGCGGAGATGCAGGCAATGGAAACAAAGGCAGCCTGGGTAGAACACAGAGTGGGAAGGAGGGACAGAGAAGTCACCTCAAGCTCCTTGCTCCAGCATCCAGCTTCCTCCTCCTTCCCTGCTGCTCCAGCATCCAGCTGCTGCTGCTTTTCCCTCCCAAGTTCCCATCCTCTGCTCACCTCTTCCTCCTCTTCACCACGTCCTCATTTCTCTTCATCTGCTTGGAAGCCTCCATCTTCCAGGCCTGCCTCCCAGCCCTGGACAGGGAGCTCCACCCAGCAGCTAGGTCTCCAAGCACCTCTAATGTGAGGTCTCTGATGCCTCAACTCCAGGCCTCCCAGATCTGCTCTCTCCTCACTAGGGGTAGTACTCCTTCAGAACAGCCTAAGGGGAGTGGGGAGGGGTGGGAAGGAGGTGGGGAGGGGTGGCTCCTAGGGGCCAGCTTTGCAACCACAGGTGATGGTTCCTGTCTCTCGGCTAAACAATATGCTACCACAAAGGACTGCAGCTGGAGAAAGGCAGAAGTGGCTATAAAGACGTTTCCTGTCCAGACCAGGAACTTGGAGTGCCAAGCCTAGGAACACAAGAGCAGAGGGGGACTTCTCGGATCCCTCAGCCTGCCTCCCTTCGGAAGCGTTGGACTTGCTTCCTTCCCCTGCCTCAGGAAGTCAGCAACCCCACACACAGGACACCAGCCCTCATCCTCACCACTGTTCTCAGGCCCTAAAGTGTCAGCCTCTGTTCTTGCTAGGGTCTTACTCCTGGCTAACACAGGTCTTGGCACCAGCCATGGAAGGGTCATGTGGGTTTGACTTACCCTGTGCAAAACACCCAGAGGTCAGGAAAGGCTGACGTTGTTTTTCTGTTGTTGTTACGTATTGAAAAGATGAAGTCAAAATGAACTTGAACTTTAGAAAACGAAGACAAACCTGCTCTCAGACTTGGGGCTTTGGCTGTGCTGGCTTCCGAGTCTGCTCCCTCCATACTCTGACTGCAGAGCGCAGTCAGGAGCCTTCAGACTTTCAGCACTGGCCTGAGACAGCTGAAAGACTGACTCTCCACACTGAGGAGCTGCAGTCCACCACTGTTAGGTCACCCAGCCCCATATGTAAGGCATTATAATGAATCAGCTCTTCCTATGTGCGCATGTTCTGTTGGCTGCTCTACAGAGCCCTCTCTACTGCAGTGCTCTTTGTGCTTCTTAAGTTTGCTTTTCCATCTTAAATTCTCATTCATTCACATTGTCTATATTGATTGAAACTTGAAACTATACCTAATCTCTCTTTTTTTTCTTCTATAGATGGTTTAGTCTCAGTTTAACCCTCTCAATATATATAGTCTTTTATTGGGCTGTAAGAGTCATTCAGGTTTTTATGCTCATCTGATTTCTTCTCTTCCTTCCCCTCCTCTTCCTCTTCCTTCCCTCTGCTCTTTCTCCTCCCTCCTCTTCCTCATCCTTTCTCCTCTCTCCCCCTCCTCCTGGTTGTTTAAGAATTACATGGGAGTGCCGGGCGTGGTGGCGCACGCCTTTAATCCCAGCACTCGGGAGGCAGAGACAGGCGGATTTCTGAGTTCGAGGCCAGCCTGGTCTACAAAGTGAGTTCCAGGAGAGCCAAGGCTATACAGAGAAACCCTGTCTCGAAAAACAAAACAAAACAAAAAACAAAACAAAACAAAAAAAGAATTACATGGGAATTTTCATTTCCCCAGTGGACAGCTATATAATTTTAGTGCTCATTAGTCTCTGGCGAGATTAATTATGTTGCTGAAACTCCATGCATGCTTTATCCTACTCACTCTATATGTCTCTTCCAGAATCTCTTGTGAAATAGCTCACAAGAATCCAGGGCTGGAGGAGGGGAGGGGAGGGTAACCCTGGGCTCTCCTGGGGTGGGAACCCCAACAGGGGTCCATCGCTGCAGAAATGAGCTCGAGAGACCACATGGCACTGTCTGTTCTGGACACACACCCCTAACCCAGACCCTTACTCCTAGCTCTGTATGCTTCTGTTGACAGGCACACACACCAGTCTGTCTCTCACAGACCCTAGTATTTCCTGAGCAGGGGATAGAGGGATTTTGTAGGCCCACTTAGGAGCTAAGTTCATGGAACTCAGGTTAGGGAAAGCCTTGCAATGACTGGTGGACATAGCAGTAAAGCTCAGGGCCCAGGCATGAGATAACCTCCCTGGTTCCTGAAGGCTGGGGCCTAGAGCTCTGGGGAGGACTGGTGCCACTCACACTTCTTCTTACTAAAACTATATCCATATTCACTATGCTGGCTAGTCTTATATCAACTTGATACAGGTAGAGTTATCTGAGAGGAGGGACTCTCAATTCAGACAATGCCTCTATAATTCTGGCTGTAGGACATGTTCTTAATTAGTGGTTGATTAGGGAGGAACCAACACATCATAGGTGAGACCACATCTGAGCTGGTGGTCTTGGGTTCTATAAGAAAGCAGGTTGAGCAAGCCAATAAGGAGCAAGTCAGTAAGCAGCATCCCTCCATGGCCTCTGCATCAGTTCCTGCCTCCAGGTTTCTGTCCTGTTTGAGTTCCTGTCCTGACTCCTTCTTTGATGAACAGTGATGTGGAAGTGTAAGCCAAGTACATCCTTTCCTCCCCAACTTGCTTTCGGTCATGGTGTTTCCTCACAGCAATAGTGAGCCTAGTGGACAGAAAGACACATGTGCTTCTGTGCATACATACAAGGTTGCCACTGGACCGTAAGTGTGAGAGGCAGCCCTCCCCACAGAACCTCTAGACTCCTATACCATGAACCCCATGCCTGGAACTTGAGGATGGACCGCTGACCCCTGAGTTTGGAGGAAGGGAGTTCTCAAGTCTTTCCTGTGTTCAGATTGGGAGATCTAGTGACAGGGATAGAGTCTTTTCCTCAGTCCCTTGGGGCAAGGCTGAACCTGCCCCACTCCCTTTATATCCCGTGCCTCCGTTTTCTCTCTCTGCAGATGTAGAGCTGAATCACTGGGCCTGCCTCGAGGAAGGACTGGTACAGCTGAGAATGCATCTTAGTCAGTAGAGTGGTTACACAGAATGCACAAAGCTCTGTGTTCAACCCCTAGTACTGTATAATCCAGGCATGCCGTGATATGTGTATTCTGGGAATGGAAGGAGAAAGATCAGGAGTTCAAGGTCATCCTCAGCTATATAGCAAGTTCAAGGCCATCTTAGGCTACATGAGACTCTGTCAAAGAAAGGGGTGATGGGGAGTGGAGAGGAAATCTTGTTTTGGTTTTTTTGTTGTTGTTGTTTTTTCAAGACAGGGTTTCTCTGTGTAGTCCTGGCTGTCCTGGAACTCACTTTGCAGACCAGGCTGGCCTCGAACTCAGAAATCCGCCTGCCTCTGCCTCCTGAGTGCTGGGATTAAAGGCGTGTGCCACCATGCCCGGCTCGGAAATCTTGTTTTTATCTCTGAAGTGTAGCCTGAAGATCTCACCCATACCCTGCCTTCTTTTCCTTTACTGTTCACCAGGCAATAAAATTCCATTCTCCAAGACCCATCTCAGTATCTGTTCAAGCAGCCACCTGAAATGACACTTATGTCAGGCACCAGCCCTCCCCAGAGCTCTAGGCCCAGCCTTCAGGAACCAGGGAAACTATCTCATGTCTGGGCCTCGAGTTTCACTGCTATCCACCAGTCATTGCAAGGCCCACTTAGGAGCTAAGTTCATGGAACTCAGGTTAGGGAAAGCCTTGCAATGACTGGTGGACATAGCAGTAAAGCTCAGGGCCCAGGCATGAGATAACCTTGAGTTCCGTGAGCTTAGCTCCTAAGTGGGGCTACAAGATCCCTCTATCTTCTGCCTAAGCAATGCTAGGGTCCTCAGAAGGCACAGTTCATGTTTCCATCAGTGACAAGCCTAGGCTCACCACAGGGCCAGGCATGGTGATAGATAAGAGAGAGGTGAGCAAAAGAAAGAACAAAAGAATATTCTTTGAATATCTGCTCAGGCCTCCCTGTAACCCTCCAACCTATGGATGGAGTTGAAATGCTCTGGCATTCAGAAAGGTCTAGCCTTCAATGAAAGGACACACTCAGGAGGTAGGAGTGACCATCAGCACCCCGCATTTATACAGACCTAAAGCTATTGGTCTCTTCAATTCAGAGGCTCAGGGAAGGTAGAGCTGCCTTCACTCAGATGGCAGTGTGACCAGATCTGCTCCAGTGGCTCCCCAGGCCACCTGTGCCACCTGGCCTTGACTTAGCCCCGTTGCGCAGGTCGAGGGCACGCCATGTCTCACGGCCGCCCTCACCGCTCACCAGAACCTCCTCTTCCTCAGTGACTCATCGGCTACAGCACAAGGCACCTACTGATACATCCTGAGAGGTGGCTGTAGGCCTGGAGGCGGAGAGGGTGGCACATGCCACAGGGATGCAGCGGGCTAGAAGCCAGACAGGATTGGATGAGTAACCGCAGATTCTTTCTGCAGAGCTTGTTGTCACGGGGAATGGCAAGTGACTGTCTCCCTCTCCCCCGCTTCATCCGCTGCACCCCTGTGATTCTGGCAACTAGAATCCGAGCCAGAATCTGGGAGCAGGTTGTGGGGATCCAGAAGAAATCGGGCTAGCACGAGATTCACAAGAACGGCTTCAGGAATGGGGGCAGACCGTGGCTCAGGCTCTCCTGCAACTGTTCCAGCACAGATTTGTGAGGCAAAGGCAGGTGGCATGGGAATCCCTTCTCAGGATATGATGGGGGAAGGTAACTACAAACACTACCATCAGCACCTGCTCCCTCAACCTTGGAGATCTCCGTCTGCTTTAACCTCAGGTACCTGTCCCCTCAGCCTCAGTTATACCTGCTTCGTGAGTCTCATGAAGCCCATCTGCCCCCATCTCTGCTTCAGAAGTCCCTTCCCTCTTGAAGCCTTTCCTATTACCTAGGTAAACAACAGTAGCCTCCTCCTCAGATTCCACAAGGCTCCCCCAAGAGTAGGCACATGCTTGACCTCCCAGTGTCTCAGAACACAGACTTTAAGAGACAGCAGGCCGGGCGGTGGTGGCACATGCCTTTAATCCCAGCACTTGGAAGGCAGAGACAGGCGTGGATTTCTGAGTTCCAGGGCAGCCTGGTCTACAAAGTGAGTTACAGGACAGCCAGAGCTGTACAGAGAAACCCTGTCTGGAAAAACCAAAGAGAGAGAAAGAGAGAGAGAGAAAGAGAGAGAGAGAGCGAGCAGTTGACAGGAAGTAATATGGGTTGCATTTTTAAGGTTGTTGTTGTGTTTTCTTTTGTTTTTGAGTGTGTCTTGTGTCCTTTGATGGTAAGGAAGGATGAATCCTTAGGGAACAACCAGAAAGAACTGAGAGTACCTTTCACAGCAGAAAATTGGAAGAGAAAGCTATTCTCCCTGAGCCATCTTCCTCTCCTGTGGAGTCAGGCCAGGAAGATACCAGGGGGTCCAGCCGATGCTCTCAGCTGTAGCCTAGCACCAGCCTTCCAACCTCCAGCCCAAGAAGGATCAGAGTGGACAGGGCAGCCATCCCACCAGTGGCCTCTACCTCCCATCTATTTACTTCACCTGCCTGGTGAAGGTCACATAGCAAAATGGAGTCTGGCTTTTCTCTTCCTTCCAGGTACCCAAAAGCCTCTACCCACCCTACCCCACCCCCAGATCTCTGTCCACAGAGAACAAGAAAATGCTAACAGGCCCATGAGGTGAAGCACCGTAGCATTTTGTTCAGGCTGGTCTGAAATCCACAGGAATCCTCCTCCCTCAGCATCCAGAGCAGTGGGATCACAGGCACATGCCACCACGCCCCATTTGCTGATGGGGTATCAGCCTTCTGCAGCTGCCTAGGTGACATATGGGGTGTGGGCAGGGTTGAGAGCCAAGGCTCACATCTGGGACTTGAGCATACCACCTCAAGAGCTGATAAGACCTCATGCCCCTAAGGCCTGAGAGAAGTGTGCCCATGGCCACAAGGGAGGCAAACCACTGATTCCTGCACTCACAGTGGCTCCCGAAATCCTAGCCCTGAAGCACTGAATGGCAACTACTAAACAGCCCTCTCTTCTGACACCCCATAACTGGAGAAAGGCCTGTGCCAACTAGCCCATTCTCTATCAGGAAGCAGAAATTGCAAGGAGTGCCTCTTACCTCTATGCCCTGATGCATAGTAGAGGTCTGGCTCAGGATCAGGATCAGGGGGAGAGAGAACAAGGGAAGTGCGGTAGACTAGGGTCATGGGTAGAGAGGAAGGAGGAAGGCCAGGGGTCGCTTCCAGACTTTTCTGTAACGGACCTCAAGGCCACGCCCACAGCGTTAGTTTCCCACGTTGCAGGTTGGGAAGGCTGGAGAGTCCTCAGGAAATTCCCGCGCTCCTGCTGGCCAGAAAAAGCCCGGAGAGCGAATTCCTTCAAATGGATCGCACACCCTACTTCGCGCAGAGACACGCGGCCCTCTGCAACTCCGCCCCTCCTCCCACCTTCTATCCCACCGCGCCATCAGCCCCCCACATCACCTTCTCGTTGTGATCACTCGAGCTCTCGGAAAGCCATCTGCACGGGTTCCCTAAGAAGTAGCGCAAAGGGCTCTGAGTCGGTAACCCCGCGCCCCACGCTAGCACCGAATAATCCGAGCCCTAAAGACAGACAAGCGTCGGAGGGAGAGCAGCCTCAGATCACCCGCTACCGGCCCGCCCGATTTTGGAGACGCAGCGCGGGACACTGGCACCCCGGTCCTAGTTCCTGGGGACTCCGGGAAGACCGGTCTGTGGGCAGTCTGGGCCCAAGAAAGGGTACAGGCTTTGGTTCCCGCGCGGGGGCGCTGGAACATTGACTTCTCGTCCCTCACGAGCTGCGCGGGCCGAGACGTGTCCAGCTCTGAGTGCACCCTGCCCTGGGCGGCCAAGAGGAACCCCAGTTGGGACTCCCCGACCCCGGCTGCGCCCCCTCGGCTTCTCCCTTGTCGCAGACGGTTCCAGCAGCGTGATCCGCTGGACCCCATCGGAGCCCAGCCTTCAGCCCTGGAAAGCTGCGGCCCTTCTTGCCCAAGAATTTGGGCTGCAAGCTGACGTGGAAACCGGGGAGCCGGCCGCTAAACCGCCTGGAGCCGACGACTGGCGGAGCTCACTGCCAGGGGTCGAGGGCGCGGCTGGTGTTGGGAGAGAAGGTGCGGGCGCGGGGAATGCTAGGCGGTGTCGAGCCCAGCGTCTCCGCATCGGAGCCGAGAGGACACTCGCTAGCTAGCAGCTCCCGACGACGCGCACCTCTAGCGGGACTCTGTGCTCACGCCCCCGGGGGCCCCGGCTCCGCCCCCTACCTGCGCCAAGGCACCGCCTCCGCCGTGCTATTGGCTAACCCCGCCGCCCGTCAGACGAGCCCCCGCCGCCCTCCCCGAGCCTGGAGCTGCGCCTCATAGCGCCCCGGGCCGCTGGCCCGCGCCACTCTCCCGCGCTGCATTAGCCACAGACCCCGTAGGCGCTCCCGGCTGCCTGCCGCGGGCTCAGGGCGGACCATGCGCCCTCCGAGCCTACCGCCTGTCCGCTGGCTCTGCGTGCTGGCAGGAGCCCTCGCCTGCGCCCTCGGACCCGCGGTGAGTGTGCGCCCCTCCACCCAGATCCCAGGGATGGGGGAACTGCGGGGGCAGCGTATCCGGGACCATCTGGCCATGGGGGTGGGGGGGCAGCAGGAGCGCGGTTCTGTCTTCTCTCTTCTGTAGCCCAGAGGCGTGGGAGCTCGGTAGCGCCGGGTCCCTCATAGCTCAGCTTAGAGCGCTCACCGCGAGGTGATCCCAAGCAGCGATGAAGAGGTTGGGGGCGAGAGGGAGCCCCAGACTTGCCTTGCGATGAGTACCTGTGGGGGTGCGTGGGGAGGAGAGCTGTGGGTGGCACGATCGAGTGAGATGGGAGATCCTGTAGACTGTCGGGTGGGAAGGAGGCTGTGAGTGTCTGGAAGCCTCTCTGGGTATTTTGTGAACTTGTGGGATGAAGACAGCACAGCATCAGACCCAGACAGCCTTAGCGCCTGTACCCTGGGAAGGGGTCCTTGGGATCTGGTGAAAGTTTCCTTCTGTGCTCTTCATCCTCTAACTATAGGCTGATGGTGGGCAGGAAAATGTCAGAGCTGGTGGCAGGAGCAGGCATGTGTTGGGAAAACCAGGGGGGCTTGCTCTACCTTAGACCTCGGCTTCCTCCCACACAGACGTGTGTGGGTGTGCTCCTGTGGCAGTGACAGACTCACCAGGGTCATGGGCAGGCACCTGGTCACCTCCTCTGAAACTAAGGAAGACCTCAAGACTCAGAGTCCCCCTAAACCCATTTTACAGAAGGGCAAAATGAGGCCACAGGAGCCACACCTGTCCCTGCCAGCCACACTTGGACAGAAGTGATCTTCCCTTCCCTTTGCTCTAGGCCTGTGGAGCAGTTGCTTCAAGATTGTCTTTTCCTTAGTGGATTCTGGTCTGGAACAAGTGGGCTGCCTAGAGGAGGTGGGGAATCTTGGTCACCTTAGTGCAGTCTATCCCATGGTCCCTCCCTTATCACAACCTCCACCAGGGCAGGGGTGAGGACATGAATCTCTTTCCACCTAGCTGGTGTCTGGCACACCCTGCTCTGGGAAATCTCACCACCCCCCAACACCTCGGAAGCAGGCGCTGCCCTCTGAGAATTGGCCACTGTTGCCCCTTCCTCCTGGTCACAGCCCTTCCCCACACTCCAAGCTTCATCAGACTCTGGCCCTCAGTGTCACAGACCACACCAGCAACCCTCCAACTTCCCCAACTCTGTGTCCCGGCTACTCCATTTTGGATAAGCCGGGGGTGGGGGAGTGGACCACTGGAGGCCTCTGACCCCAGGTACTGTCCATCTAGAAACAGATTGAGCCCAGCCCCTCCAATACCCACCATCCCATCTTCCTACTTCTTATTTGGAGGTGCCAACTCTAGCTCCTCCTCCAGGGAGCCTTCACTGGTTGCTCCTGATCTTTCCACTCCAACCCCATCTTCAGTTCCGCTAAGCCTCCCAGCCTCAGCTGCCCTCTTGGTTCACAAAACAAGGGAAGGGACTTAGCCTGGACTGGAGGGGGCCCAGCTCCTGCTCTTCTCTCCCTGTCCTCACTTGCTCCCTCCTGGAACGGACACCCAGTGTTCCTGCTGCAGCCGGACTTGGGGGGGCCATGTTATCAGAGTCATAAAATGGCAGCTGCAGAGTTCACAGTGAAGGCACCGAGCCTTATCACTCTGTTTATGGGGCCCTGCCTTGGCCTAGGAGGGGAAGTCTTTGAACGGAGAAGCCAAAAAAAAAAAAAAAAAACTTGCAGTGTCCCGGAGGAGGAAGTGAAGTGTATCCCAAGGCCTTCCATAGCTCCTCCCCTTGGGCAGCAGCAGACAGGTGCCCAGAGCCAGGCTGGTGGGGACACTCAGACTACAGTCAGTCTGAGGCCCTACCTTGCAAGAGTCTCCACTGGAGGAGCATGTCACAACCAGTAACCTCAGAATCGATGTGGGCCACAAACTCCTAGAACTAGGGACAGGCCTGCCGTGACAGACACACAGGGAAACCCAGAGGAAGAATCAGGACGATGTCCTCAAGTTTGGCTCCACTGGCCAACCTTCAGCTGCAAACTATGAAAGCAGCTTTTGCTAGCCTAAGGCAAGGCTGGCCCCTCTGAGTGTTCTGTTCCCCAGGCAGGTGGAGGCCGCACCTCACCAGAGGAGTGGACACTACTATCAGCTTTTCCAGGGTCTGCTCACTACTGCCCAGTCTTCTGGCCTCAGACCATTCTGTGACCTCTAGGAAACAGAGTGGCTACTGAGCCAGAATACCTCCTGGAACAGAGAGACGACCTCAGTTATGTCTGCCCAGGACTCCCGGGGCACTGTGAAAGACCCAGCTCTCTCTATGCCTCCCCATCCTGGAGCCTGAAGACCCAGCCTCCTCTGAGGCGACTGTAGCTTTCGTGGGAGCCACAGCTTGGGACAACAGCCTTGAACACTGCCCCTCCCCACAGCCATGGCTAGTTGGCTTAGGAAAGAAACATCTTTAATATCCATAGAAGGACCTGGCTTCCTCATCTCTGAAGGGACACACGAGCCCTCGGCCCAGTGTGAAGGAGAATTGGGAAAGCAGGGCTGGGCTGGAACCAGCCCCACTTTTTTAGCTGAGGTCTGATCTTCTCCAGTCTCAAGTGAGACAGGGTTGGGTGTCCAGACAGGATCTTCATGGACTCTGAAAGAGGAGACAATAGTGAATATGTTGGGTGACCCATGTGACAGGTCATCTTTGCTCCTTGGTCCCAAGCTTGGACCTTTTATATAGCCAGGAAAGGCAAGATCCGAGGAGTAAGAGAGGTGTCATGAAGTGTATTCAGGGTGTGACAAGGCCTCTCTGAGGAGAGTAGTTGATGGGGCATCTCCAAGTGAGGGACGCTTTGGTGGCATCCAGCTGGTGTCACATCACCTGCCCGGGGCCTCTACCCAGCCACCCTCTACCCGGCCACCCTCCTGGCATTATCAACCCTCCACTTGGCCTCTTGGTTTGTGGAAAAGGGCTGGAGACTGGAGACAGATGTGAGCCTCACCCTTCTCTCAGTCTCCCAGGCTTTGCCCCCCTCCCCAGTTTGGATTCCCAACATGAAAATAAGCAAGTAGAAAGAATATTATGATAAAGCTGTGAGTGGTGGCTCATGCCTGCATTCCAGCACTCAAGAGGCTGAGGTAGGTGGAGTGAATTCAAGGCCAGCCTGGGCTCCTCAATGAAAAGTAAATAAATAAGAATCACTTAATGAGGGACAGGAGAAATGGCTCTTGCAGAGGACCCATACAGGTACACTCCCTACCACCCATACTCAGCTCCAGGGCATCCTCCTGTGGCCTCATTTGGCATCTGCAGGTATATGGTGTACCCACATGCACTAAGATGCACACACAAGCACATAAAAAAAATTAAATCACTGTAAAAGGATAGTATAATGAATAGACAGATATCTCCTGGGTTTGACATTGGATTATTTCAATGTTTAATATTTACATCATTTGTTTACTTTGGCTAGAATATATTTGAGTCAATTAGAGGAATGTTGACCTTTAACTCCTTGGTTCAAAATGCATCTGTAAAATGCAAGACCACTTTCCTGTGTGCTGTGATATTCTGGTCACACCTAACACTAGTCTCCCTCATTCCAATATTTAAATGTTCTCCAACCACACTTAAGCACCACAGGATGAGCAGTGATGTCCTCAGGGTTGTCTGTCATATTGCCATGAGTCTTCTGTCTGACTGACAGGGTCAGAAAGCCAGCTGGCTGGTATCTGGGGTGAGAGTGAGGCATGTTGGCAGTGAGCTTTGGGCAGGGCTTCCCCAAGCAGGACCAGCCCTCTCTGCATTCTATCTTATGTGGCTCAAGAGTCTAAGATCCGCATCTCTCAGGAAGTGCCACCTCCTAGCTACCTTCAAAAACAAGTTCTTCCTGCATAACAGGTCACTGGGGGAGGGGACGAGTCCACAGGCTGGCATCTGTAAATCAAAGACTTGCAGCCTTGGGCTCCTTGGGTGATTGCTGTGCAGCATTCTGCAGTGAAAGATATCAATCTTAGCAGCACCCACAGATCCCGGTCCCTCTTCTCCAGGGGTGCCCAGGACAACAAGAGCTGTAAATTGAACATGTACCTGAAAGGTTTTCTGCCCCAAAGGAAACTTCCTAGACATGTACTGAGATGGAGCAGGTTGGGTGGGCTGAGATTCCAGCAATTATGAGAGCCTTTGAAAGTGTGTGGCTGGCTGCTGCCTGCCTGGCTGCCTGCCTCTGTGTGTAGTGTTGTTGTTGTTGATGATGATGATGAACAGAGCTGGGTATGGTGACACACACGTAACCTCAGCCCTGAGGAGGCTGAGGCAAGAGGATCAGAAGGCAGAGCTGAGCTCTGGGTCCATAACCAGTCCCTGTCAGAAACAAATGAGGGACCATGTGTGGGACAAGGGGAGAGTTTAAAATGATCTGGGCATGGTGACACTCGCTTGTAATCGCAGCACTCAGGAGGCTGAGGCAGGAGGATTGCTGGAATTGTTTCCATTGTAAATAAGTGGTCATATGCATTCACAGAAACCTTTGTGTAGGGGCATTCATTTTGTTTTCTTGGGTAAATGCCTGGGCTGGATAGCCAGATGTGCACTACTGTACGTGGCTTTTACCAGGGTTCTAAGGATCCGAACTCAGGTCCATGTGCTCACTCAGCAAATACTTTACAGATGCAGGCATCTCTACAATCCCCTGGGAAGTTTTTTAACCCCAAAATGCTACTCTGTAACCTGATTTCTCTGCTTTCCTCACTTTGCACATGCACGCGAGCATGCGAGTGCATACGTGTATACACACACACACACACACACACACACACACCAATTTGAGTTATACTTTTCTCACTCTGAGCATGAAGCTCAGGAGGAGCCATGATTTACAAATTGTGGATTAGCAGAAAAGGGAGATTCATGTTCTTGGGAAAGAGGCATGAAAATACCAGGGAGGGAAAAGAAATCAGGCGTGCTAGAGATGGAGGGAACAGGCGATCGAAACCTCTCCGTGTTTGATCATGGTTGCCACTTGTCAGTGGGTAGGGCGTTCAGACTGTCTGCATATTTGAAAGGCATATGACAGGGACAAGCCTGGCCTGGCCTGGGAACTGGCATAGGGCTTCTGTCATAACTGCTACCTGCTCACGGCACCCCCTACCGCGAGGCATGGGTCTGTGGCATGTGAAGCCACACATGATAGGGTCATGCTGTTGGGAGCAATAGTGTTTTGGGGAACAGGTGCAGATATGCTTGGGTAAATCACCCAGTCACCCATCCACGTAGTAGCCACCTGTCTGACCTAGGCTCTGTGGTCCTCACAAGGCACTGCCACCTCCTCAAGACTGCTTCTTCCTCAGGGGCTGTGGCTGTGCCCATGCTTACAAAAACTTGTTTTGTTTTGTTTTGTTTTGTTTTGTTTTCTGAGACTGGGTTTCTCTCTCTAGCCCTGGCTGTCCTGGAACTCACTCTGTAGACCAGGCTGGCCTCGAACTCAGAAATCCATCTGCCTCTGCCTCCCAAGTGCTGGGATTAAAGGTGTGCACCACCACTGCCGGCAAGACTTTTTATTATTATTATTATTATTATTAGAAAAACATACAGATCTAAAGTATCAGCTCAGCAAATTGGTGTGTGTGTGTGTGTGTGTGTATGGTGTGTGTGTTTGTGTGTGTGTATGTGTGTATGATGTGTGTGTTTGTGTATGTGGGGTGGTGAGGTTGGTGTGTGTGTGTGTGTGTGTGTGTGTGTGTGTGCTTGCATGCGCTTGTGTGCTTGTGTTGGTGTGACAACCACACAGGTTAACTTAGCACACCTTCCCACCTTTCTGCCAGGCCTTCTCATCCCTCAGCAAGAAGATGGGGTCTTTATTTAATCTTCTACAGAGCTTCTCCCTTCCTCCGGTCATCTGGGTCTCTCTGCTCATTGTCATGTGATCTTGGATTTTGAGGGATGGCGGACATGTAAATGGATAGCAGAATGTGTGATGGCTTCTACAATAGGAAGACATCAAATAGCATGAGGTTGTTCTACCAGCTGCTGCCAATTCCCAGCTCCTTTGATGGTCCCAAATTCTATAACAGGTCCCAACTGTGCAAGTCATTCACAGTGATTCTTAGAATTTAGAATTCTTCAGACAGCACACTTTCCCTGGCTCCATCTACCTCACACTTCCTTCAGAGGCCACCTGTCCCCCAAAAGACTCTAATTTCCCTGTATCCAACCACCTGTAGTATGACATGTCTTTGCAAAGTGTCTGTCCCCTACCCTCGTCCTTCTAGACCACATCTTTGAGGGTCCCCATAGCCCAGGAGTCAAAGCTCATACTTCAAAACTGGCATTCTAGGCCCTTCCCAAGTCTAACCCAACTCATCTTCATGACTCCTCACAAGATATTCCTAGAACTCCCATATCTACCCAAGGCTTCCTGCAAACCCAACGTGGGGATTTCATGTCTGCCTGTCTGTGTGTACCCTGGGATGCTGACCACCCCTATTGTCTGGCTCTTTCCTCATTCTGTATAAACTCTCTCTGTGACCCACCCTGATGCTCACTGTCTACCTAGATCCCACCCTGGAGCTCATCCAGTGATCAGCCAGCTTGGCTGTATTTGGCCAAGGAATTTTCCAATATCCACTGTGTGTCTGAAGTCCAGAAGGATAATTAGGATGTTTAGAAAAAGGAAACAAATGGGAGAGGAAGTCCAAGGTCTGCCTGAATTCCTCAGTGATAAGGACCAGAGGGAACTGCCCTGGATCTGTCCTCCCAAGGGCCATGGTTGACCAGATGGCCAAAGGCAAATCTCTGTCAAAGAATTGATGCTACACAGACTAGGGTCAGAGACTTGGGTCCTATCTAGGAATATGACTTACTGGGTGATCCCAGGTCCCCATTGGGGTCACTGTTTCCTCTACATTGCTCCAGACCGGAGGTTGGGGGGGGGGGTAATTTTACTAAACTAAAGTTTGGCAAAGACAGTTTAACTACTGGATAGCATTTCTCTTTGTGGTTCTCAGCTTTCCAGAATTCAGGATTACTCTGAAGATTCCTGGATCCGTGATCCCTGGAACCCTTGCTAAAAATAGAGGAAGAAACAGGAGGAATAGAGGGAGGAAGCAAGGAAGGAAGGAAGGAAGGAAGGAAGGAAGAAGAAAGGGCGGGCAGGAGGGAGGGAGGAAGGAAGGAAGGAAGGAAGGAAGGAAGGAAGGAAGGGAGAGAGGGAGGGAGGAAGGAAGGAGGGAAGGAAGGAAGGAAGGAAGGAAGGAGGAAGGGAGGGCAGGAGAGAGAGAGGGAGGAAGGAAGGAGGGAAGAAGGAAAGAAGACAAAACTGAGTAGCTAGCAGAAACTTTAACTCTCAGTGCTGTGGAGTCAGAGATGGGTGGATCCTCAGGACTTGCAAGACTGCCAACCTAGCCTGTTTGGCATGTTCTAGGCCAATGAAAGCCCCTGTTAAAAAAAATAAGGTAGATGATACCTGAAGAGCAGTACCTAAAGCTAATCTCTCGTCTCTATATGCGTATTCACACATTTGCACACATGTACACACACACACACATGACACATATACATATATATGTGTGTGTACATATACATGTATGTACATATAATGCATGTATATATGCATGCATGTGTACACATAGATACATACACATCTTTAGATGCTTAGAAAAAGAAAAAAATGGGAGAGAAGATCCAAGGTCTGTCTGAATTTCTCAGTGGTAAGGTCCAGAGGGAGCTGCCCTGGCTCTTTTCTTCCATTTATGTATGGAATACCAGTTGGCAGTCTTTATGGTCATTACTCTGGCTTAAGAGGGACCATCAAGGTGAGGGGCATCCACTGTTCTATACTCAGACTGTGAGAATGAACACGATGGGTTCCTAGGATAGGAAAATTAACTCGCTTGAGGTATAAACAAGGCTATTGGCTCATGTTGTGGGAAGATCTGGTTTCAGACATGACCCGCCTTCCCTGTCAAGCAGCCCTGGGTTTTCTCTGAGTCCATCCTGCCAACCCTCATCTTCATGTTCTGTTTGTCAATAACATCACCACAGAAACCCCAGCCTCTGATCCTTTGAGTTTTTTCCAATCCAGTGGGGAGAATTAAACCTACTTGCCTAGCTTAATCCAAAATCCCAGGCGTGCAAGCCTTCTGCCTCAGAGGAGCCTGGCTTGGGCTGGGTGCCAGGCACTGAGGCTGGGAATACTGTCTGACTTAAGTCTTGGTCACACCAATATTCTGCAAGAGGGTTCACCAGGAGCAGTGACAGAGTGGGGTGGGCAAGGAGGGGGTCCTTCCCAAATGATAACCTGGCACCAGAGGAGAGGAAAGCTTTTATGTGTGGCATGTGCACAGACATAGTATTCATACAGCCCATCCTGCTTTAAAGCCATGGCATGGTGTGACACAGGGCGACAATGTATGACACAGGGTGACAATGTGAAGAGGACCCTGAGAGTCTGGGATGAGGCTGCAAATCCAAAGGCATCCAGCTGTTGGAGACTGGTACCCAGGAGCGTACCAAACAAGGTGGAATGGTGATGGACAGCGCTGGCCAGCCAGCCTGACTTCCTCTTTCAGAGGTCTCCCCAAACTACCCTACACCCCACACCTGGGTATGAGCTAGTCACATATCCCCAAAGCCACACCGCTCCAAGTATTCTAACTGAAAAGGTGGAGCGTGATCTCTAAGAGGATACAGAGGCACCGGGTCTCCTGCAAACTGCCTTTTGAGTCTTTAAGCGGTTCTGCTGAATGATGCTTTGTGACATCACTGTGCTTTCCAAATGCCAAGTCGAAAAGGACTTAGGAGCAGCATATGTCTGGACCCCAGTTGGCTGGGTATCTGTTTGCTGTGTGACATCCAGGCCTGGACAAGTGAGGTGTGGGTGGCAGGGATTTCCGAGGATCTCGGCGAATGCTAGTTGGACCACTCACTGGTGGCCTGGGAAGTGGCGAGGCTCACAGGAACAGGAGACCTATTGTGGTGGAAGGGACCTTTCTCTTGGTGGTGGAGAGCACCCCGCTGCCTGGGTGCCGGTCGGTCACTGGTCTTGACTCACATAGACCACTGGTCCAGTTCTACGTTCTTTGATGTTGCCAGCCAGGAGGTCCCCTTAGAGGAGGAAATACAGGAAAGGCCCATGTCTGTGTTACTTCAGCAAGGTGTTGAGTTGGGGTGTGGCAGTGGGGGGACTGAGGTCCATTTTCCAGACAGAGACTGAGGCCCAGGTATAAACACTGCAAGGTGGACCCAGTCTCTAACCCTGAGGTCTCTGGAGCATTATCTAGGGTGCTGGTGGTGGCTGATACTCGCCAACCCAAGCAGACATGAGGAAACTGGCAGAGGATTGCCAAGAATAGCAGCCTCTTCCTAATGTCAGATGCAAACCGAAGCTGTCCCAGCCCAACTGCTCATCCACAGAGAGGCCTTTACCTTATTCCACGCCCACAACCCCTCAAGGCCTGACATTTCCCCCTTGGTCCCAACAGCCCCTACTCAGACTCATATCTACCCCAGTGCTATGTCTTGTCATGATGCCCACCTCACCCCGCTTCTGGTCAGGGCCTGCAGGAGGGCAGGGGAGAATCATGGCTTCTCCATCATCTCCTCTCCCAACTTTTCAGAGACTAGGGAGGCTGCTTATGGTCTGCAGATTTCTTGTGAGTCTCTGCTTACTTGCTTAAGCCTCCCCGGTCCTCATGGAATCCATTTTAGTTTTTATTTTCCTGTGGTGAAGGAGATGGTGAGGCCTGGCAAGAAGGGCAGGTATTGCTTCCCCATCTTCATGAGAAAGAATGAGCAGAGACTCCTTCCGTGAAGGAGGTGCTACAGCCAGGCCCCTTTGTTCTGTCTGGGCTTGGCCCTAGGAGCCGGAGCCTGGAATCCAATGTCCTATGATGGAATCACCACGCAGGGAGACTGAGGCAGGGCCGGAGCAGCAGAGCCCAGTGATCAGCTCAAGAGCCTAGCTAGGGAAATGCTCTTTCCAGGGTCAGAATCCTTACAGCAACTGCACCGCTTGGGAGCCAAGAGTCCTGAGAAGGTCCTCGAGGCAAAGGCTGGGGTTCAGTGAGAACATTTGGGACACACAGTGAGAACATTTGGGACACACAGGTCAGGATCAGGGTGCTGTCTAGGGCTGAGGTAGAGTTGCAGTATGTGTTTGGGATGATTCTCAGTATGAGGTTTTTGTAGGGGACAATTTAGAACTGGGATAAGGGTTCATCTGGGCCTAGGATGGGTTATAGACTGGGCTGGGGTGAAGACCTTGGCCAGAGTGGACATCTAGTGTGGAACTCAGATACCCAGGCTGAGAGCTGGTTCGACTTTGGCTGGCCTAGCTTGGCCCCCTACTCTGCAAGCCTGTGGTTGAGGCTGACACCTTCTGTCTGCCTTGTCCTCAGGGCAGCCGGGCAGCCAGCCCACACCAGGAGTGTGAGTACCTGCAGATGATTGAGAAACAGCGTCAGCAGTGCCTGGAGGAGGCCCAGCTGGAGAATGAAACCACAGGTGAGTCGGGTGCGAGCGGAGGAGTCCCAAGTTCCCTTACATCACAAGCGGAGGAGTCCCAAGTTCCCTTACATCACAAGCCCAGTCCAAAGCATGTGGCTCCCACAAGAGTCAGTCAGATGGGGATCAAGGGCACAGGTCATGGCCCAGAGCTCTGGGCCTCCGACACAGCAGAAGGGCCACAAGGCCACCACTCCTTCCTGACCCCATCTACATCTGGGGAGTTCCCAACTCTTATCTGGGAACTGCCTTTAAGGGTCTAGCCGTGGCTGCTGGGCTTCCCAAGGAGGGAGGCAGAGGGTACTCAATGGTAGAGGCTTTCCATGATGAGACGGGTGGTTTCCATGAGGCTCTCCCTCACCCACCATGGGGCACCCCAAATCAACTTCCTCAACCCCTGGCTTACCTAGACCTTAGAAGAGACCCTGCAGCAGCCCATCAGGACAAATGAGAAAGAACTCTGTCTACTTGGCTTGGTTACTCAGGGTTTAGCAAATCTGAAAAGTGGTAGGGTCGAGGGAAGCAAAGGGGCAGGAGGATGAGAGGCGCAAGGCTCACTGTATTGGGAGAGAGTTAGCATGGTGGGGCAGAGACAGTTAGGCAGCCAGGCCTCCATTCCAGGTCATCTGCCCAGGCTGGGCTTGCAGTTACATAATGGGAGCAGGGTGCACCTGTCCAGCTTGCTGGCTCCTGGCTCCCAACAGCACTCTGAAGCTGTTATGTAATCTTTGTGGGTCCCTCCTTAACCCTGGTGCACAGACCTCCTGTGCTCATGAGTGGATGGATGCTAGTGCAAGGTCTCACAGATGGGCCTGGCCTGAGCCACACTTCATGGCAGGATGGCCCCTAACTCCTGTGACCCGAGACCGAGGTCTGGGTCAGTGGGTGACTAGACCTGCCTACTGCCTATATGCCCCACCCTATGCTGCCAGGCTGCAGACTGGCCTCAGCAGGCCTCGAGATCATGGGTGAAGCCCAAAAAGCTCAGACTCCAGACTCTGGGTCCCATTGCAGCTTCTCTCCAAACAGGTCCCCAGAGTGGGGACTGGCCACACTCATGATCCCAATGAGGTCACTGCTGGCACAGGGTGCCTGGGGAGTGCCAACGCCCCATACACAGGAACCAGACTGGGACCTGGAAGAGGGCAGGCATAGATGTGCAAACTGCGTGTCTGCCCCGACTGCTGCTGAGGTTCTTGTACACGTACGTTCACGTGGATGCAAGTGGGCACTCCTGGCAGAGTCTGACTGAGGCTGGGCCCTGCCTTTGAGGGTCTCTGTAAGGCAGAAGCCTGTATCTGTTTAAACCTGGATGTGACAGGTGTGCCCTGTCCCTGCCCATCTGTGCGTGGGTGCACCAGCGTGTGTCCCGTCTGTGCATTCGTGTCACTCTGTCTACTCACGTGGTGGCCTGCCTTCCCATGCCTATGCATAGAGATTTGCATGGATGTCTGGGCTCAGTATGCCTGCAAGTACATGTGAGTATATGTCATTTTGTATAGGAGATCCTGTAAAATTAACTCATATGGGCCTTTGTCCCAGCCTGCCTCTCCATCCCTCATCTCAGCGTCTTAGTACTGTTTTTCTACTGGGGTCTTAGCCCTGAGTGGTGAAATGTCCCAAACACACAGACATTTCTAGAAACCAAGCATTTACATGACTGTCATTACTCCACGGAGTCCCAGCCCAGCTGCCCCAGCAAACCAGCCCTGAGGTACCTCCTGCAAGGAGCCTCCCAATCCACACCCCATGGGCCTCTTTTCAACCTTCCCTGCCTGCTTGCTGACCTGGGCCCAGTAACAGTTCACAGCATGCTATTGGCTGTTCTGCACTTCTTTGAGGGCAAATGCAGCCTCCCCACAGGGCTAAGCCCAGTCCCTTCTATTCTTTCTCACCTCTGGTGGAGCTGAGCACAGGACCCAGCACCATCCCATTCCCCCCCCCCACACACACACACACACAACTTTTCAGCTCAGGCTGGCAACTCTGAAAGCCTGAGACCTGGCGGAGACCCAGACACAATAGCTGGCCTGCAAAACAGGGTGTGCCCAGCACTGTCATCAAGGGTACATAAAGTCCGGTGGCAGCCAAATTCCCAGAGAAATGCTACCAAGCCCTGCAAACCAAGAGACGAATGTGTGAATAGGCGAGAGACTTGCCACACCTCATCCTGCTGCCATTGCCTCTATTTCCTCATCTGTGAAATGGACTGGTTATATAAGCTACTAGTTTAGAGGCTGAAACAATGTTGCGACATTCCAAAGCTAGTGCTTACTGATGTTAATTGAAACAGATCAGGCAAATCTGCTCACGATTTGCCGGGCCTGAGGGGCTCCTGTATGTCCTCCAGCAGAAGTTGGACCATTAGCCAAAGCAAACTGTGGGACTCTGGAGAGACTGAAGGGAAATGTTAATGGTAGGGGGGGCACAGGAAGTGAGGCTCTGTGTGGCTTCATTAGCCTTCAATGCAGGTGTCACCTGACTGCTGCAGCACAGGGAGGCCCCGCCCCCGCCCACCTCACTCCCTTGGCTGCCACCTGACCAAGGCACTGAGAGCCCGCCATTCCCCATTCCTTCACCTTCTCTTCCCAGGCCCCCTTCTTGAGAACTTGTGAACCTTCGGACCTGGGCTGGTCTGGGCTCGGCCCAGCTGGCAGTGACTTTGACTCTGGGGTTGGGTTTCCTGAGTAAATCAGTAGGGCTGGCAGCATTGCAAATATACTTACACCCTCAAGAGAGGGGTCCGGAGGAGTCATCTCACCACAGGAGCACCCATTTTTTTTAGAATCGCTGGAGACACCCCTTGGCATCCTCACCAGCCCATCTCAAACACTAATAAATCTTTACTCACCGCTAGACTGTAATGCTTTGCAAGCTAACCAGTATGCTCTGCTGTACCTGGAATCCTACAGCAAACATCTCCAGCGCTGCCATTACTATTATAAAACAAAATTCAAATGGCGCACACTCGTGTTTTTAAACAGTGACGGTCTCTAACAGAGCCTCTTGGGATGGATCTTGTCTTTTTTTTTTTTTTTTTTGAATGTGGATTAATAGCCTTCTTTGTGTCGAGAAGGCAGGCTCAAACTGCGGGGCTCAATTGCTTGAAAAGTGCTGCCGGTAATTTGGTAATATAAGATTTTGAAATCTAAATGTCTGTTTTCTTACAAACTGTAAAAGTGAAGGTCGCTCATTGTGCTGCTGGAAATATATACGACGCTCTATAAAAGAAAGCACAGAAAGGAGAGTGGTTTATAATCAAATGCCATGTGCATGTGCAGGCGTGATGGCAGTAAAAGATAAGAGGGGATGGTCTGAAGGTTGTGCCTATAAATACAAGCTCTGGGAATGAGAGAGCTATAAACGTAGATTGAAGTCTAAGCCGTACTCCTCTCTGACTCAGATACCACAGGCACTGCAGCAGGTGACATGGCTTCTGAAACTTCAACCAACTCTCATTAACGTTCAGAACAAAGTGAAATGCAGGCCGTGCTCCCTTTTCTCTGTGACTGCTTTCCCGGAACACTCCACAGAACTAAAGCCACTGCTCCGAGGACTTGCATGCCAGAGCCTCAGCTCCTGCCATTCAAAAAGACTGACACCCATACAAGTGCTCATCCAGAATGAGAGACCGTTTCCCATTGGGCAGAACCAGCTAGGCTCCCTGCCCGGCATCTCTGCTGCTTGTCCATCAAATGGGGAAGTAGCTCAGTTGGCAGTTAGTGTGCACAACAAGTCCTGGGTTTAATCCCCAGCACCATATAAACTAGACATCGTGGTTCACACCTGTAATCTCAGTAGAACTCAAGAGACAGAGACAGAAGGACCAGAAGTTCAAGGTCTCCCTCAGGGCCAGCCTGGGCTACACAAGATCCCATCTAAAATAAACAAATAAATGAGACCATGTGGGAAGCTCTGTCCCTTATGGAGAGAGGACACTCTTCCTGTCAGAACAGGACCTGTGCCTCCTCTGAGCAGGAACAGCCTCCGCTCAGACTGGAGCCTCTCTGAGGAAAGGAGGAGGAAGAGTCCTCACTACGCTTATGTGATGATATGTGCCCTCTGCCTTCACCCCACAGGCTGCAGCAAGATGTGGGACAACCTCACCTGCTGGCCGACGACCCCTCGGGGCCAGGTGGTAGTCCTGGACTGCCCCCTCATCTTTCAGCTGTTTTCCCCCATTCACGGTAAGAGCCCTGGGCTGAAGGACAGAGGCTGTGAATGGGGCCGGCTAGGGGGCTTTGCTGCTTAAGGAAGTGGGAAAGCTGTCTGAGGGACGAGAAAACTGGGGACTTCGTGGCCAAGAATGTCACTGGGTCTGGAGAGGAGTCGTGGGATTTGATTAGCTCTTCACATAGAGATAAGCACGTGGGAAGGGCTCACTAAATATTTGCTCAGCAATTGATAACTGATTGACGGGCAGGTCTGATTGAGTTATGGCTCCCATGTTCTTGTTGTCTTGGTTGTGACTCAGGCTGTCAAGGCCTGGAACCGATGACCTTTGCAGCCCCAGGAAACCATCACACAGCTCTGCTTACACATATTGCCGTGTTCCATCTGGTCAAACATTCACATGTAAGGGGACCTCTAGACCACATTTAGTCAGCATGAATGTGACGGCTTCCATTGCACCAAGCTCTGCTCCACAAACAGCAGGAAGGGACATTGAAAACTGCCACTCGCCTGCCCTCTGGGATCCCCAGTGTTAGCTGGAGACACCTTTAAGTGAGACAATAAACAAATGTGTAATAAATGGGCAGAGTCCGTGGGAGGCAGGAAGAGGTGGGGTGGCCCCTGATGCTCTCTGAGATGAGGACCTGAGGGGATGTGAACAGGCTAGCTCTTCCACAGGGATGACCATCCTCACCCCAGAGTGTACCTGAGTATGAAGGTCTGACCCCTCAGTACCCTACAGTCACGTGGCCTTGTGAAGTGAGCAGCCATACTCCATGGGTCCAGTGTTGGGAACTAAAAAGGGGGCCCCGGGGAGAGGGGGAGGGGAAAAGAAGCCCACGTCCGGCCAGAGTTCCTCCTATGCTCTGGGCAGGCAGATGCAGGAGGGCTGCCAGACGCTTTCCATTCAGCCCCGGGTGGGCATCCAAGCCTCTGACCCACTCGACAGGGGTGGACAAGGGGCAGCCCCCGACCTGGGGCCCCCAGGGCCACACCCTGTAGCCCCGGGTTATGGGAAAGAGGGATAAGGGAAGAGTTCCCAACACTGACCAGAGTGTGTAACAGATCTTGGTGGTGCAGAGAATCTATGGTTTAAGAGCTTTATTATAGAAATGCAGGGAGAAAGAGAGAAGGTAGAAAAAGAGAGAGGAGGGCTAGAGAGAAATAGAGAGAAAGAAGGAGAGAGGAGAGGAGAAAAGGAGAGAGGAGAGAAAGAGAAAGGAAAGCGGAAAGAGGAGTGAGAGAAGTGAAAGGTAAGGGAACAAAGGAGTGAGAGAGCAAGGTGGGGGCCTAACAGCCCCTTTTATGGTCTTTACTGTTGCTAGGTAACTGGGGAGGAGTTTAACCTGAAGGTCAGAAGCTTGGGCCATTGCCTACATGACTACTGACCATGCTTCTCTTGTGGGGACTGTAGGGGGCAGTAACTTAGGCAGGGGCCAGAGTTCCAGGAGCATGAGGGAACGCCTACCGTGTCATGAAGGTGAATTATCACCACCGGGGTTCAGACCTCTGGAGACCAGCCTGCAATTCCCCACAGTCCAGCTCATGGGTTCTCTCTGATGGAGAGAAATGGGAGCCTAGGACTAGTGACTGGATCTACGGGGAGAGTGTGAAGGAGGAGATACACAGTTGGCCTTCCATCCCAAGAGGGTCATTTGCAAGAGTGGATAAGGTTGATGCTCACCCCCACTCCTGTGCTTTGGGGAAGCAGGGCTGAGGAAAGCAGACCCCCTCCCCATAGAGAGTCTTGTTTCCTATGGGAGATAAAAAAAAATTAGAGGGTTAGAAGGAAGTATTCTACTGTGCCCGGATAAAATTCCTGCAGGAAGCCTAGGGAGAGAGTTCCATGGGCAAAACTCTTGCTGTGCACGCATGAGGACCCCAGATTTCAGATGCTCTGCACCCTTGTAAGCATAGACACTTGGGGTGACATCTGCAATCCCCATATTCTCAAGACAGAGACTCCAATTAAGGGCAGAGCTGACAGATGCAAAAAGAAAATCCGGTGGTTTGATGAGTTGATAAGGACCCCAGTTGGCAACCTACTTGGAGGTACAGAGCCCAGGCACAGCACCCAGTCTGGCAGAGGTACCACTGAGGCAAGACACAGGACCAGGTGCAGATGGACGGACAGATGGGCTGATGAGTGGGCAGATGGATAGATGGGAATCCGAGTGGGCCATGCTGAGCTGTGGGAAACATGCTGAGCATCAGCCAGAGGGACAGTAAGGCATTCTGTGTCTGTCCCCTGACATACACACTGGCTCAGATGACAGCTCAGTGGGGCCACTGTAGAGCTAGGCACCCCGTCCTTCACAGGGTTCAGGTGAGGGGGGTTTTACACCCTTCATTTCTCTGCTGTGTTTGACAATCTCTTGCCTGGCTCTTCTGACATAGACTTAATAGATCCACAGGCCCACATGTTTCTAATGTTCTCTGACAAGTGTAGATCGTGATACCTTTCTATTCGCATGACTAAGTTGCTCATCCGTCTGTGCCTTCAGTTGGTGCTGGACAGGTGGTGACTATGTACACAGACCAGAGTCTGTCTGCCTCTGCATTTGGGCTAAAAACAGGAGCTAAATTCTATTTTGCAAAATGGAGTTGCAGTGACATCTGCTAAGTTTCTCATCTGGACAGCAGGGCCCCCAGTGGCCCCACAGGAGCACCATGGACAGACAGAATGGGACTCAGCTCTGGTCTGCCTCCTGGCTCTCAGCTCTGGTCTGCCTCCTGGCTCTCTGCTTAGTGACTCTTCACTCTGTTCCCTGCTTCCAGGCTATAACATCAGCCGTAGCTGCACTGAAGAAGGCTGGTCACAACTGGAGCCTGGCCCCTACCACACTGCCTGCGGCCTGAATGACAGGGCATCTAGTCTGGATGAGGTGAGGGGGTCTTGTGCCTCTGTAAATCCTGGGGTCCACCCTCTTCAAGTTTACATCGCCCAAGACCCATCCCTGGCTCCTCTTATAAGGTACACACAGGACTTTTCTTGAGGATCACACCCAAGGTGGGCTAGCCCCTGAGGAGCCAAAACTGAAATAGAACCCCCAAGCTGTTCTCTCTGTCTGTCTCTGTCTCTGTCTCTCTCTGTCTCTCTCTCTCTGTCTCTGTCTCTCTCTCTGTCTCTCTCTCTGTCTCTCTCTCTGTCTCTCTCTCTGTCTCTCTCTCTGTCTCTCTCTCTCTCTCTCTCTCTCTCTCTCTCTCTCCATCTGTAGTCCCAGTACTTGGAAGGCTGGGGAAGAAGATCATGAGTTTGAGGCTAGTCTGGGCTATGCAGGGAAACTCTCAAAATTCTATTTTAAAAAATGAGTGATTGGCAGGTGGGAGTTGTGAGGTCTCCACTCTTTCCCATGCTGACATCCGTCATGCAGAGCAGAAAGAAGAATCCGTTCACTTCCTATTACCTTCTGGGCACAGTGTCCATTTGTCCATGAAAACCAGGCTTAGTAAGCACCACTCAGCTGCTCTTGGAAGCTCATCTTTCTTAAGTTAGGCAGGGGCAGCAAGCAGAGCATATAGCTGGCCCATTCCCATCAACAGCCCCAGTTTTGAGCTCCCCCCACCCTTGCACACCTATCCAAGACCCTTGCCTGCCTCCCCACAACAGCAACAGACTGAGTTCTACGATGCCGTGAAGACCGGCTACACCATCGGCTACAGCTTGTCCCTTGCCAGCCTCCTGGTTGCCATGGCTATCTTGAGCCTGTTCAGGTGAGGCCCAGCCCCAGGCAGCTCACAGTCTCTTCCCTTGCCTCTGCTAGCCAAGCAATCTCAACCCCGACAACAGGTGGCCAAGATGTGGCCTCTAGAGCAGTCTTTGTCTCCTTTCCTGTATATTGGGTACCAGAAGTAGAGCCTGCCAAAACACTCTCGACACACAGGAGGTTGGGGACTGGGCATGTGTCACCTTGTAGGCGAGGCCTGTAACCCAGAGGCCACATCTCCTCACTACCTTGCCTAAAGCATGGCCCCATACCAACCAGGATGGGGTGGTTCAAGGCCCCTCTGCATCCCAGATGTACCTGCCCCTTGCAGGAAGCTGCACTGTACTCGAAACTACATCCACATGCATCTCTTCATGTCCTTCATCCTGAGGGCCACCGCTGT
Source organism: Mus minutoides (assembly GCA_902729485.2). Lineage (NCBI taxonomy): Eukaryota > Metazoa > Chordata > Mammalia > Rodentia > Muridae > Mus > Mus minutoides. The sequence goes on from LR753373.1 coordinate 321,776, forward strand.
CTTCATCAAGGACATGGCCCTCTTCAACAACGGGGAGACGGACCACTGCTCTGAGGCCTCGGTGAGGACCCACCTACCCCACACACGTCCTCCTTATCCTTCTGCTTCTCCTCTTCCTTCTCCTCTTCCTTCTCCTTCCCCCTTTTCCTCCCCTTCCCCTCCCCTGCCCCTCCTTGCCCCTCCTCTCTCCTTAGGGACAGAACCACACACACCTTGACCACTTGTCAGACTGCATTCCCCTTTCAGGTTTCTGGGCCATTTGGGGGGTTCATATCTTTGTTAGTAAGAAATGCAAGTGGGCCAGGCATGGGGGCTCACGCCTTTAATCCCAGCATTTGGGAGGCAGAGGCAGGCGGATCTCTGAGTTTGAGGCCAGCCTGGTCTACAGAGTGAGTTCCAGGACAGCCAGGGCTACACAGAGAAACCCTGTTTCGGGGGGGGGGGAAGAAATGCAAGTGGGTTCCTCGTAGTCAGTGCCCAGAGCCTCATCACAAGTTTCCGATCTGGCCTCAGGCCACTCCCTGCCTCAGTTTCCTCATCTGTACAAGTCCTCCCCACATTACTCCCAGCTCAGCCCTCTGTCCCCTACAGCCCAGATGTTGCTCCCACACCAATGTCCTTCCCTACCTGCTCTTGCTGCCTGCCTCCCTCAGCCCTGTCCTGGGCTTTCCTGGGGTCAGGAGGCTCAGAGACCCTCCAAGGAATGCTGCCAGGCACTGGGGAGTCTGTCTCTGTATTTGTTTTTTGTTTTTTGTTTTTGGTTTTTTGAGACAGGGTTTCTCTGTATAGCCCTGGCTGTCCTGGAACTCACTCTGTAGACCAGGCTGGCCTCGAACTCAGAAATCTACCTGCCTCTGCCTCCCGAGTGCTGGGATTAAAGGCGTGAGCCACCACCCCAGCTGTATTTGTTATTTCTTTCTCATTGCTGTGACAAAATGCTTTATGAGCACAGTGGAAGGAAAGAGGTTTTGTTGGTTTTGTTTGGTGTGAGCTGCAGCCCAACAAGATAGGAAGATGTGGAGGCAGGAGCAGGTCACATGACACCCACCGTGGGGCAGCAAGTCACGTGACACCCTCCGTGGGGCGGCAGAGAGATGAGCAGAGAGTGTTCAGCTCATTTTCTTTCTATTCAGCCTGGGTCCCCAGCCTACGGGACAGTGCTGGCCACCTCTGAATTAACAAAATCCAGGAGCTCCCTCTCAGTCATGCCCTGGGTATGCCAGCTTCTGTCAGGTTGGCAATATTAACCACCATAGCCTCCACGGAACTCAAAGGTCTCCACCCTAGGACACGGCTTGAAGCGGGGCTCCTACGCTGTGTTCTGAGGACGCATGGCCTCCGAGTGAGCCCAGGGAGGCCGCACACTACTCCCAGATCAGCAGTGGGATTCCCAGGATAATGGGCTCTCAAGTGGGGAGAAAAGCCCAGGGTGACCCCACAAGCTGGGGCCAAGAGGAGACCAGAGAGAGGCCTGCGACCTCCAGTGAGCTTATAAAGCTGATAGGGCCCGCCTGCCTCGGGAGAGACTAGAGTGTGACCCAGGAAAGGACCTTCCAATCCTAGGCAGGAGAGAGAAGGCTGCTCCGTGAGGATGCCTCACAGACAAAGGCCTCAGGGGGAGTGGGGGAGCGGGGGAGCGGGGGAGCAGGGATGGGAGTTGGGGGAGACAACCCGGTTCTGTGTTCAGCAGGAGTGGAAAATGAGTGGTGCCCGTGAGAGGGTGACCTGAAGCCATGGAATGAGTGAGTGTTTCCGTGCGGAGACCTACACTCAGGCCCTGTCAACTAGACCACTCTGAGTCCTTGATCACTCTGCTCCATGGCTCACAGATCCCCTGTAGTCTTCCTCACCAGCTCCTATGGCCCCCAGGAGGAAGAGCGCCCCCTGCCTTTCCTCCTCCTTAGTTTATTTTTGTCACCATGACCAAAAGCAATTGTGGAGGAAAAGAGTCACTTCATTGCATAGTTCACAGTCCATCATCCAGGGAAGTCAGGTCAGAAACCTGGAGGCAGGAACAGAAGCAGTGGCCATGGCATAATTCTACTTACTGGTTTGGTCCTCACAGCTTGCCCAGCCTGCCTTCTGATAGTGCCCTTCACCACCTGCCTGGGGATGGCACCGCTATGGTGACCTGAGCCCTTCCCCATCAGACATCAATCCAGGAAACACCCTACAGCCTTACTCACAGGTCAGACTTGTGGGGACACTTTATCAATTGAGGTTTCTTCTTCCAAGTAGACAGCGGCTCGTGTTGAGTTGACAGGAAACTAGCCAGCACACCTGTTCTACCCTCCCTTCAGCCTTCTCCACACTGTCTCTGGGTCCCCTCCAAAGCCTCAACCCACACCTATGGTCAGGGAACTCCTGCAGTCTCCAGCAAGAATTCCCCCTCAGGCTCCTAGCTCCTCCCAGGACTCACTGGAGGACAGGGCACAGGGAGCAGTGGGCAGGCTTGAAGGGGGCAAGGAAGTGGTTACCTAGGGAGGGCTGTGTGAGTCCTGGGCTAGCTCAAAAGTGGATGGACAGATGAATGGATAAATGGGTGCTGTGTGGATGAGTGGAGAGACAGCTTAAGTGAGTGGGTGTGGAGACAGCTTAGGTAAGTAGGTGGAGAGACAGCTTAAGTGAGTGGGTGGTTGATGGATGAGCAGATATAGTTGATGAATGGATGTCTTGGTGGTAAATGGATGGCCGAGTTGTCATGAGTGGGGAGGTCAATAAATGTATACATGTCCAGGCATGGTAGCTCACACCTATAACCCCAGGTGCAGAAGCCTGTGGTATAACTGTGAGTTGAAAGTCAGCCTGGGTTACATAGTGAGTTCTAGACCAGCCTGGTTACAGTGTGAGATTGACTGAAAACCACTCAAGCACAAATAGACAAATGTCTGGGAAAGGGACAGGTGGGTAGGCAGACAGGAACTTTTGACATTGTGACACCATGTTGTTACCAGTCAAGTTCGTGCTGGAGAACCTCAAAATGCAGTTACCAGAAATACTACAAAAAAACAAAAAAACCTAACATTTTAAACAAGCTTACCATTTTGTGTTGGACTCCATCCATGGCTATTCTCAGCCACATGCAGCCAGCCACACGCTGAGGATTGGACATGCCCAGAGACACCGGGATCCGTAGCCAGAAGACGTGCAGAAGACACACTGACAGATGGATAACTTAAATAACCAGCTCCGCCAAAAGTGTCCGAGGATATAAAGTCAGAATCACAGGAAAACCCACTGTACACGTTTGAAGAGCCTGCTTGCGAGCTGACAGCATCCAAGTTGGCTGGGCACAACTGTGTTTGTCGCCCCGCAACCAGAGGTTGGGCAGTGAGGGACCTGCCACCCCTGATCCTCCTTCTGCTCCTCCCCACAGGTGGGCTGCAAGGCAGCGGTGGTTTTCTTCCAGTATTGTGTCATGGCCAACTTCTTCTGGCTGCTGGTCGAGGGCCTCTACCTACACACCCTGCTGGCCGTCTCCTTCTTCTCTGAGCGGAAGTACTTCTGGGGGTACATACTCATCGGCTGGGGTATGGTACCAGGGAGGGGGCGAGGCTGGGGAAGCCCCCTGGGAGGTGGGAGGGTACAACTCTAGCCTGCTTATGAGGTTCTCCACCAACACTCATGAATGTCCCCAGAATGCGTGACCCTGGGGCCCCTGCCAGCCTCCTGCAGCTGCTTTACAGTGCACAGCCTGAACAAAACCATCTATGCCCCCATTCTGATCCTGACACACAGGGCTACTGTCTGTCTAAAAGGGGTTCAAATCAGAAAAGAAAAAAAAACCCTAAGTGGTCACAGACCCTCGGGCATATATCGTCACCAAATCTAAGAGAGTCTTTATACGGTACACATGAACAACTTGCACACTGTAGGTAGAAACCCTAAGGGTTCCACCCTTCCTTCTCCCTCCCTCTCTCTGGTTCCTCCTCCAAACCCTCTCCATGTGCTCTCTGCTCCCGTTTCCTTCTCTTCCTTTCTCCTTTGCCCCTCACAGGAGTGCCCAGTGTATTCATCATGATATGGACAATTGTCAGGATCCGTTTTGAGGATTTTGGGTGAGCTGCTGTCCCCTCCCTTCCCTCTGGCTGCTATCATTTGGGGTCAGAGTTGCTGGGTGTGATGCCGCTACCAAGGTTTAGCAGGTAGACAGACAGACCACAGCATCAAGCCCAAAGTAAGAGACTGGAGGAAGATGTGGGGAGTGGCAGATTCTGGGCTTGGGGGCAGAGCCAAAGGCACCTGGAGGATGGGTTACTCTCAGGCTGAGGACTTCTCTCGTCCAAATCTCCACATTCAGGTGCTGGGACACCATCATTGACTCCTCGCTGTGGTGGATCATAAAGGGCCCCATCCTCATCTCCATCTTGGTAAGCCGTCATCTCACCACTGAGCCCAGAGCACACAGGAAATGAGGGTTTAGGTCAGAAAGGACCTCAGGTTTCCAGCATCCACCCCTGCTTCCAGCACTCCCTCTAGAGCAGGTAAAGAGGAGGGCGGGTCCTCAGGGATGAAAAGGAGAGTCCCAGATGATTTGCCCCAAAGGGAAGAGCTGCCAAGAGGTACTATGGAGGAGTGGACAGCACCGGAGAAGAAAACAACCTACCCCAGCTTCCTCTCTCTAAGTGACCAACATCGGGGGTCTGTGATCCAATAGGTGAACTTCATCCTGTTTATCTGCATCATCCGAATCCTGGTTCAGAAGCTACGGCCACCCGACATTGGGAAGAATGATAGCAGCCCATACTCGTAAGTGTGGGCCCAGCACCCCAACTCCAAGCTTCCACCCTGGGTCCTCAAATCACCCCCTACACATGACCTCACACACCTACACGTACCCAGAGCCAGACATTACTCTTCCCCATGGCCAGGCTCAGCATTCCCTGCCCATCATCACCAAGCCCTCCACACCTACATCTGCTCTCCTGATGCTCAATGTCCTTCAAGTTCACACTGCTGCCCCAGGGAGCTTGAAGGGAGTGGAAACCCTGTGCCTGCCTAACACACTGTGCGGTCTGACCTGTGCTTGGCAGAGAAGGGGATACAACAGATGCCCAGCAGGGGATGTCCTGGGAGACCTCATTCCACATGGAGGCAACCACGTTCAGTACTCCCCACTGATAGCAACCACATCCTTGCAGAGATCAGGCACAGGCAGAGAGGTCTCCATGCCTCTGCCGTGTCACACTCAGGATCTGAAGTAAAATGTCCCCAACTGTACAAAAGACAGATAGGAACTTCCTCAGCCTCCAAGGTTGGAGTACGCCACTATGGGCGGAAAGAGAGGAGGCATTTTCTTTCCTTGATGCTGTGACAAAATGCCTGACAGGCAATTTAAGGAAGCAATTAGAAACCATGCTTTAGCTCCTGGTTCAAGGACACCACCCATCATGGCAGAGACACGGCTGCACACGCGTAAGGCAGCCAGTCAATCATCCTGCATCCAGTCAAAAGTGAGAGATGAACACCAGCACTCAGCTTGCTTTCTCCTTTTCATTCAGTCTGGGACCCCAGCCCACGGGACGGTGCCACCAATAGTCAGGGTGGGTCTGCCCACCTCAACCCCATCCAGAAATCCCCTCTCAGACATGCCCAGAGGTTTGTCTCCTCCATGATTCTAAGTCCTGTTGACAATTGATATTAAAGAAGAGGGGTGCTGCTCCCTGTGCGAGGCACTGGGAAGACGAACAAGTTTCTGTGGAAATCAGAGCTTGCAGGCAAGTGAAGATAAAACATGACGGGGGCGCCCTTGCAAAGGCCCATAGAACCTTCACACTCACAGCGGCAATGGGGAACAGGCCCACCATTCAGGCCATCCCGCAAGGGCCTTCCAGTCCTGGGATCCTAGATGTTCTTAAACTGGCCTCCGTTAGGGGAAGCTCAGCTGTGGTTGGAAGATTCCCCACTGGAGGAGTTACGAGCTGCTGGATTTGGGATTCTGTTCTGGAACCCTGTGGCTGACGCTTCCTCCCATTCCTAGTGTGACAACATTCTGTCCCCAGCAGGCTGCATGGTCAGAACATCCCTCTCCTTCCCAGAGGGAGACATGTGGGCCTTGCACACTGCCAAGAGGCAGCACTCCTGTCCCACACGCGCTGTGCGCTGGTATCCTTTACCTCAGCGCTGGTATCCTTTACCTCAGCAACCTTGTTTCCCAGAAGTCAGGTGCAACGGGCTAGAATCTGGGGGACAGAACCCAAACTGGTCGTGGCCAGGTCTGTGTGGGTGAGATGGAAAAGAACAGCTGTTCCAGACAGAAGGGGGAGCTGGAGCTGGCAATCCCCAAGGAGGGGCTGTCAGTTCCCACTCTCAATTTAAAGAAAGCCTCCATCTGTCAGCCTCTGAGTGTGGGATGGGTTCAAGGCCAGAGAGGTGTGGCTGGGAGGCAGGCCCTAAAAGGAGGGAAGGGCTAGGGTGCATCTGCATGGAGTGGGATCTCAGAACCAAGGCAGGAGAGGCAGGGGCAAATGTGTTTCTATCCCACCCACATCCACCCTGACCTATTCTCTGCCAGGGAATCAGGAAACCGTGGCCCTCACCGCCTGGACCAGCTGTGAGGTCTGCTGAGTATACACAGTAGAGGGCCATAGAAGTACCTAGAGGGAGTGCTGGCCCCCCGCTGGCACCAGGGCAATGGAAAGACAAGCTGGTCTTTTGGAGCAGGACTCTGCACTGCTGTGAGATGCTGGAGGGATGCAGGCTTGGGGAAAAGTGGCAACCCCTAGAGACAGAGCCACCCTGGAAGAGCAGGAGCCACAGTGTGCACATACTAACTGATGAGCAGGCCTAACACCAAGTGCTCCTCACCCTCCTGCACATGTGGCCAGCCCTGGAGCTGGGAAGGCTCATTCCTAGGAGCTGGTGTCCTTGGAGACACCCACAGCACTTCCGAGGAGACAGCATCCCTGAAGCGTGACATCGCCTCACTCTTCAGCTGGGGACACAGACTAGAAGGAGGGGGACCGACCGGGAAGTCTTGCTTCCTGGGTCTTACATAACACATCATACTCTGCAGCCTTCCTCCAGAAGGGGGGAGAAAGAAGGGAGTTTAATTCTCTCATGTGCTTTCCCCAGGCAAGGAGGTAGGGGGACAGGAGAACAGTAACACTAACAGACAGGGGACAGGATAGAGTGGGCATGCCGTTGAGGATGGGCAGCCACTGGTCACAGCATTTGGTATGCCCACACCCATCTACCTGTGTGGCTATACATATCCACACCCTGCCTCTCCCTGTCCCCAGGAGGCTGGCCAAGTCCACACTTCTGCTCATCCCCCTGTTCGGAGTTCACTATGTCATGTTTGCCTTCTTCCCGGATAACTTTAAGGCCCAGGTGAAAATGGTCTTCGAACTTGTCGTGGGGTCTTTCCAGGTATGAACGTGGGCCCGAGGAATTCATCTGGGGCTGCCGGGGGGGGGGGGGTGCCCAGATTCCAGTCTTTTCCTTGTCATAAGTTCTGGATAAGCACCCCCACTGTGCTCAGTGCTTTCCTTAAGCAGGGAGTGAAGGGGCTCTAGGGAAGCAGGGTGGGCTGGGGCAGGGGAGTGCCCGCAGTCCATTTGCCTCACCTCTGCCATCCTCTTCTTCCTCAGGGTTTTGTGGTGGCCATCCTCTACTGCTTCCTCAATGGCGAGGTGAGCGCCTCCCACATCCTGGTGGGCAGGCTCAGGTGGAGAGCAAGGATGGTTAAAAGCTTGCCTCTCCCCAGGGTAGTTCTCAGATAGCAGCGCCCTAGTTGCCTGCAGTCTCATTTTAAAATCACCCTGATTGTTCCAAGGACCCAAGGACTTAAAGCCTGCACTTTTACAAGACCTGGGTGGGTTTCAGAACGGGATATTGTGCGTTTCAGAGGTGAAGAATACTTACAGCTAAGTGGGTGTGGGTTAAATTGGGAATAAGACATCGAGGGGAGGTGCAGTTGCTGCCACAAACACACACTCAGGTGCGTGCCTGGATGAAGAATTGGGGTACACTCCCCAGGCAGCAACCCTCTGCCTCCCTATACTGTATTTTGCGACTTTCTGCATTCCATCTTCCCTCTCTCCAAGATCCTGAGTTGCTTCTCTGGCTCCCAGCCCTGTCCCAAGCCTCCCAAGATAGCATCCAGGCCTCTCAACTTAAGTTAGAGAACATCTATGGCCTGTCTAACAACGCCGCGCTGGGGGCTAACCACCCTTTCCGCCCCTAGGTGCAGGCAGAGCTGCGGCGGAAGTGGCGGCGTTGGCATCTGCAGGGCGTCCTGGGCTGGAGCTCCAAATCCCAGCACCCGTGGGGAGGCAGCAACGGCGCCTCGTGCAGCACGCAGGTGTCCATGCTGACCCGCGTCAGCCCGAGCGCGCGCCGCTCCTCCAGCTTCCAAGCGGAGGTCTCCCTGGTCTGACCGCCAGAGGCCGCCAGGCCCCTTCGCACCCTCCTCACGCTGGACCCTGGAGCAGAGGTCTGCCGCGACGCCGCTGACTCCAGACTTTTGTAGGGACACAATCCTTTGCTGCAGCCAGGACCCGGTCCATGCTAGCTGGACAGCCGGGAGGTCTAACCCTGGAGGCTGCAAGGAAGAACCAGCATCAGACTCCACCTCCCAAGGCTGCTTTGCCAGTCATGCGCACAAAACCTGCATTCACCTCCTGCCTGGAAAGCAAACCGCCTGCCCTCAAAGCTTTGGAACTCTGAGGGCAAAAGGTTCCGCCCTGTCGGTGCCTAGAATTCCACTGGGGCGCGCTCAAGTCGCTTTGGGTTAAGCGTTGCTGTTGAGACTCCTCTGAGGATGCAGCCCCCTCCCTCCGTTTATCTGCCAGCTCTTCCGGGTGGGTGAGTTCTTCTACCTCAGGCAGATATGGTTGTGACCTGGAGTTTCAGTTTGGGGATCACAGCTGTGTTGCTGTGATGGAATTGTCTCAGTGAATCAGGAACAGACCTGGGAGCTCAGGGACCTACCTCTGGAGAGGGAGGGAGGAGACAGCCCTGCCCCTGCTCACCAAGTGACTTTGTCCATCAAGTAGGACCAGTCCCACTAGCCTTATGCACAACCAAAGCAATAGTGAGCTGCCCGCTCTGGGGGCTTATCTACACACCAACTGCTGCAAGGGTCACAGGCCCCTTGATCCTGAGGTCACCCTGATATCACTGGTAGTGACAGAGTCTCAGTGAGAGCAGGTATCCTATCCTGTCCCTAAAGACTACCTTTTTTACACATTGTGATCTGCTGGATTCTCTGGGGGTCGCATTACCACGGATGCTATTGCCACCCTCAGTCTCCAGTTCCTGTGGAGAGTGATTATGTCTGACATAAGAGCCTGGGGTTGGGGGTGGGGGGTCAAGGCATCTTATGCCTCCCTCCACCCTTAGAGCGATAATGGCTTCTAATCCAAACTGATGTCAGCTGCACCAGGTCTTCAGAGCTGCACCAGGCTTGTATGACAATAAACATTGGCTCTAGCAGGCTTAGTTCCCCTGGCCACTGTGGGTCTCCTGCTTCTTCTAAGCAGCTGTGTCACCTCTGCTCTGGTGAGAGATGACCCACTAAAGCTACCACCCTTCTGGCTTTGGGCAGGAGCCCCACACAAGAGCCTTTGATTCACACGTGAATGTGAAGATGTTGTGACAGGGGTCCCATTGTGACCCTCCCTCCCCTAAACCCATCTGGGAGGAGACAGATTCTGCCTCAGACCAAATCAAAATAGCCAACAAAGCTGTCACAGGCAGCAAGGGTTCACCATCATTCTTGAAAACACAGCAAGCAGGAAATGCAGCAACCAGGTCGCTGCTGCCTAGGAGCCAAACAAGAGGGCTCGATCAACGGAGATTTCCTGGCACAAGTCAGTGAGAAGAGGCCACTCTGGCTAATAATGGAAAGGAGTAGACGGAGCAGTGGGGCAAAGCAGGTGACATTGGTCGGTCAGTGAGAGATAGCTAGCTCCCAAGGGTTTGTGCAAACACACTTGTGTAAACTTGTGGGTGTCAGGCTGGTGTAAAGAAGCCAGCATGGGCTAGCAGAGGTTTCAGCCCTGCCTGCAATACCCCATTCAAAGGCTGTTGCACCCAATACCAACCCCCTGCCTAAATGAATGGGACTAAGATTAACCCAGCAGCGCTGCGTTGTGGCACCAGTGTAAGGCGCAGGGCCCTGGGAGAGCACAAAGTGAGTAAAACTCAAAGTGTGTTCAAGAGAGGGAGGGCAGAGTTAGGAGGTGAGAGGCTAAGTGGAGGGCATTCCTGAATAAAGAGAGACTGGGAGGCTTGGGTGAGGAGCTAAGAAAACTTGTGCTGGCATCCTAGGTTAGTGACAGCCCTGGGACTTCCAGGACACCCAGGTCCTTCTGGCAGGTGAACTCATCTCTGTCGCCACCTAGTGGACACTTCAAAGACTTGACCAACTTTGGCCACCTGAGGGCTTCATATTGTCAAGTAGGTCTCACACTGGGAGACGACCAACACAGAAAGCATGGCTCCATACTGAGCTCCCAAGAGTGGTATCTGGGCCATACATATGGCTTGCCCCACACCTCGCCCTCAGGCCAAACCACTGGCCCCATGTGAGTCTTGCCTTGACCCAAAAGAACCTGATGGAACCCAGCCCCTGGTGGTTCCTTAAGACTGAACCCTACCCACAGTCTCCAAGGACAAAGGCTAGTTAGCTGAAGTGGATATGGACAGGGAGTGGTAAATCTGAGCCCAGAGGAGGTTCATTCTGTGGGAAAGGCTTGTTCACAGACAGTCTTTCCACTCTGGACACACAGCCTGTCGGAGGAGACTGGATCACCAGCTAACAGAACAGCATTGAGCTGTTTGAGGGCTGGGAGTGGTCCTAGAATCCCAAAGGGATGGATGTCAGGAACACCTGAGTTTGGGGGCACTTGCCAGTAGAGACAAAGAGAAGGTCTATCCGATGAGGCTGAGAGATGGGGAGTCGTTATTTAACACAGAGAAGGACCCAGGTCTGGAAAGGGTGCCAGGCCATCAACAGGAAAGGGAGGAGGTCAGTCGGTGAGACAATAGCCTGGTTTGGGACATGCTAAATGTTGTGTCTGCAGGGTATCTGAGAAGAGCCCCTCTAAGGTTGTAAGAAATATGACCTAAAGGGACAGAAGGCAGGAAGACCAAAGCAGCCCTTTTGGGAGGAACAGTGAATGTTCGGACAAGTCCCCAGGCACCCTATGGGGGTGTGCTGGGCACAGTCTAGAGAGGAGACTGACTCAGCCCCTCCATCCTAGCTGCCACACAGGGTCTGTTTTAATGAGCAGTGACCAGCTTCCCTACCCCCATGTGGGAACAAGAACAGCTCTTATCTCTCTGGGGGAAGGGGAAGGGGCGGGGCCACAGCTGGCAGTCATTAAACACCCTGCTCTAGGCAGGGATGGCCAAGATATTAATAGCCTCGGGAGTCTATGGCCCTGAAGACTTGGCCTCTCAGGAAAAGGACAGAGCAACCGCAGCAGGCCAGAGGGATGCGTCAGGAGGCCATCTTGGCAATGCCCCAGCCTCCACACAAGGCAGATGGGATAACCAGAAAACAGAGAAGTAAGTCATTGTAGAGGCAGATGTTGAATCCAGCTTTCCAGAACCCCTGGTCGCGCCTCAGATATTCTATGTGTTGTCAAAGATAGGGTCATTTGGCTGTGCCCTACCTGGAGACACAGAAAGAGTTGATCCGGTTAGCAGTCCTGATTCTGTCTTGACATATTGTTTATCCTGTATTTTTGCATTATTTTTGATATTTTAAAATACTGCATTAAAATATTATTTACCTTGAGTCCTGAGCTGCTGTTTTGTTTATTCTCAGAACTGCCTCAATAGCGTCACACCCTAGCCCTCGTTACAGCCGGGGAATCTCAGTATCCCTGAGTTCTGGGATGCCAGTGTGGTACAAGCACTGGAGCCTACAGGCTGCCCTCTGTGTTTCCACAAAGGATCAGGGTGATGCCAACCAGACGGGACAGCCCCAGGGCTAAAGGCTCACATCAGTGTAGACCCCAATGTTTCCACTTTCCTTCTCAGTTAGTTCTCCCTGGTCTGTAAGATGCCTGTCAGTGCCTTGAGCACCATGTTCCCAGAAGCCCATCCACAGGAGAATGCTCTGATCCAGAAAGATAGTTCATCTAGAACTTACCTTCTATAGAGCACAAGGATGAGGAGGATAGGTCACGAGGTCACCCCATCAGTGTCCACACAGGACATGAGGGATAATGGGTGTCAAGAGGAGGAATTCAACTTGACACAAACTAGAGACACACAGGAAGAGAAAGTCTCAACTGAGGAACTGCCGCCATCAGATTGGAACTGCCTCCATCAGATTGCCACAGAGCGTGCATGTCTGTGGGGGTATTGTTTTAATGGAGGGGGATCTGGTACAGCATGTATGTCTGTGGGGGTACTTCCTTGGTTGTGTTGATGGAGGAGGATCTAGTCCACCCATGGTGGACTAGGTTGTGTACAGAAGCTAGCTGAGCAGAGGCAGGGAGCAAGCCAGTGAGCATCCTTCCTCCGAGGTCTCTGTTTCAGTTCCTACCTCTGATTCCCACTCCAGTTTCTGCCTGGGCTTCCCTCAGTGATAGATTTTAAAGTGTAAGATGAAATAAGCCCTTTCTTCCCCAAGTTGATTTGGGTAAGTGTTTTATCATAACCACAGAAAGCAAACTAGGACAGACAGACAGACAGGCTTCCATAAAGCAAGTTGACTCATTTTTTAAATCTAGCTCAGTCTCCTTTTGTGGCTCTCTGGGGACATGTGTGGTCTTTGGCTGGCTTCACTTGAGCTGCTTGGTAAATGTGTGTTAGAGCTGAAGGCACCAAGTCAGCTATGGGTCAGGGTGGGGACATGCTTTGGGCATTTTATGCAGAATGAGAGGCAGTGGTTGGGGTCAGGTAGGAGAATAGAAGTCAGGGAACACTTCTAGACTTGTGGATGGCGCCCCCAACTCCAGAAAATCCCTTCCAAGGTCCCTGTTGCTCATCTATTAAGCTAGTAGCAAGAAAGCTGTGACCAGCCAGAGCCTGCCAGTGGCCACCATACAGCAGCAAGAATTGTCTTCCCCTTTCTGGGGCTGTCCAGTCATCGCCAAAGCTTCTCTCTAGGAGAATCCAGGGTGCAGAATCTGGGAGGCCTTCTTAGAGCCTTCCAGACCTGATAGCACACAGGACCACAGAGGGGTCTGGAGGAAAGGCTGGATGCTGCAGCGGTGTGGTGGCTTTATAGTACACATTCTCCACAGGAAAGGGAGGAAGTCTATGGCCAGGAAGCAGGAGCGAAGGTTGGAAGTGGAGAAAGGCCACGTAAAAAACTGATGGAGCTGGCCACCCATAGGGCAGCTGGGATTCTGAGGAGCTGCGCAGAACATGCCTAAGGGGCAGAAGAGAAGTGTCAGCCATGACTGCCTTTGCCTGTTGCCCAAGGTTCAGGCCATGACTGCCTTTGCCTGTTGCCCAAGGTTCGGGCCATGACTGCCTTTGCCTGTTGCCCAAGGTTCAGGCCATCAAGGCTCCAGGTGATGGTTCTGATTAATCACTCCTCCTGTCGCTGCAGTAAAACAGATGACCGAAGAGCCAGGCTCACTGTTTAGGAAGGGAGGAGGAGGCTGGAGACACAGCTGGCTCAGCAGTTAAGAACACTCCTCCTTCTGAGGACCCGCGTTCAGTCCCCAGCACTCACACGGATGTTCACAGCTGCCTGTAACTCCAGTTCTAAGGAGATTGGATGCCCTTTTCTGGTCTCTGCAGGTATCTACGCACATGTGGGATTCACTTAGGCACACACATACACATAACTAAATCACTTAAAAACATTTTTTAAATAAGGAATAGAGTTGATCACATCCGGGAAGGCATGAGGACTGGAGCGGGAGGCCGTTGGTTGTTAATCACGAGGAAGCAAAGAGATGACAGGAAGTGGTGCAAGGTTGTCAACCCACAAGTGTCACCCCCAGTGACCTGCTTCCTCCCAAGAGGCCCTACTTCTTAAACACCTTCCAAAATGGTGTCATCAGCTGGAGACAAAGTGCTCAAATGCAGGAGGCTCTGGAGGACAGTTTACGTTCAAGCTAGCACAGCCTGCACAAGAGGCTGGCGGGTCCCTCCTGGCGCCCAATACTCTCCACGTGGCATTGCTGTGGAAACTTAAGGAAGAGGTGGGCAGGTGGGCAGGTGGACATGAGGCAGAGCCCATTGAGGTGTCTGTCTGGACAGAGAAGAACCTGGCACTGAGTAAGGGGTCTTTGAGGGAACTTCCCAGCCTTTCTTTTGATAGGCTCTGGCTGAGCCACCTCCTCTGGGGAACTCCAAATCCCCTCGGTCTCAGCCTTGCCTCGCTCTATATCCAGGTGTGAGCTGTCTTACCACAGCTTCTAGGGTGGACCCCACCATGCATCAGGTAGCTCCTGCACAAATCTACAAGACCCAGTTTGCTTGTGCCCTGTGCCTCTCTGGAGGCTCCAGGCCTCTGGGGGCTCCTCTAGGGCTCCTCTGGGGGCTGATGGGCCGGATGATGTTCATGGAACCAGGCTTTCTCTCCTTTTTAAGGGGGCAGGGGAGTCAGAAAGGTCTTATGTAACCCAGGCTGGCTTTGAATTCACTACGTATGAGGTCGACCTTGAAGCTCCTGCTTCTACCTCTGGGGTGCTAGCTAATATAACAGGTGTGCACCACCATGTCCTGTGTATGCTGTGGTGGGAATCACTCAGGCCTTCAGGCATACTAGGCAAACACTCTACCACCTGAGCTGCCTCCTCCCACCATTTACAAAACTTTAATATGAACTTTTTTGAAAAGGGATCTGACTAGGCAGCCAAGGTTAGCCTTGACCTTGAATCATCATGCCCAGCTTCCCAAGAGCTAGGCTTTCCACGGTGCACCAAACTTACCTTCACTCACTCAAATCCTCTCCTATTCAATCTGTAGCTTCCTTTGTCCCTGGAGGCTGCTAGGACTGGGGGAGGGGCTCTTGTTTTGATGGGGAGGGGGGGAAGGCCGGGGAGGGGGCAATACTCCTCTCTAGCGGTTTCAGTTCCCCCCTCAAGATGTTCCAGGTCATGAGACAGGGCAGCCTGTGTCAGAGTCCCCTCTTTCCCTCCCGGCAGCTCTGCACCATCTTCTCCCCACATCTTCTGGAGATAGAAGTCCCCTTTCCTACCTTTCCCTGGGGACAGAAAAGGGTAGTGGCTTTCAGGATTGAATATTTGGAATCTGACTCTGTCACTCCGTGCTTTCACATACATTCAGCAGTGTCATGGTGTTAGGGACACCACGATGACAGTGAAGTAACGGAAGGATGCGTGCGATGCAGCTGGCGACATGCGGAGAGATAGACGCTGGTGCCCAGCTTGCTTTCTCCTTTCTTCTCAGCCGGAGACCTCAGCCCATGGGATGGAGGAACCCACACTCAAAGGACATGCATGGGCTTTCCCTTCTCAGTTAATCCTGTCTGGAAACGTCCTCACAGATCTACCCAAAGACGTGTAACTACAAACACAGTCATAGCCACGAAGGATAGCCATTACACTGGCTCACACTCACAATTACACTGGCTCACACTCACCATTACACTGGCTCACACTCACTCACCACACTGGCTCACACTCATTCACCATCACACTGGCTCACACTCACTCACCATCACTCTGGCTCACACTCACTCACCATCACACTGACTCAAACTTACTCACCATCACTCTGGCTCACACTCACTCACCATCACTCTGGCTCACACTCACTCACCATCACACTGGCTCACACTCACTCACAATCACACTGGCTCACACACCATCACTCTGGCTCACACTCACAATCACACTGGCTCACACTCACCATCACACTGGCTCACACTCACCATTACACTGGCTCACACCCACCCTGTGCAAAGCAGCTGATGCTGATGCTGAGGGTGAGAGACTATATCCCCGGGAATAATAAGAGACTTATACAGAGCATGACAGAGGAAATAAACAAGCTAGCGGCTGGAGTCAGGGCTTCGTGGTCAGGGAGGCTGCCTCTTCCAGCCACTGACAGAAAGACATGGGCAGGCTGCATCCCCTTCCTGATAAGCACCATTTCATGGGCACATAAATCAGAACTGGGGCCCACATCCCTCAAGGTCAAGTCAAGTCAAGTCAAACTTCCCAGTTCCCTTCATCAGTGTCTGAGGAGAGAGGGGTGCAGGATGAGGAAGGTGGGCTTGGGGTCTGGGGTGATGATCTGCAGCCTCTCAGGTATAGCAGGGAAGCAGGGGTGCAAACGAAGGATACAGACCCCATCAAGCATGTATAGACCGAGAGGTCCCCTACCCCAAGCTCAACATCCTCTGTGCCAAGTGACAGAGAACAGGCAGCTCTTGAAAAGACTAATATTTACTCTTCAAATGGGAGCTGGCACGGGCCGTTTCCTGTGGCTGGTGGCTGGTTCACCCGAGGATGGACACAAATGAGACGAGCAGATGTCCCCTCAGATACCAGCAATGAGACAAGATGATGTCTGTGATGGAGACAGCATGTTCCGAGGTTCCCTTGCACCCAACCCCTCAGCGTGCACACCTCCAGGACAGTAAGCTTCCGGCCTTTGTGAGGCCTGCTGGACAGTCCCGTGAGAAAGTTCGCTCTGACTGGCCCCACGTTCCTTGCCTCTGGCCCTTGCACTGATCCCTGGGGCCTTGGAAAATGTGCCTGGAACAAGCCCCCAGGGCCATGGTGGTCCTGGTCCACTTCACCAAGTCCCGCCACCCTGGCTTCACTTCCTCAGGCTCACACTGCGCTCAGGCTATTTCTGGGGTGGGAGGGAGAGCTGGCTTTGGGACACCTCTGTCCCCTACAGCTGCTCTTGTCCTCATGACGCCTTTCAGCCTCCTGTGGGAAAGTCTCAGCCAGAAAACTACCTCAGTTGGCCTGGATCTGGGGAGGACGGTTCAGAGATGGTGTGTGTGTGGGGGGGGTGCTGACTGGTGCCCACTGCGGCTTTTCTCCCTTTGAGATCTCCTTTCTGCTCCCCACTTTCCCCATCCCTCATTGTCCTCAGAAACACACCCTTACCACTCCAACCCCTAGCCTCTGCTTTGACGCCTCTTTGGACCCAGAAGCAGCCGCCATGGACACTCTTTTCATTGTTTTATTGACACAGGGTCTCATGTAGCCCAGGCTGGCCTTGAACCCCTAAGTAGTACCAAGAATGACTTCTGATCCTCCTGCCTCCTCTTCCTGAGTGCTGGGACCACAGTCTTGAGCCACATACCTGGCGTGTGTGGTGTTAGGGACTGAACGAGGGCTCTGGCATGTCAGTCATTCTCCTGCCTCAGCCACACCGTAGCACTACCACTCAGCCTACGGTTCTGCAAAGTTCATAGGTGTATGGCAATGACCTCCTGCTGTTTGAACGTGTACCCATGCCCTGATGGCCCCCTATTCTGTCGTTTGCCCACTGTTAGGCTTTTTCTTGGGGTTTTTAATCGCGACTATGGTTTCTTGCCGATCCACACAAGCTCAGTCCTTGCTGCTTCCACTTCTGACGAGATGTTCCAGTTCCCTCCACTTTCCCGGGATCTCCTGTTATCAAACTTGTCAATCTTTTTAAATTTTTTAAACTTTTTTTCTCTCGAATTTATGGGGGTTTCCCACGTGTGTATATCAGTGCACCACATGCACACCTGGTGCCTGCAGAGTCCAGAAGGCCTCAGATGCCCTATAACTGGAGGTATAGACCATTGTGGACTGCTGTGCAAATGCTGGAAACCAAATCTAGGTCCTCTGAAAGAACAGCCAGCGCCCTTAACTACTGAGCCATCTCTCTGGCCCCAAACCTGTCCATCTTTTTAAGGGTTGTGCCTGTGACTTTAGGTAAAGGATCCTCCCCCCTCAGATCTGAGGGGCTTCTCCTTAGCATTCAGCAGACTCCTCCATCTGAGAGCTGGTTCACAGAGCCTCTGCCAGGCCCTCCATCTGAGAGCTGGTTCACAGAGCCTCTCCAGGCCCTTCTTCTTAGTCTTTCCCTCTGCTGGTCCAGAGCGTGCTTGGTAGCTGTCATCAGGCCTCCTGCAAGGACTCGAGGAAAAGGCGGAGACTCGTCAGTCCTGACTCTTCCTGGCACAGAAGAGGCATCTTCATAGCCCAAGACTGTAGTGATTAGTGATGGTACCAGATGGGACAGTCCCTCTTCCAGGCCAGGGGACAGGGTTCTGGACTGCTTTCTGACTGGTGTTCTAAGCCAGGCCTCAGCTTCTTTGCCTGAGCAACAGGACATATTTACCTTCAAATCCCAATCCAGGAACTCAAATTCATATTGGAAGAATGGCTTTGGCCTCCTGCAGTGGCTGGGACTCTGGACAGCTAAAAGAGAGACACTGGGACCCTCCCCCCTCCCCACACCCTCCCCCTTCCCTCCCTCCTGCGAGGCTTAGGGGGCTGGTCCAAAGAGGCTGTGTGGACTTCCCACTGTTCCTGGGAATTCTGTCAGCTGTTTCAAAGCAGCTTCTGAGGAGGGCAGCAGCCCTGCAGAGGGACTAGGTGATGTGGCCAGCTGCTGCGCCTCCTGGTGGTCATTCTTTGATAGAGCTGGCCTGTGGAAATGTACAGAACTCTAAAGTGCCTTTCTGGCACATGGGGCTTCAGAGCTACAGAGCTCTGTAGCTCTGTAGCTACAGCTACAGAGCCCATAGGCTAGGCTGCCCAGCCCATAGACCAGACCAGCCCATAGACGAGACCAGACCCTGCCCTTTTGGTTAAGAATCTGTATTAAAGTCTGAGTCCTCAGACCTGTTCAGACTAGGATGTCATATCCTCCCAAAACCTCTCCCACCGACCACCTCAGACCCTCAAGAAAAACAGACCCTGATTCAGGCCGCTCACACATATATACACACACAAACACACACATTAGTAAACACTTTAGATTTATTCTCCACACACCTAAGCCATCTCCTATCATTTTAATTTTAATATACACAGTATATAAAGAGCTGTATAAAATCTGCACATTGACATATATTTCAGTTTGAGCATGTGAAAGTTAGAATGTGCCCATCGTGGACTCAAAATAGATCTTTGTTGTCAATGGAAAAGTTGCTCATAACGTGGGCAGCACATACTGAGGGTGACTCTGAGGGGGTAACTGGATTTGAAGCTAGTCTCAGTTTTTATGTTCTTACTAGAAAAGCCCATTAAGTCAAATCAAATCCTAGAGGCTGAGTTATACAAAGAACTCATAACATTCCTGAATCAATCAAAGGATCATATCGATGTAAGGATCAAGGTCACATATACGCAGCAAATACAGCTCAAAGGGAAAAGAAAGAATGGGTTTCATTTTACCTTAAGATAATAGGCATCTGAGGGCCACACTCCTGCCCATGACTTCAGGTGTGCAGACACGTCCCTAGCCCACTATTCCCAGGTGTGAACACCAAGCCCCTTTCCACAGCTGTCCTGCTGACATCTATCTCCCCAGCAATGCAAGAGTGACAGTGCCAGCCAGGTGGTGGTGGCACACGACTTTAATCCCAGCACTTGGGAGGCAGAGGCAGGTAGACCTCTGTGAGTTCAAGGCCAGCCTGGTCTACAGAGCAAGTTCCAGGACAGCCAGAGCTGTAGAAACCCTGTATTGAAAAACAAAACGAAACAAAAGTGGAAAGGAAGAGGAGGAGAAGGAGGAGGAGGAGCAGGAGGAAGAAGAGGAGGAGGAAGAGGAGGAAGAAGAGGAAAAATGATAGGCCCATTCTGGGTGGCCAGGCATGGTGGGGCATAGCGCCTTTCCTTGTTGAGACTGGAGACAGCCTACAAAGCCAGATTCCTTGGATCCTGAAGCAGGTCTACTGGTGCTGACTGTATCAGGGGCTCCTTCCACAGAAACCATGAGGCAGATCTGGGAATGAAAGGGGCCATTTCCTTTCTGGAATGAAGGCATGGGGCCTTGTACTGCAGCCGCATGAAATGCCACCCTGTAGCCACTGGAACGCTGGCTGCACACACCCAGAGATCTTATAACCCTTTCTTCCTGTACACGTACAACAGACCCCTCTGTGACCACCCACAATCCTCACTAAGGGCACTGAGGAACACAGGCAGGGACTTCTACTGTAACTCAGGCCTGAGTGGAAGAGTCAAGCTGACCTCCAGCCCACTGGGTTGGCTGACCTGTGTGTTTCTTTCTCCCACCTCATCTCTCAAGGGCACCCTGGTTTCTCTTTCTCCACCATTCTGGGCTCTCACAGCACACAGGTAGAGTGGCTCCCGATCTGGGAGAGACAGTCAGACTCGAGCAACAGCTTAGCCAAGTGTTTGCTGGACACAGCTGACAACAGTGAGCACCCCTGGCCATGTACAGCCTCAGACACATGTCACTCCTGTCAAACACACAGGAGAGAGCTGGAAGTGTTGCTGTTACAGGCGGCTCCCTCAGGGAACACAGTACAAGACTGAATGAGAGTGAGGCATGCAGCCCAGGGCACCGGCAGATGGACAGCCACTTCTCTTCCCCATCTCAGGCCACCTCCTATGCTCCAAATAGCCACCTGCTTAGGCCTGCTGGCCATGGCCCTTGACCCCAAGCAGTGCTGAAAATCAAAGTGCTGCTTCCCCTGAGTACTGAGCCAAGGTGGGGCAGAGGATGGGATTCCAAAGCTGCCTCCCTCTCCATCACTGATTCAAGGCTTCCTGTCTCTCCACAGACTCTAGCTTGCATCTCCATCTGGAGGCAGGAATGTAGGAGGCGGAGTGGAAACAGGCAGGGGAGGGGGAGCACACGGTGACTAGAAAAGAAAGGGGGGGGTCAAGGAAAAGGCCCACACGCATGTCAACAGGGTTCACGGAAAGCAAGAACCACAACCCTACTACTCTGGTGCGGTCTGTGCAGCATCTGTGACTGAGAGGGAAGTTGACCTCAGATGGCCCAGCTGTCTCCACCCCAAAGAAGGAGTGCCAGGTAGAGTTCCTGTCAAGGTGAGGCTCGCTGAGGAGAAAGCAACTCAAACCAAAAGCCTTCTGCCTAAGCCTGCGCTGGGCTGCTAACAGCAGACAGGAGGCACTGAACAGGAAAGCACCTTGCATGTAGGCTGTTTGCACCGTTTCCTGTGAGCCGCTGGGCAAGCAGCATCCTCCGGAAGAGCAGCCAGTGACAGGCAAAGAAACACTCCTGCCTTGGAACCAGTTTGTCCTGGCATCAAGAACCCCACTGGGGTACAAACACCTAAGCCTGAACCACGGGTACCTGAAGCCCCAGGATGTCCCCGGACTTCTTTCCTGCCCTTAGCTTATTCCTCCAGGGAGGTGAGGCTTCTCTAGGCTGGACTCTGTCAGTGCGTTCCATTTCCCTTCAGGACACCTTTTCCTTCCACTTCTAAGAGTCAGTATGGAACCCTGTCTGGATGATAAGTCCCGAGCCGTGTCACCAAGCACGGGTAACACTCCCATTAGCATCTACGAAGCTTGAAGTGTCAGTAACAAGGGCACCCTCGGGGACTTCTTCATTACAGCTGGTGGACTGCCAACCACAGGCTCAGACCCTAGCATGAGTGCGGTGTCCAGAACCACAGAGGCTCAGGAGGGAAACAATGCAGTTTTAGGCTGACCTTTTTTTTAATTAATTTTTTTAATGTGTGCTTTCAATTAAAAGAATTTTCTTCCTCCTTTGCCTTCCTCTTTCCCACTTCAAAATTCTCTGTCAGGAAGAGTGAGCATTTGCCTGCACAGTAGACACGAACGTACTCAAGTATGTTACACAGGTGTGAGATCAACATTGACGTGAGGTGAAGTTCACGTCCAAGGAAGCTGCCAATACGACATTCATACCCAGACATTGCAGATTTGATTAAAAATAGAAAATTCTCTTACAATGGAGATACTTTTTTCAATCCAGTTTTGAGTCACACAGCCTCGTTCCTGAAATGATACCTGGTGGCTGATTAACATAGGGTACCAGTAACAGCCAACAATTTAACAGGATTCTCAACCCTACACTCTGTCTTTCCCTGCTACTCTGTAACTTCTGGGATGGTTTTCTCCTTTAAAAACTACCAAAACAGGGTTTATCACTTTTGGAGCCTCATGAGTCAACCCATGAAATTGTGGGTTATATTCCAAGAACAAGCCAGAGGGGCAAACCCCAACATGGTTTCTTGGGTACCACCAGACACCCACACTGGAGATACAGGGGGCTCTTACCCAGAAGCAAGCCATAGCAGCTTTACAGAGAAGTGCCAGTTACACAAAGCTTTTGAGCGTTAACACCTACTTAATACCTGTCCATAAAATGAGGCCCCGTGCTCTAATTAAGATGCTTAAGAGAGGCTTGGGGCAGTAATTAACTTGGGAGGCCTCTATAGGAGGAGGTGCACAGGGCCACATCTCCAGCAATGCTACAGTGGCAAGCACCCAGTTGCTACCACAAAGGTGGAAAACAGCAGCCTCCCCCATTTCTGCCAAGGATCCCTGACACCCCGGCCTTTTTCCTCCACTCTGCCCCTCTGAGAGGACCCTGAAGCACAACATCTGCTTGTGCCTGCGTGCTTATGATCCAGTGATACTGGTTATTAATCCATACGTACATAATTCAGATAGGCTCTGCAAATAAATATAAACCACATCTGCATCCATAAAGCCCCACCATCATAAAAGGTCTCTGTAATTTAAATAAACTTAGATTTCCTTAGCATTTTCTCAACCTAACTTTGCTTCATTCTGAATGAGCTTCAATTTATATCCAAAATATATTTAAATATTCCAAAAGTTTATTGAACCCAAGTTATCAAAAACATAAACAAAATTTTACCTAGCTTGTATTTGTGAACCATATTCTCAAGCTTTAATTTACCCTGTGGTGACACCGTAAGGAAAACTGAATTACACTGAACCCGCAAACTGACACCAACTTTGAAGAGTTTCTTCACAGACATTTGCCAGTTACTAAATCTACCTTTATGGAATCTAGTGGTCTGCAGTTATCATTAGATTTAGGAGAACATGATACCACCACTCTGACCATCACAGATGCTCTCTGAGCAAGCTCCTGCTCCAGCTGCCCTGTCCTGGCTTGGCTGGTGGTTCTGCACAAACGTTCCACACAGACCAGGATGCAACCAGCAGCCCCAGGTCCTCTGCTGCACCTGCCAGAATCTGTGACCTTGGGAGCGTCAAGGATGGAGTGTTGAGGTAAAGCTGAGAAGCAGGAGTGGACACAGACTGGTGTTCCAGAGGGGGGAAAAAAATCAAAGGCACCATCGACTGCGGAATGCCCTCATCACACTCCGTAGTCGGACTGCCTCTCCTGTAGCTGTCTGGTCAGGATCTGATATGAAGACAGAAAAGCCACTCCTATGTGGAAGAGGATTTGCCAGGTGTTCCTCAGCCCGTGCAGGTACGCATTGCCCAGGCAGATGGAGGCCAGCATCAGCAGCACCTTCAGAGTCCGGGCTGGACTGTAGAACAGGTACAGATAACACTGCAATGAGACCACAGCACATCCAATCAGAGAGCAGCAGCCTCAAGTCACGCCAGGCACAGGCAGCTGCGTGCATTCACTTTTAACTGACTCCTGCATGCACTCACTTATTAACTGATACCTGCATGCATTCAATTATTAACTGACACCTGCATGCATTCAATTATTAACTGACACCTGCATGCATTCACTTACTGACACCTGCATGCATTCACTTATTAACTGACACCTGCATGCATTCTCTTATTAACTGAATTTGCTGCAGCAAAGCCAGGACCAGTTGCTGCTAGTCACTGGATGAACAGGAGATTCAAAAGAAAATGCAACAGGTGTCACAGGAAGAGGGTTGTTAGAGACACACAGGCAGGTGCCCAGACTGTGGATGCAAGGAAGAGAGCGATGCAGACCAGGTAGGGAGACCCTCCCAGGACTGAGTGGCCTCCCTGTGAGGTCCTCCTCAGGGGCCACGATAGTGAGCTGAGTGAACTAACACGGAAAGCCATGCATTCCTGCTGTGGGGAGAAGCTGTGGGTTCCTGCTGTGGGGAGAAGCTGTGGGGAGAAGCTGTGGTTTCTCCTGAGTCTCAACCACACTGACTGAGTGTCACAGTTCCCTCAGGCACCAGCCTGCAGTCTTGAAAAGCCCCTAGTCAGGGACTGCACCCACCTGGACGATGCAGGCCACAGAAGGAATAAAGAAAGCCAGGATGTTTCCAACTTCCTCCTGGGCAACCTGGATAGGTCGGGGCACAGAAGAAAGGTTGAAAGGAACCGCTGTGGGACCAAGTTTGCTGCCCTGGTCTCTCTGGTGTGACTAACAGCACAGCGATGCCTAGGCAGACCCAGCATTGGCATGTGACCGTTTTCGATGATTAGACCTTGTACACTCCTGTCCCGGGCCTCCATGAGTCCCCCTCGCACGGAATGAGCTCCCATCCCTCTCATCTCTTAATGTGAAGCTTCTTTTTGCACCTGCCCTGGGCCCGCCTCCTCCTCGGTGCTGTCCCTGCCCTGTGCCACGAGAACCTCAAGGCAGGGTCTACCTTAACCACCTTGCCAGCCAGGTACCAGTTCTACAACAAGCAGCTGGCAAGGGCCTCACCCACACCACACACTGGTCAAAGATGAGATGTGGTAACCAGCCCAGCAGGCACCACTCTCCAGCCTGATCCTGCTCTTCAGAAGAGCCAGTCTACATCAGCGTCCTGTTCAACACCCACGGCCACCACCCCTTACTCTGTAGTCAGCACAGAGCACTGCTGTGGGCACTGTGACTCTATCTTTTCTTTTTAAAGTGAAAATTCATGCTCTAATATACTCTAACCACAATTTCCCCTCTCACACATCCTCCTACCTCTCTACCCAATCAAATCCATACTTTCTTCCTCTCTTTAAAAAAACAAACATGCAGAAAAAAGGAGGAAGAATAAAAAACAAAAAGCACAGTAAACACATAAACACATACACACCCATATACACCCACATACACACACATGCACACACATGCACACACACATACACACAGAGAAACCATAATATACAAGCAAAAGACCAGTAAGATTTAAAAAGAGAGAGAAAGAAAACCCAAACAAAGCAAGATGAGACAAAAAAAAATCTACAAACACATTATGGCTCTATCTTTAAAAACAACTACCTGCTTGAGCTAATAATAATTCGATTCCTTTGTCAAGTATTTGAAATACTTCTAAATATATTTTAAAGAAATATTTTTAAAAGCCTTGAAATAGAAAGTGGCTTCCCCATCAGTGGCCAACTAAAGGAATGGTCATTGGGGCCCAGGATGTGGCAGTATGGCTCTCTCTGAGGGAGAGAAGAGGCTTCCGTTGCCACACATGACATACACGGTGGTAACATCTTTTCCTAGATCCTGACAGTGTCAGAATCCAACCTGCATCCTGATGCTAACACAACCTTGGTTCCTAAGGGCAAGAGGCATCCCTGAGCTCCTGTAGTAAAGCTGTCTGCATCTTAGCAGCATCCCAGAACTCCCAAGGACGGTCACAAAAGGGATCCTTCCAGATTTGTTCAACTTATTACAAAGAGAAATGTTTTTGTTTGAATCTTTTATTTGATACCCTAAACTGGCCTAGAACTCTTATGTAGCTGAAGATGAGCTTGACCTTCTAATCCTCCTGCCTCCACCTCCCCAGAGCTGGGATGGCAGAGGAATAGCTCCATGTCCAACTTTGGATTTAAATTAAATACTGTCGTATTTCAATTTTTAACATTCATAAAACCTACCAGTGCTGGACAGTGGTGGCACACGCCTTTGACCCCAGCACTGAGGAGACAAAGGCAGGTGGAAGAATGTGAGGCTAGCCTGGTCTACAGAGTGAGCTCCAGAACAGCTACACAGAGAAACCCTGTCTAGAACAATTTAACAAAAACCAAAGCCAAGACAAAACACTAACAATCTGATAAAAAAAATGTGCCTCCCACCATTAGCTCTGGTCACTTGTAAAAAGAGTTGGGGATGTAGCTCCGGGCTCAAAGGTCCAGGCCGAAGTGTCCATAAGGTCCTGGAATCAATCCCAACACCACCAAAAACAAACAAAATACCCTGTGAAGAGGGTCACCTGTAAAGAATGCTCTGCGAGGTGAACTCCACGGATGAGGTTCAGGGCCGCACACATGATGTTGAGAACAAGGGAGAGGACACCCAGAGCTGTCACCGGCTTCATCCGGAGGTTCGGAGCTTCACAGGGAACAGAAAGCAGAGTGTCTTGTGAGAATTGTCTCTGACAGAAAGGTGAACAAGACCACTAACTAGACCTCTGCTAACGGGCTCACATGCTAAATGCAGACCACAAATGCGCACGTTTACAAAGCGGCTGAAGTTAGCAGGGCAAGCGAGAAATGAATGGATCTCAGAAACGGAGGCAAACTTCTTCCAGGAAAAATAAAGTAGTAATAATAATAATAATTATTATCATTATAATTTTATTTATTTTTTTTTTTCCGAGACAGGGTTTCTCTGTATAGCCCTGGCTGTCCTGGAACTCACTCTGTAGACCAGAGTGGCCTCGAACTCAGAAATCTGCCTGCCTCTGCCTCCCAAGTGCTGGGATTAAAGGCATGTGCCACCATGGCCCGGCTTTATTATAATTTTAAAAAGGTCTTTTTTGTGTCAAGCACAGATTTGCAAGTACTTAATCCCCTTTTAATTTTAGCCAGGGGTGACTTGCACCTGGAGTGAGGTGCAGAGACACCTGTGAGCAGGAGACATGAGTGTCAGTGACACCAGGAAGCGTCCCTCCAGACACAAGGTCCCAACACAGACTCAGCCGCTGCTGCAGGCTTTAAGGACTGTCAAGACTCTAGAAGCACCCTCAGCATCTGCCTCAGTCTTCAGTTTGTAAACTGTTCTGTTCTTTTTCCAATCCAGACACTGCTTAGTGTCATGTGAGCATCCAGAATTATTCACAGCAGATAACGTTTTAAATTCTAAAATACCCAGGAAGAGGAGGTATTTGATCCATAACAGTTTGAATGTCTAGACTATAGCTATGGCCAGGCTGATGATGGGAACAGACTCACTGTCTTCCCAAAGGTCACAACTGAAAGGGATTATGGTTCACAGATGTTGTCTTGCCCAGTCTCCTGTCCTGCCTCTTCCTGAGCATCCTTTCAGGTCCTGACATTTCCCAACATATAACACAAGCGTGTACACACACACACACACACACACGCCCTGTGAACCACAGCCCACCTACTGTTAGTGTGTTAGTTCCCACAGAGCATTTTGAGTTCCTGTTAGAACAGAACATGCTACCTGTGAGGCCTCTAGCCTCGGGACAGTAAGGTGAGGGAAACCACAGTAAAATGGTGGTCTTAGATGGGCAAGTAGGCACTTTCAGGATTCCTCCTCTTGTCTAAGTGTTAAAAAAAAAACCAAAAACATACATCACAAAGGTGTCCCTATGTTCACTCAAGGCAAGGGAGAAATTTCACTCAAGGATCAATAATACAGTCTTCTCTTCCAAAGGCCCAGTGTCCCTCAACATAACTGGGACAGCTTGTCCACTGGCAGGCGAGCCAATCTTAGGATTTACTAGTTTAAATGCATTAAGCCAAAAACCACTTTCATTTGCCACAGGCAATTTAATATGCCACAAACACAAGTTTAATATGCCATTTGCATTTCAAGCCGTGAGTTTAGTACAGAAGTTTTAAAGAATTAGATTGTTACAACGTAGACAGGTTTCACTGTAGATGCACCCTAGCCTTTCTGCAGAGGTCAGAGGACAACTGGATAGAGTCTCCTTCTACCACAGAGTCTCCAGGAATCAAACCCAGGAGCTCGGGCTTGGCAACTTGGCTTTATGCAGAGCCACGTCGCCGCCCCCATTGCAGGACTCTTAGATGCTACTTTCCCCATAGTCTTCCTCCAACATGAGAGGAGGGTCAGGGCTTCCAGTGATGTGGTAAGTCAAAGAGACCCCATAGAGTCCAATGAAAGGCTTCCAATAGCGTAGTTCTGAGAACACTAAAACCTGTGAACTTCACCTTCAACAACCTCCCTGGCTGTTCAGTCTGGAAATTCCAGAATGTCACCAATTGCTTCCTTAAAGCAAGCCTCGATCACAACAGTAAGGTTCCATTTGGTTTGAACCTTTACAACAAACCGTCTGGGGCCCATCCATATTCTTGCTAGCCTACTTGACATGCATCCCCTCATCTCTGTCAGAGAACGCTGGGCACTTACCAGGCTCAGAGTGCATTGGGGTGTGGCCATTCAGCATGCCATTTGCCAAATCTGTGTCCTCCAGGGACAGGACTGCTGGAGGCTGGAACTCAAGCTCCTCTTGGATCTTTTCTAAGCCACTCTTCATCTGGGAGGAGCTCATGTGGTTAAAATGCCACTTTGTTTTCTGAATGACACTGTCTGAAGAGAGAGGCCAAGTTGAGCATCGTCAGAATGGTGCAGATGGGAAGCAAAGCGCTCGTTGCTAAGCAACCAGCAAGTCAGATTCTGAACAGAGTCAGTTATCGTAGGTCAGGTGACTGCTGCGTATTAACAGTAGTCGGATCCACTTCTTCAAAGAAGAATAATTAAAAGTGTGGCTGTAGAGAAGCCGCCAGCCCTCAGGGACCCCAGAGTTGGCAGGAAGCACTGGGCCTGCCCCTTCAGACTGTCTCTAAGCTTGGAGTCAGGAGTGGGACTCTGTTGTACAAGCTGGGAAGGCATATCTGGAAGGTGTGCTGGATGTGTTTGAGCTTTACACAATGTGACATGAGCTAGAGCCATCTGGAAAGAAGGAACTTTACAGCTGAGAAACGCTTTGATGAGACTGGACACTAAACAAACCAATGTGGCCTTTTCTTAAGTTATGATTGTCGTGGAAAGCATAGTGGGCTTAGTGCTACCGCTGAAGGGGCGGCTTTCTAAGAAAGCAGACTGAACAAGCTGTGGAGAGGAAGCCTGTAAGCAGCACCCTCCATGGTCTCGGCCTCAGTACCCATTCCAGGTTCCTGCCTTGAGTTCCTGCCCTGACTTCCCTTCATGGTTGGCTATGTCTATAGACTGTAAGCCAAATAAGCCTCTTCTTCCCACGTGGTCATGGTGTTTACCGCAGGGAGAGGAGACAAACCAGGACAGAAGTGTCAGCTTCGATTCTTTTAGTTGTATTACTATTAATCCACTCCAACAAATCATAACACGATTTTGTTGGTTTGTTTTAAATTAAAGGCTCATGTAGTCCAGGATGGCCTCAAACTTGCTATGTAGCCAATAATGGCCTTGAACTCCTGATGTCCCAACTGCTAGGATTCCAGTGCACTCCCATGCCTGGCCTGGCAAGCTTTCTAATATCACTGTTCTCTGACTCCAAGGAGCTATGGTGGTACCAGGGAAGGCCTCCTGTCAGATACAGCTCACTGCTTTGCAAGGAAGGCCCATACAGAGAGAAGGGCAAATGGAGGCAGTTTCATTTTTCCCCAAATCAACTGGGGCCATGGGAGCCACAGCTGTGGCCTGCTTATAGACAGCCAGCACCGTCCAGACAGGAAGAAGAGGGGCCAAGGACAGCAGCTTCACGAAAGCCTCCCAGGTCTGCCACAGTGAGGCCCCACACCTGGGCATTCCTGCTCCTGAAAGTGACAGCCCCAGGCCGGAGGTCACTGAGGGACAGTGAAGACTCTGGCAGTCATAGCCAGATGGCCTAAGTGCTGGCCTCACACCTGACTGTGTCAAACACTTCCGGATCCCGGTCCTAGTTCATCCCAGATAACAAATGTCCACTGCTCACCTTCCTTGCTCCCAACTCTCCCAGCACTGCGGCCTTTTAACACAGTTCCTCCTGCTATGGTGACCGTCCCCACCAACCACAAAATTACTTTTGTTGCTACTTCATAAGTGTAATAAGTGAAGATAGCATTCACAACTACTGTAATGCAAGTATCTACTATATTCAATGGTCTTAGGTGACCCCCCTTAAAAGGATTGTTCAAACCTCCCTCCCTTCCCCACAAAAGGCTGCCAGCCACAGGTTGAGAAACGCTTCCCTAGAGCTCAAAATGAACCACTCTTGGCCAAACTGGGCATGCCCTATGACTATATCGGGTTGTGTTCTATAGACATGGGATCACAAAGAACCTTCTGGATGATCTTAAGACAAAATGTCTTCTTCCAAAGCAGTCTCTGTCAACCTGCTTGAGGGAAGGGCCACATTTTTCTCATTTCCAAACTGTTACAGCCTGATGCTTGGACAAAATGGAGGAAAAACGAGAAATAAACAAACTCCTGCAGAAATGTGCGTGTAATCACCACAGAAGCTGGAAGTGTTCTCTGTCTTCCAGGCTCATTCACACTCCCTCAGAGGCTCCAACCTAGACCTGCCATCAGCTGAACTCTCTCCAGGTGTAAGATAGTAAACAGTTCAGGCTCCTGGTCAATCCTGTCTCGGGCAAAGCATCACAGTCCTGATTCCTATAGCACACGCTGGTCTATACAAGCTCCTATAGCACACTCTGGTCTATACAAGCTGTGGTTTGCTGACCCCAACTTCAGGGGCCTGTGATGAATAGCCTACACAGGCGTCATCCTTCTGCCACCTCCCCATAGGCTCTGAAGACACAGAAAGCCACTGTGGTAAGCTCCATGCCCACTCCCATTGCCATGAAATCAATGGCGAGTGCTCACACCTCCCCCGGTTTTCCTGGATGGTTAAGGCCAAACCTACACTTCACCTTCTACGCACATAACACCATACGAGAGGAGAGAAGCATGAAAGACAGATACACACCAAACTCAAGAAAGGCGTAGGGCCGGGAGGCCAGGCCGACACAGGTGGTGTCATAGGAAGCGATGAAGTCCCACCACAGAGCCTCCAGGAAGCAGAAGGCCATGGCTGCCGGGCACTGGCGCGAGCAGATGGCCATGCAGGCCACGTCCCCCGATGATGAAAAACTGAAAGAGAAGGAAACGTCTAAAGCTGCCAGGACACAGGCCGAGCAAACCCACCGCGTCTTCCTTGTTGTTGTCTGTCTTTGATTTCCTTTGCTTTAAAGTCAGGATCTCTCTATGTAGCCCAAGCTGGCCCTTTAGGCGGTGCCTCTACTGCCTCAGCCTTCTAGGATTACAGGCAGGCATAGACTTGGTGCATACATATACGCACAGGCAAAGCACTCACACTCATAAAATAAATCTTATAAATATTTAAAATAAAATAACTACTATTTAAATACTATTTAAAATAAAATAGTATTTAAAATAAATGTTTGTTTGTTTGTTTGGGGGTTTTTGGTTTTTTTTGGTTTTTCGAGACAGGGTTTCTCTGTGTTCCCCTGGCTGTCCTGGAACTCACTCTGAAGACCAGGCTGGCCTCGATCTCAGAAATCCGCCTGCCTCTGCCTTCCAAGTGCTGGGATTAAAGGTGTGCGCCACCACACCTGGCTCTAAAATAAATCTTATAAAATTTTCTAAAATAAAATAACTTAATTGTTTTCCAAGAAAAGACTAAAGCTGCCAAGATGGCTGAGCAAGTAGTGGAGCTTGTGGCCAAGGCTGATGACCCGAGTTACAGCTCCAGAATCCACAGTAAAGATGTGGTGGCATGCATCTGCAGTCCAAGTGCTCCTGGAGCAAGATGGGAGAGAGAGACAGAATTGCTCAGAAGGTCGTAGGTGAGCTAGGCTATAATATGCAGTGCAGTAGAAACAAGAGATGCCTGACCTCACAAAGTGAGGGGACAGTAGCAGGTCCCAAACGTTGAAACCAGACCCCCCTGTGCATGCCATGACATTCAAATGACCACATTTATGTGTACCTGTGTGCTCACACATTTATATATACACATGTGTGCATGTGCACCACACATTATGTATACATTTGTACATGTGCCGCCATAAAAACAAACAAAACAAAAAGCAAGAGAGTAGAACATTTTACCATCCTGTTTTTAGATTTGATTGTGATACCATAGAGTTTTTTTCAGGAAAAGAATGTCCTACACAGACCACCTTCTTGGAATTCCATGTAGAAGGTGCTCAGAGGAGGAGGAGAAGGAGGAGGAAGAGAAAGAAGAAGAGGAGGAGGAGAAAGAAGGGGAGGAGGAAGAGGGAGAGGAGGAAGAGGAGGAAAAAGAAGAGGAGGTGGCAGCAGTGCCATCTCAGAGGAGTCTGCTCTGCAGGTGACAGCTCAGGTCTCCAGCCACCACCCTGCCTGCCAGCACCCTTCAGCCTTCCACCCAGCATAGCTGACACCTTCCATTTCTTTTATGATTCTGAGATCAAGTGGCCCTAAAATGCCTAAATGCCCCATACCTTCTCTTGCCACTTATAAGAATTATAAGAAGGGAACAAGAAGGACTTGGTAAACAAAGGCATGTGTAAAATCTCAGGTGTAAAGTCTGTAACAAGCCCTTCTGCTGTTTAAGCCTGCCTTTTCCCCGAGGGCTTTTTGCCTCAAGTCTCAACCTTAAGAAAGGACCAAACTCTGGGCGTGGTTGCGTACGCCTTTAATCCCAGCACTCGGGAGGCAGAGGCAGGTGGATTTCTGAGTTCTAGGCCAGCCTGGTCTACAGAGTGAGTTCCAGGACAGCCAGGGCTACACAGAGAAACCCTGTCTTGAAAAGCCAAAAAAAAAAAAAAACCCAAAAGGAAAAAAAGAAAAAGAGAAAGAAAGAAAGGAAGGAAGAAAGAAAGGAAGGAAGGAAGGAAGGAAGGAAGGAAGGAAGGAAGGAAGGAAGGAAGGACCAAACGCATGCGCAGCACACCTGGGCACCAACTGGCTGCCCTCAAATCCTGGCTCTACCACTTGCATGCTCTCTGGAGCCTGGGCTAAGTCGCTTGACCTCAATTCCTCTCTGGAAAACACGTGACCATGCCTGTCCTGCCTGACCCAGCCAAGTGCGCCATAGGCCTCTGGAGGCACAGGAAAGTCGTTAGGGCACTGCATCTGCAGCCTCTAGTGGCAGCATCACCAACACCCACCCTACAGTGGGACCTCCCCTGTTGTACTAACACAGAATCTACGACTCACTTTAAGTCTCAGAATTGAGAGAGACCCACCCTCAACCATGTTCACTCCCCTGTTCATTAAAGGAGGATGGGAAGTTCAAGGTCAACCTCAGCCCCAGTCTAAGCTGAATGAGGGAATTCCTGTGTCTCTCCTTTTCCCTTATGGGCAGGGCACGTTACTGTAGCTTCTTCTTCCTTCTACTGTACCTAAGTGGAAAATAAAACGGCTGAAGGGTGCCCACAGGAGAAGGTGCACACATGTGGGTGCTCTCTGACTGCGAAGGAATGACCAGTGCTCCAAGGGGCTCTGAAGATGGACACCATTCCTTCCCTAGTCTGTTCCAAGCGTACACAGCCTCTGACTGCCCAGACCAAACCTCCCTTTACCCAAGCTGCCTTTAGCAGTGCCACCTCAACATTCAGTCCTGGAGAAGTGTTTACGTACTAGATACGGAAGTCACAGCTTTCCGCGCAGCCTCGGCCTGGATGCTGGGCCAGCCTCTGGGCTAAGGTCTTGAGCTGCCTCCTGCATTCCAGAAACTCCTGGGCATAGTAAAAGTCAGTGGAGGCTGAGAGGGGCAGTCCATCCCTCACCCGTACGATGCTGGCAAAAAGGATCATGGACATGGTCCGGGAGAGAAGTCATGAGGACACCTGAGGGAAGGAAGGACCCTTTGTCAGTGAGGCCGGGAAATGCAAATAGTTTGTCCTACATCACTTCCAATGCTTTCCCTCCCTCATTTGTAACATTTCTTCTCCTCTTTACTAAAGAATTCCCATCCCAGAACTAAGCAAACTGGGACGAGGGACAAAGGGATGGGGCAAGGGGTGGGGCCGGCAGGGCTCAGGAGCAGCAGCAGCAGCAGCAGCAGCAGCAGCAGCAGGTTGAGGGCCCTCTAGGAAGTGTCTGACCCAACGGCAGGGTGTGTGTGTCAGGTTACCCTGGGAAGAAGGTGCTAAGCAGTTCAATAGCCACACTAGGAAATGGAGGGTTGTGCCGGAGTCTGGGCACTCTAGTGGTGGTGGTGGCAGCAGGGAGAAGCAGAGGCAGCTGCAGAGATGACGGAGCACATCCTCCGAATTTCTGTTCTTTCATATAAAGCCAGTCAGTCTTCAAGATGATGACTGGGCCCTCACAGATGGCTGAAGGGAGTCGGTTAGCAAATCACATTGTGGTAAGATATTAAACATTTGGTCACGCTGTGTGAACACATTAAGAAATAAAAGGAAATAGATCTGGGCCATGTACATGTCAGGGCGGAAGGAAACCATGTTTGCACGGCCATAGAGCTGGCAGGGGTTGTGCTACCCGCTGACTTCACTGCACATCTGGACAGAACAGGGCCTTTGCATCTGTGTGTGAGTCAGCCCAGCAACAGCTGGCCTCGGAGGATTACCTCGGTGACCAAAACAGCTCTGGCTGGTCCTTCCATGCTACACATCCCTCTTTGTGATCCTGTCTGTTGGGCCCTCTGTTTAGTGGGATTCATAGATACACTAGTGGCACAGGCCAGGAAGACAGCCTTCCTCCAACACACTCCCAGATTCTAGTCTGCCCTTCTCAGGGGCAGGTAAACACACACCTACATACACATTCACCTACACACCCACATAGACACCCACATACACACACACATACCTATTACCACACACCTACACACACACACCACTACACACACCTCTACACACATACCTACACACCCTCCCACACACCTACACACACACAACCTATGCACACACACACCTACACACCCAACCACATACACACACCCACACACACATATCTACACACACCCCTACACTCCTACACACACACATACTCCTACACACACCCCTACATACACACACCCTCCCACACACATCCTTGCACACACCCTTCCACATACACACCTACATATACACACCCCTACATACATACACACACACACACACACACACACACACACACACACACACACAGAGCAAGGGAGATCTCAACCCCTTCATCTCAAAACCTTCCAGGCTTGCCAGACTGGACTGACACCTACCCTCTGTCAGACAGCCACCTCTTCTAATGCCCCTGGTTTAGCACTTCCGCTTGTCAGCTGTTAAGAACAAAAGCCAGGTTTCAAATTCTCTACAGCATCTGCAAGGCCAGGCCAGCCTCCAGAGGGCACTGCAGGCTTCATGGCCTTGCATAGCCAGGGGCCACCAAAGGGCACTGTAAGCTCCATAACCTTTCACTGCCAGTGGCCACCAGAGGGCACTGTAGGCTTCATAGCCTCGCATGGTCAGGGTCCACCAGAGGGCACTGTAAGCTCCATAGCCTTGCACTGCCAGTGGCCACCAGAGGGCACTGCAGGCTTCATAGCCTTGCACTGCCAGTGATGAGACTGACCCCAGGGAAGAAGAGAAGCACACTGAGCACAGAGGTCAACAGAACTGGTTTTTAAGAACATTTTTGAAATGTTTTTAAACTGATACAGAGGAAGAATACAAGATCAGTTTGAGAACAGAACAATCCTGGAGTTCAAAACACTGACTCCTAATGAACCTCACATGGTCAGTATGGCACAAGAAAAATGAAAAAGTCAATGAATCAAAGCTATAGCAGAAGGGTTCAGACAGGCCCACACCCTGACATAGAATACCCACCGTATTCAGTTGCCCACTAAGACTGCAAAGGGGGAACTGGGTTTGCAGGTGACGGTGATCCTAAGAACCAGTCTGGCCACTATCAGGACCCAGAAGACCTCGACTTCACCAACAAGGCCTTTACTGACCAAACCTGCTTTTCCTCAATAGGGTAACTAAAAGTTCTAGCTGCTTCCAGCTCTGTCCAGCTGTACGAGAGCTGCCAAGACTGAAACCCTTAAATCCTTGAAGCTATCTCTGATGACTGAATAAAGGTGACATTATGGACATGTCACCGGTGTCTGAGGGACTGAGATGCAGCTGCCTGAGGTGCTGAGGAACTTACACCCCGCTGAGGAAGAAGTTTAAAAATGGAGACAAAGCGTTTACACATTATTTTCCTTTAGTGGCATGCATGCTGGGGTGGGATGTTAGAGCTCAGGGGTAGAACATCCATTCACTATCCACAAAGCTCCCAGTGCCGACATCCAGCACAGCGAGCAAACAACCTTCTTCCAAGGGTGGAAGAAGAGTTCGTAAGAAAGGGAGGCTGATCTCTGTGGAGACTGACGTTTGGAAGCTTGGGGCCATGAGCTTCCATAGTGCAACCTACACCCTAGTAAGAGGGTGTACCTACAGCCCTGCTGAGAGGGGAGGGTCCTGAGTTCAAAGTCAGCTGGAGCTACAGAGTGAGACCTTACCTCCAAGACTCAGACTAGAAAAGGGGAGAGCAGGGGAGATGTGGCTGCTCTGTTCCAAAGTGCAGAGTAGGCATGTCCAGGCCCTACTAAGCGCAGATAAGACCCTGGAAACCCGCTATAGAACAATCACAAAGAGATTCTAAAAGGAAGCAGGAAGGCCAATGGTGGGATCACATTCGATCCCTTCTGAGACCCATCTCAGGCCCAGTGCTGGAAGAACTGGCCCCTCAAAGCAGTCAACAGGGAGAGGGTGCATCTCCCACCACTAAACAAAACCTGCTCACTTTACTCAGAATCAGG
The DNA here is from genome assembly GCA_902729485.2 of Mus minutoides. Lineage (NCBI taxonomy): Eukaryota > Metazoa > Chordata > Mammalia > Rodentia > Muridae > Mus > Mus minutoides. Next base: position 358,272 of record LR753373.1, read on the forward strand.
GTGGTGCAGCCTTGAAAACCAGAAAAGCTTCACATTAAAAACCAGTTTGAAGCCGGGTGTGGTGGCACACGCCTTTAATCCCAGCACTCGGGAGGCAGAGGCAGGCAGATTTCTGAGTTCGAGGCCAGCCTGGTCTACAAAGTGAGTTCCAGGACAGCCAGGGCCACAGAGAAACCCTGTCTCGAAAAACAAAACAACAACAACAACAAAAAAAAACAGTCTGGAGGCTGGAGAGATGGTTTAGCAGTTAAGAACACCACCTCCCTCTTCCAGAAGACCCAGGTTCAATTCCCAGCACCCACATAGTGGCTCACAACCAGCTGTAACTCCAGTCCCATGTAGTCTAAGCCTCTTCTGGCTTTTCCAGGTTCTGCCCTCATGTGCACATACTCAGAGACATGCACATATACACATAAGTAAAGATAAAATAAATCTAAAATAATAAATGAAGAGGAGTCACATGGTGGTGGTGCACTTGGGAGGCAGAGGCAGGTGGTTCTCTGTTACAGGCCAGCCTGGTCTACAAAGTAAGTTCCAGAACAACCAGGGCTACGCAGAGAAACCCTGTTTTTAATATATATAAAACAGGGTTTTTAATATATATAGCATATATTAAATGAGAGCATTGTGCTGACTGAGAAAATCTGGTATCTAAAGGTCACATTCTGGGTGGGAATTTAGTGGAAACATTGAATAACATGGGCGTGAGGCTTTAGATGTGAGTTTCAGAACTGCCATCATCATCAAGAAAGAGTAAAAAAAAAAAAAAAAAAAAACAGGGCTGCATACTGTATGAATTCCTCTACATAATGTTCTCAAGACCAGCCTAAGCTATGCAGCAAGACCTTGTCACAAAAATAAAGAGCTGGGATGCAGGTCAGAATTAGATGCACAAGGCCTTGGATTCAATCCTTAGTGCCACAAGATTAAGTAAAACCAGGTGAAGGGCTCATGGTATCTCTCTCTGTAATATCTTTGCAACTTCCTGTGACTGTATTTCAGAAACTGAAAGGAAAAAAGAAGAAATTAGCATCAGGTCTCCATGGTGGGCTTCTTTCTACAAGCATCAGGTCTCCATGGTGGGCTTCTTTCTACAAGAGTCGTATATAAATGTGACCATCAACGTGATAGCCCTCTCCGCTCACAACTGTGATGCTAATGACTGTGTGAGCCTAGAGAGATCTTTATCCCCAGCTGATCCTCACCTAGAGGACGTTTTTAATTGGAAGATACTATGACAAGATACAGGGTTCATTACACAGAGCTACCTCAGAGACAGCTGGCATTCCATTTAAAACAGGAATGCAGACCTGGGTTAGATATACCCGCCCGCCATCCCGGCACCCAGGTGAAGGCGGGACTACAAGTTCAAGGCTGGTCTGGAAGAAAGCCCTGACACATCACTCAGAATAAAGGTGCTTGCTGTCCGCCAGGCCACCTGGAGCACACACAACTAAAAGTAAATATTTTAGCCAGGTAGTGGCAATGGATGGACCAGAGCGGGTTCCAGGACACCAAGGGCTACACAGAGAAACGCTGTCTCATAAAAACAAAACAAAACAAAACCACCACCACCACCACCACCAACAACAACAACAACAATAAACCCCTGCTGGGCAGACTGAGGAGGAAGTGGAAGTCATCTTATTTCTGTTCACCAAAACTAGAAATGTACTTCTGCAGTGTCTCCAGCACCCTTCTGAACCATCCATGGAAGATGTTACACAGCAGCTGGAGAGAGAAGAAAGTTTCTGTGGCGCCGTTCTGATGACGTCCATGTTCATGTTTTATAGGACAGAACTTTTTGTTTTGTGCGTTGTTTTGGGGTGGCTTTTTGTTTGGTTGGTTGGTTTTTTGTTTTTGCTTTGTTTTTTTGTTTGTTTGAGACAGGGTTTTGATATGCAGTCCTGACTATACTGGCACTCATTTTGTGGACCAGGCTGGTCTTAAACTTTCAGAGATCCGCCTGCCTCAGGTTCACAAGTGCTGGGATTAATGGTGTATGCCACCACTGTCTAGCTTATATACACATCTTAATCCACTTCCCACACTTCCTAATTCTCTTTATCAGGTTTGCAACTGCCCTGCTCTGTACACATCACAGACTGTCCTGTTCTGTACACATCACAGACTGTCCTGCTCTGTCATACATACATCTCAGACTGTCCATGCTCTGTCATACATACATCACAGACTGTCCTGCTCTGTACACATCACAGACTGTCCTGCTCTGTACACATCACAGATTGTCCTGCTCTGTCATACATACATCACAGACTGTCCTGCTCTGTCATACATACATCACAGACTGTCCTGCTCTGTCATACACACATCACAGACTGTCCTGCTCTGTCATACATACATCACAGACTGTCCTGCTCTGTCATACACACATCACAGACTGTCCTGCTCTGTCATACATACATCTCAGACTGTCCATGCTCTGTCGTACATACATCACATACTGTCCTACTCTGTCATACATCACAGACTGTCCATGCTGTACACACACACACACACACACACACACACACTGTGTTGCTATACAAAGCCACTTTTTTTTCTTATTTTCCTCTCACATTTATTCTTTAGCTTCCCCTCAAACCTCCCCAACATAAGGACAGAAGCAAGGGGCAAAATACAAATTTAACCTAGCAAAAGGAGCTGGATTTAGTACCATCAGGCACAAGTGCCCATCACAGGCACAGTACTGAGGAAAGCACGCTGAGGGGACAGTAAGCCCATGATGGATTCACTCTCTGATACAAGATTTGAGACCCGATTTCCAGCTTGGGATCCTCTAGGCTCCAAGTTGCTTATGGATGAGATACAGAGGGAGACAGCACTCAACTACAGCATGTCTAAGAGCTGAGAGCAGGAGGCAGCTGAACTGGATTGGAGAATATCACGACCATCCCTGTGTACTTGATCTTAGTCAAAAGGCTGAGAAGCAGCTCAACCCACCTGCTTCTATATTTGTGGGTACTGCACCTGCAGATGCAGCCAACCTCAGATGGAAAATACTTTGTTTAAAAAAAATTTGCTTCTGTACTGAGTATGTACAGACTTACCACGATTTCCTAAATAATGTAATATGCAGCAACCACACACACAGCACACTATGTAGATGTTATAACTAATGCAGATATTGTTCAAGGCACACAAGGGAATGTGCACAGATTTCCATAAACACAAAGCCACTATATGCAATGGGTTGAGCCCAATCTCCCAAGAATGCAGAGGGATCTTCGTATGAATAATGCTACTAAGTACTCAGAGCTTCCTTGGACCCACATCCCAGGTGAGGAAAACTAAGGATCAGGAGGTAGAAGTAGGCCTCAGTCTCCCAGTTCCATATTCTTTCCATGGCATGTGGACCTCAAAACCAAACCTCTGAGTTCACAGCTATCGTCTCTCTAAAGATGCCTTCTCCACCGCAGTACTGCTAACACCTAATCAGAGGCAGTGTGGGTCTCAAACCTGTAATCCCAGCCCCCGAGAACTTGGGCTATAGTGAGACTATGTTTAAAAACAAAACTAATCAGAGACTTGCTGATAATTGAAGGGGCCTACAAGTGCACCTTGAAAAGCAGAGTGTGGTGGCTTAAGCTCATAATACCAGCACTTGGGAGGGAGTTGGAGGCAGGAAGGTCAGGAGTTCAAAGTCACCCCCAGCTAAGTGGCATGTTAAAGGGCAGTTTAGGTTGCAGGACAGCCTGTCTAAAACAGAACCAAGAGGTGGGTGAACTGCTGGAGTTAAAGCTCGGTGGCACACACCTTTAATCCCAGTACTTAGAAGAGGCAGGCAGATCCAGGCCAGCATGGCCTACACATGGTTTCATGCCAGCCAGGACTACATAGTGAGACCCTGTCTCTAAAATAAAATAAAACCACCTCTCCTTACCTAGTGTATTATACTCTAAAGTCAGTTGTCTTGTCTGGCTATGCACTGCCTCTATCCCTGCCACCTGAGTGCTGGGATTAAAGATGTGCACCATCACCCCTGCCTTGATCTGAAATTCTTTTTGAGACCTCAAGATGTCCTCTCTGTTTCCATAAAACATTTAAGCGGTATCTCTAGGGACCTGTCTATGACTGTCTTCCAGAGAAAGCTGCGGTACGAATGAATCCTGTATATCAGTGTCAGGCTACTCAAAGCTGTCCCTGTTCTCATTTCCCTGACAGGTTCTTTACCTGAATAAACTCTCTGTGTAGACTTTTATAGATACGTTGCTCTAGCATTGGCTCTGCACTAAGGGTTGCTTTAGTTTCTCTGATCTTGTCACCAGCTACACCAACCGAGCTGGGCATGGAGGCCATACACCTGTGATCCCAGAACTTGGAGGGCGGGAAGTGGAGGCAGGAGGATCCCAAGCTCAAGGCCAAACTAGAGTCACAAGGGGCCCCGTTTTACAAAACCACAAACTGTACCTTTCATCAGAGGTAAGTAACACTTCCTTCCCTGGATTTGGCTTTTTGCAAGTTTGACCCCCGCCCTGCTCAGCAGGTTCTTTGTCCCGGGTTATCCAAGTCCAGGAAAGTTGGTGCAGGGGTGACCAGGCCTTGAAGAAGCCAAGTTCTGCTAGACCAGCGGGCTAAGGAAAGTTTGCTCTCAAAAGAAGCAAGTGACAGGCCTAGAGTTCAGTCTACGGAAAGGGAACCACCGCCCCGCCCTCCCGAGACACGCCCCGGCCCCGCCCCGGGCAGTAGGCACAGCAGGCAGCGCATCTCCGCAGGTACGCACCGTGCAGGGGGCCGGGCCTCGGCGGAGTCCCACCGGCCCGAGCTGCAGCCCGGTGGCCTAGACCCCGACCCCACCTCTCCACGCCCGCCTGGCCCGCTAACCTCACCTCGCCCCCGCGGCCGACCTCCGCCTCGGCCACGACAGCCCACCCCGGCGGCCGGCGGGGTATAGGCTACCCGCGGCCCGGCTGCAGGGATGTGGTGCGCGTGCGCACACCGTGAGCTTCCATTCGCTGCTGCTAAGCGACACCAAACAGACCAATCGTGGGGCGTCTCTGCTGTCCAGTTGTTCAGACCCGGGAATTGAGTCAATCTACCAGGGCTGGCCCGAGTTTGCTCCCCTCGGCCCGCGTCTCTTCCGCAGAGCCCGAGGCCCACGTGCGAGTCTCACCTCGAGCGGTGTGAAGAGGTTCCGATGTCCCCTCGATGCCTGGCCTGGAGCGGACAGGGCTGCTCTCCAAAGGCGTCTAGGCCCGGTGTGTCTGGAGTGACACTCCCTGGGCGTGGGTTCTTGCAGGCTACGCAGCTGGGCAGGAGGCCCGAGATAGAGGATCCGAAGAGCACAGCCTTCTGCCAGCCTGGAGGAGGTGCCAAAGTCCGATCTCCGAGCAACACACATGTCGCTATTAGGCTGGAAGGATATTGGGTAGCACACTTAGGCCCTTACTGTTTTGACAAGTGCTGAGCACCGCTGTGTGCCGCTCACTGTGTACACAGGAAGTGTGAACACAGAAACCAAATCAAGAGAAGGGGGTAGAGCACCAGACAGGAACTCTGGTGTCTAAATATGAGTCATGCTTCACAGAAGAGAATTTACAAGAGAGAATTTACAATTTCCAAAGAGAATTTACAAGAACAGTTGTCTTGGAGTTGGGGCTCAGAGAAAGCTTCCCCAAGTCTCAGGCAAAGGAGAGTTGGTGTGTTTCAGAGACATTTCGCTTGTGCACAGAACTCTGTTAGGCTGAGGATGTATCTCTGTTGATAGAATAACTGAACTACAAAACCCTGGGTCAGCCCTGTCACCCTCTTCATACATCAGAACTCCAGGCTCTCCTTGGAACTCCCCGTCTTTGGTTCTCAGGACCTCAGCTTCTCACTAATGTTACACCGTCAGCTTCACATATACTTCATTTTTATCCCTTGAGATAGGGTCTTGTGTGTCCCAAGCTGACCTTGAATTCACTGTGTAGCAGACTGTGACTCTGAAGGCGATCCTACTGCCTCCATTTCCTGGGCACTGGGATTACCGATGTGTGCTTCCACAGCAAGCTTGTGTGGCTCTGGAGCTCAACCCCAGGGCTTCCTGCCTTCTAGACAAGAGCACTACCCACTGGGACACACCCCTAGGCCCAGTCCCCCTGATTCTGAGGCCAAGTGCAAGTCACTGAACCCCAAAACTGGCTCCCCTGGTTCTCAGCCTCTGTCACCACATAAGCATGTTCTTCTCGTAAACCACCATATTGTCAGAGATAGCCTATCCATTCCATCTCTGTGGAGAATCCCACAATGAGTGCCAACCTAGCAGCTGGATAGACGGGTTACATGGAGAGACCTGAGCTGAGTGAAGACTTCTAAACGGCACTTCTCTTGTGGGTGGAAATGGAAGCAGGGCTTATGTAACCACGAACAAATTACAAAATGAACACAGGAAGACTTGTGACAGTCTAAGATAGCCTTTGGGCATTATTGTGTTCTGGTATTCAAGTCATGCCATGGTTCCCTCCCACACCAAGTCAGGGCTTGTCTGTAACAAGTCTCAACAAGGCTAGTTCATAACATTCACAAGGGAGAAAAACATGAAGGAGACCAACACCCTGTCCACTGTGTGACCTGTCTACATAGAAGATATTTGGTATTAGACCCAGAAAACTCTGGATTTAGCAGTTGTGATGGTTTGTATATGCTCAACCCAAGAAGTGTCACTATTAGAAGGTGTGGCCCTGTTGGAGTAGGTGTGGTCCTGTGGGAGTAGGTGTGTCACTGTGGGTGTGGGCTTTAAGATCTTCATCCTAGCTGCCTGGAAGCCAATATTCTACTAGCAGCCTTCAGATGATGATTTAGAACTCTCAGCTCCTCCTGCACCATGCCTGCCTAGATGCTGCCATGTTCCTGCCTTGATGGTAATGGACTGAACCTCTGAACCTGTAAGCCAGACCCAATTAAATGTTGTCCTTATAAGAGTTGTCTTGGGGGGGCTGGTGAGATGGCTCAGCGGGTAAGAGCACCCGATTGCTCTTCCGAAGGTGATAAGTTCAAATCCCAGCAACCACATGGTAGCTCACAACCATCCTTAATGAGATCTGGCGCCCTCTTCTGGAATGCCTGAAGACAGCTACAGTGTACTTACATATAATAAATAAAATAAATCTTTAAAAAAAAAAAAAAAAAAAAAAAGAGTTGTCTTGGTCATGGTGTCTGTACATAGCAGTAAAACCCTAGCTAAGACAGGAGTGTAGTGCCTCACACCTGTATTATCAGTATTCACACCAGTGCTCAGGAGGCTGGTAGAGGAGCCCTGCCATGGATCTGAGGCTAGCCTGAGCAAAATAGTGAATCCTAGGCAAACTTGAACAGAGACCCTATTTAAAAACAAAAACAAAATAAAAAACACCAAAAACAAAAACCAAGAGGACTGGATAATTGACTCAGGAATTCAGATCACCTGTTCCTCTTGCAGAGGACCCAGGCTTTACTCTCTATGCTCACACAGTGGCTCACAAGCATCTGTAAGTTCTAGATGACTTGACATCCTCTCCTGATATCCACAGGAACTAGACAGGCAAGTGGTGCACATACACATATGCAGGCAAAACATTCATCCACATAAATAAATCTAAACAAAATGTTTAAAAAGCAAAAATAAAGAACTCCAGGCTGGCATGAGGTGCCTGTGAGGGAATGTTTTCGGAGCATGCATGCATGGGAGTGTTTGTGGAGCATGCATGAGCGAAGCCTTGACTTCTGTCCCCAGCACCACAACCACATCTGGAGCCCCAGCACTCAAAAGATACAGATGGGAAAATCAGAAGTGCAAGGTCATCCTTTGTGAGACACTGTCTTAAAACCAAAATAAATGAACAAGATCTTTTTTAGTGCTGAAGCCTCGGGATATTAGTATCCGAGACGTGAGTGATTTAGATAGAATGTTCCTTTACCTTCTGTCTGGCACACATGGTGAGTCTTAGGCTCTACCATAGAATAAAATGGGAAATGGGTAAGGCGTAGTATCTAAGGTCCCAGCTCACATCTCCAACACTGACCACTCATGGCCACTGTCCCCTCCAGAGGCTTTCCATTCCAAGCAAGCCTTTTCAGCTCTCCACCCCAACAATCTCTACATCTCCGCAGACAGTTTCCATGTCCAGTTATTTATAACTTTAGACATTTGACCTCTGCCCTCCCCTCCGGCTCATTTGCTTCCTCCCTCCCGCACTGTCCACCGTGCCTCTACTTTGTTCAATTCAGTAATTCTTTTTAAATTTTCACTTTGTTTCCCATGGGTTGGGAGTCCATAGGTAATCACATCTATCACACTGTTTCTGACACACTGACACCCTTGTGAGTCATCCTTCGGTCCACCGCCAGTGTCCCTTGGGCTATAAATGCTGCTGCACCTACATTTTCTTTGTCCTCTTTGCAGCCTAAAGTCCTGGGAAACTCAGTTAATGACGGAATATTCAGTGCCTCCCCTCTTCCCACCACCTCTAAGCACCCTGCAATTCTGACTTCTGTACACACACAAGGCCAGCCTCAGCCAGGTCCTTCATACACCCAGCAGGTGCCCAGTCAGTTCTCTGTGCAGCCTTCCCAACACCCAGTTTCAAATCTCCCTCGTGCCCTTCCCTTACCTCCGACTCTTTGACCCCTCTCTGCCCTCCCAGGCACTTCTGACATTGAAGAACAAGTAACCATGAAAGTGACGGGTGTTAGCTGCTGGCAACTCTTCTCCCAGCATCATTGAAGAACAAGTAACCATGAAAGTGATGAGCGTTGCCACTGGCAACTCTTCTCCCAGCATCCTGGCAACTCTTCTCTCAGCATCCTGCATTTTCTTCTCCCGGCATCCTACATTTTCTTCTCCCAGCATCCTACATTTTCTTTGTCCTCTTTGCAGCCTAATGTCCTGGGAAACTCAGTTAATGATGGAATATTCAGTGTCTCCCCTCTTTCCACCACCTCTAAGCACCCTGCAATTCTGACTTCTGCCTCTTCTCATGGCTGCCCAAGTCTACATTGAATGACATCAAAGACCTAGTCTTACCTTGTCTGTTCAGCACTGGTCACTCGTAAGTCACTCTCTCTTTTTTTTTTCATTCTTCTTTTTTTTTTTTTTTTTTTTTTTTGGTTTTTCAAGACAGGGTTTGTCTGTATAGTCCTGGCTGACCTGTAACTCACTTTGTAGACCAGGCTGGCCTCGAACTCAGAAATCTGCCTGCCTCTGCCTCCCAAGTGCTGGGATTAAAGGCGTGCGCCACCACCTCTCTCCTACCTCTCTCCCCCCCCACACACAGAGAGTTCCCTGGTTTTAGTCTCTTTCCTTTCCTATCTCTTCTGCAACTTCTTTTTCTCTTCATAAGGGAAATTACCACACTCTCCTTGGGCAGGCTTATCTACCACATGATTCGAATCAGTTTGCCCAAGTGATGTTTATCACAGCTCTGTCCCTCCAGACTTCATTCATGCTTCCAAACCCAGATACCCATGAAATTAAGTATTTTCACATGAGATAACCTCAGACTACATTTCTGTTGCCTTCGGTCCAGCTCCCCCTCCCCCACATCTGTTCCCCGACTCCATAAATGGCATTATGACTCTCTCAGATGCCAAACCCAGAACTCCCACGCACCATCCCTAGTTCCCCCTGCATTTTCCTCCCCATTTGGTCACTGAGGCTGACCAGCTCTCCTTCCTCGAGTGTACATTTCTCACACAGTATCCATCTCCTCTGGGATGCTTACCTCCAGCCACCCCCTAATTGCTCTTCTTTGAACCCAACCTCCTTCCCACCTTCATCTCATCACTGCCAAGAAAGCTTTCAGGCATTGCCAGTCTTCTGCCCAATATCACCTGTGGTTCCCACCGCCTCCTGGAGAAAGTTCAGGATTGAGTCCTCTCAGTTCACGCTGAGACCCCTGCACCTGCCCCTCCTTGACACCACCTCCTGCCGAAATCAGCCCTCCACTCTAAGTGGGAATTCCTGAGGGTAGAATAGTACCAAGCAAGGTGTGCACCCTGCTCTTGATGTCCCCACTCTGCCCATCCTGTCTTCTGTAGAATCTCTGGGAGGGACTCATGTGTGAACTTGAGAAGTAAGAATCTCTGAGTCCAGCCCCACACAGACAGGTCACCCCAACTTCTCTTATTGGATCTTCATGCCTAGAATGAAGGGGAAGCTGCTGCCTTATACACCTAAATGAGGATGGGCAAACCCGTTCTAGGGCAGAGAATCAGAACTCTAGGGAGCTTTCAAGATCTTCACTCTAAATGAAGATCTAAGGTGATGGTCATCATTGGCCAACAGGACTCTGGAAAATGCATCTATTTTCTGTTCTGTAAAGTGGAGAAAATGCTAGTACTTTTAGGGTGGCAACAAGCAATACGACTTCATAGCAAACGTTTCCTCGTGTGTTACATGTGTGTTTGCCACATGTATTTGAGTGCCTGTGCAGGCCCGAATTGGATATTAGATCTGTGGGAGCTTAAGTTACAGGTGGTTGTGAGCCACTCGAACTGGGGAGGTTGGGAATCAAACTCTGGTTCTCTGGAAGAGCAGGCAAGGAGGCTCTTAACAACTGACCCCTGCCTGATACACTCTTTTTTACATTTTTATTGCCCAGAAAGAATCTAGACACATTCATGTATCTTCCAGGATAAGAGAAAAGCTAATATCAGTGCTTTCCGGTTTGATCTGACTGGAAGGGGCCTATTAGTTCCCACTGTACTGGAACTAGAAGGGTTTGGGTCAGGGGCGCCAAGCTGAGAAATCAGCCAGCCCTTGGCCATCAATCATCAGCAAAGTCCTGCCCCCAGAAGAGCGTCATAGACTCTGCAAGAGCAAGCAAGAGCTCGCTCGCACGTCCAATCACAGGTGACGCCCCGCCCTTCCCCGCGTCGCACCCAATCAGCGTCGAGTGTCTAACACCCCGCCTCCACGCGGGAAGGTGCAGGCTTGCGTCAGCAGCGCGCGACTCGGGGTCTCCCAGCTCGGGATTCCGAGCTTATTTTGCAGCATGTCCGTCATTTTCGCTCCTGACTGGCTACGCGGCAAGGCCAAAGTCAATCAAGAGACTATCCAGCGGGTGAGCGACCGCGAGCCGGAGACTTGGTGCAGGAGCTTCCTGCAGGGGCCGGACCGTGGTGGGGACAGCCTGTGGGCCGGGGAAGGAATGGGAGCAGGGTCCGCTCGGCGCCTGCCCCGGACCTCCAGCTGAGAGCCCCCTGCATTTCCTCCTCGTCCGTCTTTCAGCTCCTAGAGGAGAATGACCAGCTGATCCGCTGTATCGTGGAGTATCAGAACAAGGGCCGAGCGAACGAGTGCGTCCAGTAAGTACCACTGGGGACGCGCGGCAGCACTGGGTGACGAGCCTACGAGAAAGGGGAGGTGCGGAAGAGGTTAATTGGCTTGAGTGGTGCTGCATGCCTGTAATCTTTGCACTGGGCAGGCTGCGGCCGGAGGATGGCACCCTGAGATTACATAGTAAGACTGTGCTCCTCCCTTTAAAGGCTATTTACTTACTACTCAAAACCATATTGACAGTTTGTGGTAGAACCTGGAGTTAGTCAGGGTTTCACAGAAAGCCCTGTCAACTGGTGACAGAGGAAAGCGTCTCAAAGCTAGGCTCCGTGAGAGCCATGGTCTCTTTATTTGTGTATTTCACTTCCATCCCCCAAAAGTAATCAGGCCATTTGGTTAACCAGCAGTCAGTCAGTCTGTGGGAGATACACACGACCAACAAAGGGGTTCTACGTTAAACCAGTTTAATTCAGGACAGAATTAATGCACTCTCTTGTCAGATATCAGAATGGGAAGAAACAGAATCTGAGACCCTTTTCTAAATTTGGTCCAAGTACTAGGTCCCATTTCTTTCTTTCTTTTTTTTTTTTTTTTTTTTTTTTTTTTTTTTTTTTTTTTTTTTTTTTTTTTTTGGTTTTTTGAGACAGGGTTTCGGTTTCTCTGTGTAGCCCTGGCTGTCCTGGAACTCACTTTGTAGACCAGGCTGGCCTCGAACTCAGAAATCTGCCTGCCTCTGTCTCCCGAGTGCTGGGCTTAAAGGCGTGCGCCACCACGCCCGGCTTCTAGGTCCCATTTCTTATAGAAAATGCTTTATTGTTACTTAAATATTTTTAACCCCCACACCCTTTTTGCCTCTTTTTTTTTTGTTTTGTTTTGTTTTTTGTTTTTTTCGAGACAGGGTTTTTCTGTGTAGCCCGGGCTGTCCTGGAACTCACTCTGTAGACCAGGCTGGCCTCGAACTCAGAAATCCGCCTGCCTCTGCCTCCCAAGTGCTGGGATTAAAGGTGTGCGCCACCATGCCCGGCTTTTTTTGCCTCTTAAAAAGTCACTTACAACCATTCTCTAAGCATCTTAATGGAATAGAACTACCATTTTGCGGTGTTTATGTTTGACTCCAGCATTTGAGGTTTGCCTTTTTACATTTTAAACAGGTTCTCGTGTTTAGAAAATGCCTGCAGACATGCTTTTTTGTATACTGACTCTGGTGCAAAGATACTAAGGTCCTACAAATTTATTCTGTTTCTTCACATTGTGAAGGTCGTACTTGTCAAGTCTAATGACTCCCTGAATGGGCAGCAATTGACAATGGCTGTCACGTGCTTACTTTGGTAATACAAGGGCCTCCTTTATTCTAATCCCCCCACTCCCTACCCCCCACCAATGCACAAAGGCTTCCCTGGGTAGCCCTGGCTGTCCCAGGACTTGCTCTGTAGACTAGGTTGACTGTGAAGTCAGAGATTCCCACCGCCTCTGCCTCACATGTGCTGGGACTAAGATGTACCACCACACCCAGCAGTGGTACTACAGACAAGGAGGCAATGTATGGTGAAAAGGAAGCACAAGAGATTCCTACTCTCTGTGGAGCTGACATTCTAGACTCTAGTACCAGAGTGGAGAAATATAATAGACATGTAAGAATATGTGCTTTAAATTAAATTGAATAAAGTCAGGGCATGCCTGTCATGTATAGGAAGCCCTGGGTTCACTTTCCAGCACTGCAGAAATCAGGTAGGTTAAGTAGAAGACAGGGTGCAGAGTGTCCTTCATGAGGTAACATTGAGAGAAGCCTGAGCCCCAGAAATAAATAAGGCAGGCCAAAGGTGCTGGATATCCTCAGGCATACCAAGGAGGCCCCTGTGTTCAGATCTCAGTGAAGGGAAAGCCACAGGAGATAAGGACACAGAAGTGACTGGAGAGCCCATTACATAAGACCTTGTAGGAATGAGATGGCATCTTTAAGGGCTTTAGAACAGTTAAATGCCAGGATCCTGATTTAAACTGCTGTGGTCACTCCAGTTCTGCAGACTACAGCGGGCTGCAATATAGGCCTTGGAGATGAGGAGACTGCTGTTGTAGTCCAGGCCAAGAAGGCACAGTTGTTTGATCTAGAGAGGCAGATGTGGGAGTGAAATGGCCAAGATTCTAAGTTTAATAAGGTTGGTAAAGCCAGGTGTGGTGGTGTACTTGAGAAGCCAGAGGCAGATGGATCTCCTGAGTTTGAAGACAGCCAAGGCTATATATATTAAGACCATTTGGTTGATGACCTGTGACATTGAGTCAGGGGGAAAGCCGTTCCACCTCAGTGGGTGGGTTTAATTAGTTTGCCTGGTGAATAAAAACAAGCGTCTAATTTCCGTTTTTCACCCATAGGTATCAGCATGTGTTACATAGAAATCTCATTTATTTAGCTACCATCGCAGATGACAACACAAGCAGTCTCACAAAGGCAGTGGAGTAGTTTTCCAGAAGGCTGTAATGAGGAGTGACTGAATGGAACCCATCTCCTGGGAAACAGAGCTGCTCAGAACATGGGCAAAAAGTCCCATTCATTTTAAACTGTGAAGAAACTCGCTACCAACTCTACTGTATTCTGACTATAAATATTTTAGTAATAAAACAGGTCCCACGGTAGAACTGGGAGGACCTGAGGTGTATGACAGCAGTGTCATTGTCAACACTAGTGATTATCTGATGACATGTAATAATAAATGATACATGCCCGTCCTCAGTGTCCCAAGTCAACTAATTATGTCGTCACACAGCTCGATTTTCTCCTTTCTTTCACCTCTTCTCCTTAAACAGTTATAAGCTGTTAAAGTGTCTTTTCAGGGAGATCAGTTGAAATAAGTACTCCTGATAGAGGCCCAAGCAAAGGGTGCATTCAGTGCTGAGAGGCAAAAGGAAGGAAAAAATAACAATCAGCCCCAGGCACACCTAGGAGGTATAGGCAGGACGTCAAGGTCAACCTGCACCAAATGAGCCCCAGAAAAAGGAAAAATGTTTGTGTTAGCATATATATAAAACTAGGTTTAATGACATTTTCACACATGTATATATAATGTGTCTGATCACATTCACCCCCATTACTCACTCTTGTTCCCTTCCTGCTTGAAAGTGTGATACACAACATGGATGCAATTTAAAGGCACTTTGCTTTTATACTGTGAACCCAGCCAGCCATAAAGGAAAGACACCTTATCATCTGTTTGCTTTCAGTGCTGTCATACACTACCGTGATGAAAAGCATCTGGTAGAGGAAAGAGCTGTTTGGCTTAAATGCCGATCACAGTCCATCATGTGGGGAAGTCAGGGCAAGAAGGGGGGTGGGCTGTAACTGAAGCAGAGCCCATGGAAGACACTGTCTTCTTTGTTGAAAAGATTGAAAATCTCTTAATTGTTCAGCCCTTGGGGCTGGATATCTTAGCGATCCCAATCTTGCACTGGAGGGAGGCCTGGGAGATTCCTGGAGAGCTGAGGGTCTTCAGTCTATATTGGAATCCCAGATAAGTTGGTTGTAATACCAAGCAACACTATTATGACTGAGTGACAGGATGAATGAGCTTGACAGAGAGCACAGCAGGCAGAAATCAGGTTTCCTTCTATGTCCTTTTATATGGATGCCAGCAGAAAGTGTGGCTCAGTTTACATCAGTCTTCGGCTTTCAAGTAATCCAGCAAACCCCTCACAAGAACGCCAGCAGCTTAGACTTTAGTAGGTTCCAGATGCAGTCAAGTTGACAACCAGAATAGACCACAACCAGGAAGTGTAAGCGTGGATGTACAAAGAATGAGGGATGGGGCTGGCGAGATGGCTCAGCGGTTAAGAGCACTGACAATTCTTCCAAAGGTCCTGAGTTCAAATCCCAGCAACCATATGGTGGCTCACAACCACTCGTAATGAGATCTGACGCCCCCTTCTGGTGCATCTGAAGTCAGCTACAGTGCACTTATGTATAATAATAAATCTTTGGACCGGAGCAAGCCGGGACTGAGTAAGCAGGGCCGACTGGAGCAAGCCGGGTTGACCAGACTGAGCAGAGGTCCTAAAATTCAATTCCCAACAACCACATGAAGGCTCACAACCATCTGTGTACTCACATACATAAAAGAAAGAAAAGAAAAGAATGAGGGAGAATATTCTTCCAGATAACAAACTTTTGGAGTTGGTTGATGATAGCTACAACCAAAGCTGAGTGTACTTCATACCTCTGAACTGCACTTAAAGATGATTTTTAAATGGTAAAGATTATATGATGCAAACTTTACAGTTTTGTTTGTTTGTTTTTTGTTTGTTTGTTTGTTTGTTTTGAGACAGGGTTTCTCTTTCTCTGGCTGTCCTGGAACTCACTTTGTAGACCAGGCTGGCCTCAAACTCAGAAATCCGCCTGCCTCTGCCTCCCGAGTGCTGGGCTTAAAGGCGTGCGCCACCACGCCCGGCAAACTTTACAGTTTTATAAAGGCAGGGTGGCACTGATAATGGAATTAGGTCATAGAACCAAGCAACTCGTGGGTTAAAAAGATAGTCTTTAAGAAAGGACCATTTGTTTAAGCCCAGGCAGGGCTCCCTCCCACCACACATGAATTCTGAGTGCAGAAGCACAAACTGAAGGAAGCAAGCACAAAAAGTAGGATCAACTGACCACCAGAATAATACGCTTTGCCAGGGCTAGCCCTGCTAAGTGTAGTTCTTAACCCCTCATCAAGGAAACTTCCCTTTGCAACAAACAGAGACCATTACAGAAAACCACAACTAGTCAAAACTCAGGGTTGTAGAGTCCAGTCCCAACAGATCTACAAAACAACTGCACCTAAGCTCAGGGAATGTATCCTTAGAGGGGACAAAAAGATTGCAAGAGCCAGAGAATCAGGGAGTGTGCTGTGAGATTTTGTCTCCTAGTAATGTCAGAGGCTACACCCATAAGTCTCACCAACTTGACTGCTTAACCATGAGCTGAGCAAGGACAAGAGGAATACCAAACTGGAGGCCTCAACTCTACACAAAGAACTACTATCAACTAAGGAGTGTTGAGTGTGGGAGAAACAGTCTTCCCCAGGGAACACCAATTGGTCATCCAACACCAAATGGTCAGTCCTGAAAACACATAAGGAACGTACAGACTGAGCAGATTGTGCTTAGGGATGTATATGTATGTATACATAGATATATACATGTAGAAATGATGCATTTATCCCCCAAAATAAAACTAGTTTTTAAAAACTAAGAAAAGTATTATAATTTCTACAATTTTCAGTTCTAGGAAGTAACATTTTCTTTCATTGATAAAATAATTTATAAAAATGAAATAAAAACCTTTGACAGAAGATAGTCAAAAGCAATGAAAAGCCAGGGCCAAGACTGTGAGAAAGTATTTGCTATAATATGTAACAAGAGTTATGTTCAGAATATGTATTTTCCTAATGAAACATTTATGTCCTGATCTCTTCACATTTCATAGACCAGGAGCTGTATTTAAAAGGTGAACAAAATCCTGGTTGTGGCAGAAAGGCCAAGACAGAAATAGTTGTCCCAACAGCACTGAATCCGACGTGGGAACCAACCTTCCAAACATACTAAGTTTGGTATTTTTTTTTGTTATTACTTACTTAAAAGTTTTGTGTATGTACTTTCATGAGTTTAATGTGCACCATGTCTGTGCCTGGGAGGGCTAGAGAGCACTACATAAGAATCTGGAGGTTAGAAGTGGTTGTGAACCACTTGGTGTGGGTGCTAGAAACAATGTAGGTCCTCTGCAAGAACAAAAAGCACTCTTATTTTAAACACAGATTTGTGTTGGTACCATTTTTTTGTTACTTTATTGGGGTCCTATATCTACTTCCCTTCCAACCCTTATTCCATCCTGATCTCTTCCAACTCCCCAACGCTAGGTAGGAAGGAAAGAGAGGAAATGAGGCACAGACCTCTTTAGATTATTTCCTGCTGATTGGGGATGGTGAGTTACTTGAGGCAAGTACAATCTTCATGGTCCGGATATCTCCAATTTCTTCTTATCTCTTTGCTCGTGAACACTTGGCAACACTCCAGGAGCAGCAGCATTCCCAGAGCGTCCCACCCTATCTCGGGACTCTGGTTCATACCCTTGGAAAAGTCCCTAGACTTCTGAATGTAAACTATTTACAGCTGCCTGCCAGTGCACTAGGCAAATCATAATCATCTGCTGTGGAGTAGCCTCTTATCCCACACCTGGGATTAAATAAAGACATTCACACAATTATAACTGGGTTTTCTAAGAAACCAAAATTCTCACTATGGGGTCTCTCTTTGTAGTCTTTCCTGGAACTCTCTGTGTGATCAGACTGGCCTTTGAGTCACCAAGAGCAATCTGTCTTTGCCTACTAAGTGCTGGGTGCTGTGATTGAAGGTGTGTGCCACTATACCCATCTTAAGTGAGGACTCAACAACTGAGCCATTTCTCCAAACATAGAGACAGCATAGTAGAACCAATTTAAGCTTATCCCGACTTATAAATAAATGAGACTCAGGCTATGGCACTGACAATTGTTGGATGGCAACTCCTAACGTACTCTTCTACCTGCTGTCCTGGCTACCTCCCTGGGGTGTGTACCCCAGATATAGACTGTTTTTCCTGGCCGTGTGCTCATCCTCTGCCTCTCATGGGGGCTTCCTCTCTCCTCTTGTTCCTCCTTCTACACTTGGTCTCTCTTTTCTCCTTACTCTTCTTCTCACCCCCAATCAGGGAACTCAAAATCTACCTAACTCTAATCCTTCCAGTAATTGGATGTAGCCAATTTTATTTAACCAACAGTTTTAAATTAAGGAACAAAAGCTTGGGGAGACAGTAAGTCACTCGTAGGTTTAGGTCTCTGGATATGGAATATAGCATTGCATTACGTAAGAGACCCAACGTTTGCGATTAACATGTTCTACAACAACACATCCTTATTGTGTACCTTTTGTTTTGAGACAGGATCTACCTACCCCTGACTAGCCAGGAAGACAATATGTAGAACACACTGACCTCAGACTGAGATCTACCTACCTCTGCCTCTCGAGCGCTAGGATCAAAGGCTGTGTATCATTGCTCACAGACTTTCCTTTTGTAAGGTTTTACTTTCTGTTTTGCCTGCATATATGTCTGTGCACCATGTGCATGCTTGGTGTCCACGGAGGTCAGAGGAACACGATGGAAACCCTGAAACGAGTTGGTTGTAAGCCACTATGCGGTTGTTGAGCTGGGTTTTGAACCCAGGTCCTCTGCAACAGCAGGCTCTAGACCATCTTAACTGCTAGACCATCGCTTCAGCCAACTGGTTTGGTTTCTTCAGACAGGTCTCGGGTAGCTCGGGCTGACCTTGAACTTCTGAATCTCCTGCCTTTACCCACCAAATGCTGGTGCGCAGGTGTGAACGTCTCACCCTGGCGGGCTAGGGAGGCACATCTGGTCTCATCTGGTCCGCGATCCTTTTAACTCGAGACAAACAGCGTGACCGCATCTACCACGAGAGGGAACAGGTCACCGGCCACGTCGGCCGGAAGTCCCTGCGTTCATCCACTGGCCACGCAAACAGAAATCTCGCGGTGCTTGCGTGATGAGCCGTGGTTGACAGCTCGCACACGTCTGCGCACTCGGGATTGGACAGCGGATCCTGAGGGGCGGGGCACGAGGGCCCTGGCGCCCCCCGCTCGCCCCGCTCACCCGCTCCGCGGCGAGATGAACTCTCGCGACACTTGCGCCCTGCCTCGCGAACTCCGGCGTGGCGCTCGGCGTCTGGCCCTAACGGGGAGGAGGTGGCGTTCCGTTGGTGACGTTAGGCTCCGGCGGCGCCGGCAGGGCGTTCTCCGGAGCTGTGCGGCCAGGTGAGGAACTCGACGGGAGCGCGGGTGGCCGCGGCTGGGGCGGGCGGGCGGGACGGCCTCCTATCGGCCGCGCCCCTTCAGGCGGGCCCCGCCCCGCCCGGCCGCCGGCCCGCCCGCCCGGCCGCCGGCCCGCCCGCCCGCCCGCCCTCAGCGCCCTCCTCCCTGTCCGCAGCTCGCCGCTGTCCCGCTGCAGCGCTCGCGATGGGCGCCCAGGACCGGCCGCAGTGTCACTTCGACATCGAGATCAACCGGGAGCCGGGTGAGCGGGGCGGGCTCCTCTGTGGGCCGGGGTCGGGGCGGACGTGGACGCGGCGGGGCCGGAGCCGGGCGGGGCGGGGCGGGCTAGACTCCGCCGGCCAGAGCTGCCGAGCCGCCGCGGTCACGAGCCAGCCAGCTGCCCCTCCGCTGTCCCTCGGGAGCCTTCCCTAGAATGTCCTGGCTCCGGGAGACGTGGCTGGAGAGGGACAGAAGGGCTTGTGCGGGTTCTGTAGCCCCGGGATTGCAGCGCTCCTAGGCTGCGGCCGCGATGTTTGGGTTTTGGAAGTCCAGTGTGCGGCCATTCATTAATCCCGAGGCGTCGACCTCTCCGTATGTAGAGACTTGGCCGCTGCACACACAGGCGCGCACACATGTAAAGACGCGTGTTTATGGAGCAGGAACATGTATGTGTACGGATGCGGAGTTCTAAACCCACAGGGATATGGACTGGAGGTGTGTGGTGTGCGCCACGTCTTAGGTCGCAGTGGATTCGCAGGAGAGCTTCTCGTCCTGGGCTCTGGAAGTACAGCAGTGACTAAAGCAGGGCTGCCTCTTTTATGTTGACGTCCTGTGGGAAGGAGGCAGGAAGTGAAGGGGTAAAAACGCATCCCCTCCAGTAGTGCTGCTTTAGTCAGGCGGTGAGAGAGAAAGGCCATCTTGAGAAGATGACATTGGAGTAGGTGCGAAGCCGAAACTGTGGAGGGACGCATTTGAGAACTGTGCTTGGTAGTGGCAGCCAACAGTTAGCTTGGGTTCTGAGACAGTGCTTGTGGTTGTTGAGGGAAAGCGAAGATCCCGGTCTGGCTGGAGTAGAGGGAACAGAATAAGGAAAACTCTGGCTCTGGGATAAAGGAAGACGGTGACGGTTCTGAACAAAGGATTGGAGCGATCTTAAACGTTCTGTTTTTCTCATCTAGCATTTCGACCCTGACTGTAGCTGCAGTTTATTTAGCATTTACCAAACTTACTCTGGAGATTTTTCACGGATTTTTGCAAAGCTAATGTATGAATATACTCAGAAAGTAATAGGAATATAACTGGGAAGTATTTTCCTTGAATAACCAAGGACCTGACTTTGATCCCCAACACCACAGATGGATGTCAGTCTTGAAAAGAATGTACTTAACATGGCTATACATCTTCATTTAATGTCTTTTTTTTTTTTTTAGGCATCTTCTATTTTTAACTTTTTTGTTTTGTTTTGCTTTGCTTTTGTATTCAAGACAGGGTTTTATTGTGTAGACCAGGCTGTCCTATAACTCAAAGAGAACCGAGTGCTGGGATAAAAGGTGTGCACCACTATTGCCCCACTTATTTTTAAGAATCAGCCAGAAATACAGTTAGTGGGAGAGTGCTTGCCTGTTGTATTGTTGGCTCCAAGTTCAATTCCCAGCGTCACAAATAAAAGTATCTGATTTAGATTTACTTTGATAAGCAGAGGTGATGCTGAAATGAAGACGTACTGTTAAGGATTAAGTATGCATTTTCAGTCACCATCAGTACAAATACAAAACAGATTTTCTTTGAATTATAAAACCGTTGGATGGCTGCAAATGCAGATTTAAAAGGGGTTCAGCCTTTACATTGTATAACGAGTTTCCTGTATGAATCCAGTAAATTGTTCCTATTGGCAATCATTCTGTTGTTATCCTGTAATATTTGGTGGTTATTAAGGCTCTAATTTCTTTGATTAATACAGGATTATTCATTCACATGTCTGTTACTTAATTGATTTATTATTGGTGGTTTGTGGCTTTTAAGAAACTGATGTGTTTAACTTGTCAGATTTATGTGCTAGGATTTTTTTTCGTAGTATGTAGTGATAGCTGATCTTTTACTCCTGATTGAAGATATGTTGTTTATCGTTCTAATGGTTGCATGAACCTGGGAGAGCAGGACCTAAAAATAGAGTGAGCTAAGACTCCTGGACTTATTTATTTTGGTTTTTTGAGACAGGGTTTCTCTGTGTAGCCCTGGCTGTCCTGGAACTCACTTTGTAGACCAGACTGGCCTCGAACTCAGAAATCCACCTGCCTCTGCCTCCCAAGTGCTGGGATTAAAAGCGTGCGCCACCATGCCCAGCTGTTGACGCCTGCATTTATTCAGCACATCAGACAATTTAAACTCCAAGGATTAAGCAGAGTCACCTGCTTAAAGTCACAATGACAAGCAGAACATGGCAAAAACATTTTTTCAGAGAGGCATATAGACAACAGCCAGTTGTAATGAATAAGCTAAAGTAAACTTCTATCGGGCTGCCACACCTGGGAGAGTCAGGAAAGCACATTCCAAGAACAAGTCCATGTTTTTGAAGAAACTGAGGTCACAAGACTCTTGTTTTCTTGGGGTTTTCTCACAAACATTCATAATTCCCCTCTGTTCTTTCACTATTCGGACAATGTGTGCCTGTTGTCTTTTATTCCTCTTAATCTACCATTAATCTATCATTTTTTTAAGAACCAGGTTTTAGTGTCTTAGACTGTTACTGTCCTCTTTTCAGTTTTATCAATTTCAGGGAGTTTGTTTTTATCATTTCCTTCTAATGCTTGCTTTGGTTTTATTTTTTCTATTATAGTTTCTTTTTTCAATTTTATGTGCATTAGTGTTTTGCTTGAATGTATGTGTGAAAGAGTTGAGTCTCCTAGGACTGAAGTTACAGATAGTTGAGAGCCACCATGTGAATGCTGGGAATTGAACTCAGGTCCTCTGGAAGAGTAGTCAGTGCTATTTTCAGCCCCTCTTTTCTACTTTCTTAAAGGAAACCCTTCAGTTGTTGCTGACTTAATTCCCTTTCTTTTTTTTCTTTTTTTTTCTTTTTAATTTTTTAAAAATTTATTTTATGTATGTAAGTACACTATAGCTCTCTTCATGCAAACCACCAGAAGAGGGCATTGGATCTCATTACAGATGGTTGTCAGCCACCATGTGGTTGCTGGGAACTTAACTCAGGACCTCTGAAAAAGCAGCCAGTGTTCTTAACCACTGAGCCATCTCTCCAGCCCCATGATTCCTTTTCTAATACAAAGGATTAGTTATATGTTTACATGGGAAGTTTAAACGTATCCTATAAATTTTGATACTCATTTTCTTCAAGTTCACAATATTTAACTTTTCTCTAAGATTGTCTTTAATTCATGAATTTACAAATGTTTTTATTTCTAAGTACAGATTAAACATTTTTGATCAAGAATGCTCAAAATGAAAAAGAATTCAGAGTTCATATTTTACTTAAAATTTTGGAAACCTTTGCACATATTAAACAAAGATGTTTTGGGGAATGTACATATGACATGAGGGTAATTCTTGTATTGGTAACCACCAATACGAAAATTCTGTGTGTGTGTGTGTGTGTGTGTGTGTGTGTGTAGGGTGTTGTGACTGCTACTATGTCAGGTAGAAATTTTTCACTTGTGGTATCATGTGACACTCAAAAATGAAAGATCTGGACTCTTTTTGGATAGGGATACTTAACTTTTTATTCCACTCCTATCCTTTTTTTTTTTTTTTTCTTTTTTGAGATAGGATCTTTCTATGTAGTTCTGGCTGTCCAGCAACTCAACATGTAGACTAGGCTGGCCTTGAATTCACAGAGATCCTCTGCCCTTTGAGTGCCAAGATTAAAGGTGTGCGCCACCAGGCCTGTCTGAAAGCAAATTTTAAAATAAGATGCTTTAAGATAACAAATGACTTTTTTTCTTTGACCACCTCTGCCCTTTAGGTTTAACACGATTGTCTTTGTGTTTGGGATTGCCTTTTCATTTTGTTGTGAGATCAGGTTTTACTTTTCCCAGGCTGGCCTTAAATTTCTTAAGGCCAATGTGTTATTCTCTTAATATACATCATTTTTTTTCTGACATATGTCCAAGGGCATTACATCATGACTCTTTACTTTGAAGTACTTTAGTGTGAACGTCTAATCTGAGTCTGGGACTATTCTGCCAAGTGAGCTGTCATAGTCCTACAACCCTAATAGCTGAGAGAACAAGGACCAGAGCTCAGAGCAGTTGCTCCTACTCTGGCCTTGTGCATACTGGTCTAGCACTCTACCAGCTGAGCTGCAATCCTAGCCCCAGGATGATATTTTAACCTTTTTTTGGTTTAGGTTTTTTGTTTTGTTTTGTTTTTTTGTGGACCCAAGAGAAGTATCATAAATCCTTGGCAGTTTATCAAGATGGATAAAAATGGGGATATGATTAAAAGGGGATGTTCTACTTTTCTATTTAAGATTCACAAAATACTAATTAAAATCTGTAGAAAACAGTGGAAGCATTTTAAATTTTTATTAAGGAATTAAGGGGTAATTATGTCAGGCATGTGTGTGTTGCTTGTGACCTTCGTCACAACATCAGTCTTTCTGTGGCTCTAGAGACAGTAGTGTGGTAGTTTGTTCACCTTCATATCTACACTAAACTCTAGACTCAGGGTAGATGTGTCCGATCAGATTTGTACTAGGAGAACAGAAATGTCCCTTGCACTTCAGCCTTATTACTAAACTTATATGATCTCCACTCTTTTACTGCTCATGAATTAAATATGAAGTAGAAACTTTGTGTTGAAGAGAGTTACTAAGTAACATAACTTTGATAATTGAGTATGGTTTTGATCACGTATTTAGTGGGATGTATTTATAACAGCACAATTAGGCAGACTTGTTTGTTATGACATAGTCAGCCAGGGAAACAGTAATCATCCCATGTTTACTGTCCTAGCAGTTATCGAAAAAGAATTTTCTATTAAGTTTATTTATTTAATGTGTATGAGTACATGCATGTGGAGATCAGAAGATAAAATAAGTAGGGGAGTGGGTTCTCCTTTGACCATGTGAACCTGGAGATGAAACTCTCAGGTTTGGTAGCAAGCACTTTGACTCCCTGAGACATCTCAACAGCCCCTCTTTTAGTTTCTTAAGAAGTTAACCTGGACTAGAAGATTGTAGGTTTAAGGTTCTCCTGAGCTACAAATTGAGTTCATGGCCAGTCTGAGCAACTTAATGGAGACCACATCTCAAAAAGTATAGTGGGCAGGAGCTGATTGGCTAGTTTTTGTTTGTTTGTTTTTCACTTTTAATTATCTTTTACTTAATAATAAAATAAAAAATAATATATGAATACATACAGTCTATATACACATTTATTGCAAATACTTAAAATTCTCACTAAAATGATTTTTCCTTATTTGTGAAAAATATGACTTATTAAATGTGGCATTGATATCCACTTATCTGTATATACCCTCAATTCCAATGGTAACAATTCCTTTAAAAAGGCAAAAGGCAAAAGGCAAAAATTTAGCATTTACCAAACCAGTCTGTACAAACCTTATCACCAGAGAGGGAAAAATAGCTTGTGCTAAATAAGTCAATATTCTAATATTCTTTTAAAATAAAAAATAGAAGCCCCAAATCATTCCCATTATTTCATTTGGGGGGGGATAATCTGTTTTTAGAGCAACTCCTTTGAAATAATTTGTGCCTTAACAGTGAGACCCCCCCCCCCAAAAAAAAACCAAAAAAAGTGAGACCGTACCATTAAACACAGTATACATGAGAAATTCAGTCCTCCACTGTCACTTTTTTACATTGATATTAAAATATATATTACTTAAAATATATTACTGTAAAGTTATTTTTAAATTGATCTTTAATAGTTGTATCAAATGTAAAGCATTAAAAAAATAAAGTAACCAAGACTATGAAGCTACTGCTTCAACTTTAGGAAATGTCTACCTACTGCTTTGTTCAATGGTATTGAAACACAGAGGAAAAGGTCCCTGCCTATCATGTTTTGCAAAGTCTCTTTGGACTGTTCTATAAATTGAACTGCAGACTACCCATGGCCAAGTCCAGCACTTAGCACACACTGTTGTAAAGCAATAAGAAACTTCTTCTTAAGTCTGGGAGGAAACAATTCTGACAGTGCTCATGAACAATGAGCTCTAAAATAAATCTCAGAACAATGGCTAATGGAAAGCCTGCTCATAACAAACCATTTAACCCAAGAGCTCATGAAGACTTTAAGAGCAATCAGAATGGTTAACTGAAGGGACTATTCTATGTAGGGTCAACGCACCTTCACTTGAAAGGCAGTGAGGTCTATTAATGTACATCTGAGATAGGCTCTCAAATATCCCCATTTCTATACCCATAGAAATGTAGCCTTCCCCTCTCAAGAAAAGCTCCCTCACTTGCCAGATTTTACTCAGAAATCTCACACAGAACATGGGAGATAGCTTCAGTGTCTTGAGCGCAGGAGTTAAAGAACCAAGGCCAAACAACTCCAGGTTATTTGTGCTGCTCCCCTACCCCCCATATTACTGAGCTAAAGAATGGTGATTATTCAAAAAACAAAACAAAAAACCCTTTATGATTTAGGGAGTGTTCTACTTAGGCAACTCAGAACACTTAAAAATAACACTGAGATGACACAATATGAGTACTATCCCAGCGATTTACAGAGACTACTTTGAAGGCTGGATGGGGCGCATAGCCCCATAAGGTATCAGATATAATATTTAATACCTCACTGAAAATTGCCACCCAAAGCCCAAAGAATGATCTTGGCATTTATTCAATCAGTTCAGAGTTGAGTTAAAGGTAAAAGAAATGAAAGGCCATGACAAAATTTGTGTTAATAGTTACTGGAGTGACAAACTCAAAGGGTCAGACTAGTTTATTTTCTGTTCATTTATAAGATGAATGTTCCTGAGCCGGGCGTGGTAGCACACGCCTTTAATCCCAGCACTCTCGAGGCAGAGGCAGAGGCAGAGGCAGAGGCAGAGGCAGAGGCAGAGGCAGAGGCAGAGGCAGAGGCAGAGGCAGAGGCAGAGGCAGAGAGGCAGAGAGGCAGAGGCAGAGAGGCAGAGGCAGAGAGGCAGAGAGGCAGAGGCAGAGAGGCAGAGAGGCAGAGGCAGAGAGGCAGAGAGGCTGAGGCAGGAGAGGCAGAGAGGCTGAGGCAGGAGAGGCAGAGGCAGAGGCAGAGGCAGGAGAGGCAGAAGCAGGAGAGGCAGAGGCAGAGGCAGAGGCGAGATTTCTGAGTTCGAGGCCAGCCTGGTCTACAAAGTGAGCTCCAGGACAGCCAGGGCAATACAGAGAAATCCTGTCTTGAAAAACCTAAATAAATAAATAAATAAATAAATAAATAAATAAATAAAGCATTTCGTCTTCCATCTGAAAGCATGTTTTAACACAAATAGACTAAATGGATTCTTATTTAATATATTTTCAATCTAAAAAAAGTTGCTGGTAAATTCTGCTTTTGGCATACTTTTTTTTTCCTCGTTCTGGTCAACCCTGGTCTACCCTGATTTCTCTGGCCGGCCCCGCTCGCTCTGGCCAGCCCCGCTCGCTCTGGCCAGCCCCGCTTGCTCCGGTTGGTCCCACTTGCTCAGTCCCTGCTCTCTCCGGTCCAAGGATTCATTTATTATTATTCATAAGTACACTACAGCTGACTTCAGATGCACCAGAGGAGGGCATCAGATCTCATTACGGGTGGTTGTAAGCCACCATGTGGTTGCTGGGATTTGAACTCATCACCTTCGGAAGAGCAGTCGGGTGCTCTTACCCGCTGAGTCATCTCACCAGCCCCTTGGAATACGTTTAAATGCAAATTAGTTGGGTATTAGTGGAATCTAGTGAAGAGCAATACTTCAGACTTATATGGCCTGAGTAGATCAAGAAGAGTAACAATGTAATTTCCTCTTTAAATGGACCTGACAGTCCCTAATGCCTTCCTCATTTCCATCCATTCTGAGATGAAGGGAACTATGGAGCCTTTCTAGAAAGCAAGATAGGAAATAGGAAAAAATTATTTTAATACAAACTACTCACTGACACCATGAAGTTCATTCTGATTTATTCACCCTCTTCCAGCAGGCTAGACAAGGGAGACTACTCAGCTATGGGTCTTTTAAGGTCCCATGGGGACTACCCATTGTCCTGAAGGTTTGGGAGTAGAATCCTGGCTTGTATTTCTTACTGGTCCTTCACTTCAGAACATACACACTTCTTAACCCTAAATCCTTGCAGCCTTCTCTCTAAGCTACACATTTCCCGAAATAAAGGGGGAAGATGGAAGGATATCACATTGTCTTGACTAGTGTTGTATACAGAATTTCAACTGTAATTGCTTAGGTCCACAATAACAGAGAGGAAAAATGAAGGGTGAGTTTCATAGAGTTTGGAGCAGGGACTGAGGAAGCACTCCCAGTGTTTAATGCAAAAACATAGTAGGATGGTCAGGGGTGAGCATCACAAGGCAGGAAAAATAAATTAGGAGACTTGAAATCAAACAATACAGACTATTTAATACTAAATTCTGGTGAACTATTTTTCTTTAAACCATCACTAACTATAACTTAAACAGTATTTCTTTAAAAATTTTAGCTTTCTTTGTTGTTTTTTGTTTTTTAAAAAAGCTTTTTTGTTGTTGTTTTTTGTTTTTTAAAAAAGCTTTTTTGTTGTTGTTTTTTGTTTTTTAAAAAAGACAATTGTTTCACTGTGTACTCTGGAACTTGCTATGCAAACCATACTGGTCCTAACCCAGAAAGATTCACCTGCCTCTTCCTCCCAAGTGCTGAGATTAAAGGCGCGTGTCACCATGTCCACCAACTAGAGTTTTTCGTTTTTTAAAAAAGATTTATTTCATATATGTGAGCACACTGTCACTGTCTTCAAAACACACCAGAAGAGGGCATCAGATCCCATTATAGAAGGTTGTGAGCCACCATGTGGTTGCTGGGAATTGAACTCAGGATCTCGGGAAGAGCAGTCAGTGCTCTTAACCACTGAGCCATCTCCTTCCAGCTTCTTGTGTGCATGTGGTGGTTTTTCTTTTCTTTTCTTTTCTTTTCTTTTCTTTTCTTTTCTTTTCTTTTTTACCTCTTTTATTTATTTAGGGTGTTTGTTTGTTTGTTTGTTTGTTTTTGTTTTGAGACAGGGCTTCTTAGATAGCCCTGGTTGTCTGGAGCTCATTATGAAGATCAGGCTGGCCTTGAACTCAGAGACTGGTCTGCCTCTGCCCCTCTGCCTCTGCCCCTCTGCCCCCTGCCCCTCTGCCCCCTGCCCCTCTGCCCCTCTGCCCCTCTGCCCCTCTGCCCCTCTGCCCCTCTGCCTCAGCCTCGAGTACTGGGAGGATTTAAAAAAAAAAATCGAAAGGAAAAACAGCAAAATCTCACAGCCATATATTCCACTGATCACTCACAGTAAGCATCCCAGCTGTCCTGACAGCCAAGATTGCAGAATCACTTTCTAAAACAGCAAACTGTCTTCTTGTACTGTGTGTGGGTGCAAAATTTGTTATAGTAGGATGACACAGGGTAGCTGCATTTATCTCTTATGCTCTGGATGCCAAAGCAGAATTATCACTTAAGACCCTTTCTACCTAAAAATGGATTGAGAGTATAGGAAAAGACTATTTTCTGTCCCATGTTAAAACCACTCTTCCAAATTCTGTGAAGTTTCAGTTTCTTCAATTTCATCCCCCTTTTCCAACATTACACAGTATTCGCACGCATGCACACCCACCCTGCCGATTGGCTAGTCTTAAAGGCTAATGAAGAACTTTTTATTGTTTTTGGTTTTTTGTGTGTTTGTTTATAGAAAAGCATATGATTGTGACCTTGAAGCCCACCTCAGCCATTTCAGGGGTTTATAAAGATTGATGCCGATATTTTTATTGCACTGGTATTTCCATGTTTCCAATATTATAGGTAGTTTTCTTTGTTTTTGCTTTTGTTTTTGTTTTGTTTTTCGAGACAGGGTTTTTCAGTATAGCTCTGGCTGTCCTGGAACTCACTTTGTAGACCAGGCTGGCCTTGAACTCAGAAATCCACCTGCCTCTGCCTCCCAAGTGCTGGGATTAAAGGCGTGCGCCACCACGCCTGCCCGGCTTTTCATCTTTTTTTTTTTTTTTTTTTTTTTAAGAATGCTTGGAGTTGGGAATGTGTATAGAGAGAGTACTTGCTGTGCATACATGTGAGGTACTAGGTTTGATCTTTAGCCTAGCAAAACCAAACATTTTTTTAAAAGGTCATTTATTAAAGGGATCTAATGTGTAAGAAAACTCTGTTTTAGCCGGGCGTGGTGGCGCACGCCTTTAATCCCAGCACTCGGGAGGCAGAGGCAGGCGGATTTCTGAGTTCAAGGCCAGCCTGGTCTACAGAGTGAGTTCCAGGGCAGCCAAGGGAACACAGAGAAACCCTGTCTTGAAAAACCAAACCAAAAAAAAAAAAAAAAAAAGAAAACTCTGTTTTAAAAGAACACTTCAGGGCTGGAGAGATGGCTCAGAGGTTAAGATCACCAGCTGCTCTTCCAGAGGTCCTGAGTTCAATTCCCAGCAACCACATGGTGGCTCACAAACACCTTGGGATCTGATGCCTTCCTCTGGTGTGTCTGAAGACAGTGACAGTGTACTCACAGAGATAAAAATAAAAGTTAAAAAACAAAAAAATTTCAGATCCTACAATTTTTGTTCTAGAGCCATGAGTTTAAACACTTCTATTGTATGGTGTTGATCTCCAGTACTGTATTGAAAGAAAGAAAGAAAGAAAGAAAGAAAGAAAGAAAGAAAGAAAGAAAGCATACTGTTATTGGGTACCACCTAGCTAAGTTCTGTTATATGTAATATTATTATATTATCAACTTGCTCACTCTTTTTTTCCCCTCATATTTTGTTTCAGTTGGTCGAATTATGTTTCAGCTCTTCTCAGACATATGTCCAAAAACATGCAAAAACTTCCTATGCCTGTGCTCAGGTGAGTGAGTTTTTAACTTGTTTCTAATAATAATGACTGGCTACTTACAGATGTATCTGCTTTAAGGCAGGAGAATGAGAATCTTCATAAATATATAATGAATGCCAGCAATATTTTGCTGACAGGACCCTGATATAGCTGTCTCTTGTGAGGCTATGCCAGTGCCTGGCCAATACAGAAGTGGATGCTCACAGTCATTTATTGGATGGAACACAGGGCCCCCAATGGAGGAGCTAGAAAAAGTACCCAAGAGCTGAAGGGGTCTGCAACCCTATAGGTGGAACAACAATATGAACTAACCAGTACCCCCAGAGCTCGTGTCTCTAGCTGCATGTGTAGCAGAAGATGGCCTAGTCGGCCATCATTGGGAGGAGAGGCCCTTGGTCTTGCGAAGATTATATGCCTCAGTACAGGGGAATGCCAGGGCCAGGGGGCAAGAGTGTGTGGGTTGGGGAGCAGGGCGGGGGGAGGGTGTAGGGGACTTTTGAGATAGCGTTTGAAATGTAAATGAAGAAAATATCTAATAAAGAAAACATATATATATATATATATATATATATATATATATATATATATATAAATGATCTGTTAAGTGAGTTATATAGCTAAAACTTGAATATGATATGAAATATGAAGGAAACGTTTCTTAAAAGAGGACAGGGGGCGGCTGGTGAGATGGCTCAGTGGGTAAGAGCACCCGACTGCTCTTCCGAAGGTGATAAGTTCAAATCCCAGCAACCACATGGTGGCTCACAACCATCCGTAACGAGATCTGACGCCCTCTTCTGGAGTGTCTGAAGACAGCTACAGTGTACTTACATATAATAAATAAATAAATAAATAAATAAATAAATAAAAAAGAGGACAGGGTGAAAAAGAAGTAATCTTTAAAATGATAAGGATCTACTTCATATAATACAATCTTTATGTATTAGTTTGTCAAATAAGACATATCAAAATTAATTTGGCCTGGGAAAATGTTGTTATCTAAATTATAATTCTTTAAATACATTTAGCACTTCATTGGCTCTTTTTAAAAATTGCTTTTCATTATGTATCATTGCTTACTCCCTTGCCAAGAATAAAACAGGATTAATGCTAAACATTTAAAGTAGCAAGTTTAATTTTTAAAAACCTATGTTTGAACCGATTTTCTTGTTTTCATTCTTTAGTGAAATAATTCTCTTCATTCTTACCTCCTGTAGCACATAGAATTGTTTCTGGATCAATTTAAAACATACACTGCTTTGCATTATTTATTTTGGTGTGTGCATTATGTATATATGCTACATACATTGTGTCATCTGTCTGTGTCTTACATCTCTCATAGTATCAGCAAATGGGGGATTTCACCACAAATTGGTTGGTTGGTTAGTCTCATGGAGTGATGGGTTTGTAGCTAAACTTCTTTTTTTTTTCTTCCCCCAGGGGAGAAAGGCCTTGGGAAAACAACTGGGAAGAAGTTATGTTATAAAGGTTCTACATTCCACCGTGTGGTTAAAAACTTTATGATTCAGGGTGGGGACTTCAGTGAAGGTAGAGATAAAAGTTATATTCCTAATAAATCCATCCATCAGTTTTTCAAGAATCTCAATATTGCTTTAATAAATATCATGTCACAGAATGATGAGAACATTGTGTCCTCAGTGCATCCTGTTGGATGAACAAATGTTACACATCTAGAATTTGTGAAAAAGTAAAGACTGATATTTTATTTTATGTAATTTAGTAACATAATTATCAGAGAGATTACCTTACAGTGAACACCACAGTACTGTCCAATTACATCTATTCTAGAAATTTCTTGGTGTGACTATCTAATACTTGAAACAATTGTGTCATAGGGGTCATTTTTCTGATAGTATTTTTCATGATATGTTAAAGATTAACTGAATGTTCCTAGAGTCACAGAGCTTTTTGGGGTTTTGTTTTATTTGTAGCAATTAAAAGGTTTAAGAGTACCTTCAACATATTGAAGCCATCAAAAATAATTTATTGGGCTGAAAATGTAGCTGAATGGTGGAACATTTGCTTGGTTTGTCCTAGGTCTTGGTTTCACTCTCAAGTACTGCAATCACAGTAACAATAGTAGTAGAGGTGGTTGTGATGGCACACATCTGTAATCCCATCACTTGGGAGGCAGAGGCCAGGGATTTTGAGTTTAAGGATTTTGAGGTCACCCTGACCTACAATGTCTTAAATCCAAGCACATGGAGCTATAAGACTGTAATTTAAACTTTTAAATTTAAATTTAAATTTTAAAATTTAGACTTTAAGATTTAAGACTGTGTCTTAAATCCAAAGCACATGGAGCCAGCAAGGTACTCATACTCAGTAGGTAAAGGTACTTGTGACCAAGCCTCATAACCTGAGTTCAATCCCGGAACTCACTTGGTGAAAGAAGAGAACCAGCTCCTGCAAATGGTCCTCTGACCTCCACATTCACACTGTTGCACACACACACACACACACAAAATAATGTTAAAAATTAATTATACCGTGTATTGAATATTTAAAATTTTTATTATAACTCATTGTTTTCAGGTAATGGAAAAGGTGGAGAATCAATTTATGGTGGATACTTTAAAGGTAAGGCCTGGTATTTTGTGTTTTTTTGTTTTTGTTTCAGTTCTGATATAAAGAAAGTTTGGTCGCATACTTTAATGAGAAGAGGTTTACTTGTAGTTCACGTTTGCATGAAACTAATGCTGCATGAAAATACTTTATTTGCATGAGCTTGGGGATAAATTATATTGTAATATATAACTTTTAATTGACAAGATTAATTAAGGCTAACTTTAAGGTTAAACATTACTTTCAGCATGGAGGTTAGGCAACTATATACATGAAAACTCCTATCTTCCTGCCTAAAACTGTCAACATATTCTTTTGTTTATAGAGAATGTGGTCTTTTGCAAAATGAAAAGGTAAGAGAACGAAGCTCAGTAACACAAACTCCACTCTGCTCCCTTGTACCCTCCTAATAAATCCATGGACAGTCTGGTCAGGTTGTGCCTGGATTTCTGTGTTGTTTGAAGACTTGGAAAATCTCTGTGATTTCATACATGCATTTGTGCCTTTGTTTCTTTACAATGGGTCCTTAGTTCTACATTAGGGAAAAAAGAAGCTAGTTGTGGTTTTTGTTCCCTTAAACCAAGCAATTTCTTTGAATAAAAATTGGTATTTTTTTCCTTTCTCGAAGGTTTGTATATTTTCTTTTGTGTACTAGAACTATACGGTTATATTTTATTCCTACAGTAGTAACATTTCATTAAGTCTAACTATTGCACTTCCCCAAAAAGCCTTAGAAAAGTCAGTTGCAGGAATTTATGGTGGGCTCCAGCATTGCTGGGCTTGAATGCCATCAAAGCTTCAGTGTGTAATGGTCTTTTATATTTCCTTTGGGGAAACTGGATCACTGTTTTTCAGAAGCCTGTCCCCAAGGTAATCATCTTTTTTTTTTTTTTTTTTAAGTTCTATGTTTCTGTTCTAAAGAAAGATTTGTTTGTATGAATGTAAAAGGAAATTTGGTTTTAAAGATATTTCTCCCTTCCAAATATTTACCAGGCCTGACCCTGCTTAGCTTCTGATATTAGAGGAGATCAGGCACATTGGGTGATATGGCTGTCCAGTCTTAAAGATATTTCTGCTGGATTAGAACCATTGCTAAGTGATGGTGATGATGGTTTTCTGCCTTTCTAGCTGGTTGTGATGGCGTATAGCAACTTGCACTTAATGCTGTGGGTCGCTTTAATGTGGCTATTCTCTGTGGCAGATGCTTTTTTATCTTAAAATATTTTTAAAATGTTAATTATACAATATTCTTCCTTGGGTAATTTTGTGATCCTACTGATAATTTAATTTAATGTTTTCCTAAAACTAAATATATATAATATTTTTTTCTCATAGACCAGCTTGACTTCAGTGGAATAATAAATTCCCCATACAAACGTTAAGCATTCAAGATTAGACTTATTAAAACTCAGCTATGTATATAGTTCACGTGTTAGGCTAATTGGAAACTTGAAGGCAATACATTTTACTGTAGAGATTTTTCTAAAAGTTTCTTGGCTAGACTTCCCGGAGAGTCAGTAGTTTGTGTTTCATTTAGCCAAGTGTGTTGCTGCTGGAAGTGACTGTTCTAAGGCTGTTTGTACAAAGTGTTAAATACCTGCTCTTTTCCTCAAGGCTTTAATTAGTATCTTTTCGGCCTTTTTTGTGCTTTTGTTATTCAATTAGTTAATTTTTTTTCTACATATTGCCAAATATCTTACTGACCAGAAGAGGAGTTTCATCCTTTGCTTTCAATTTAGTACTTGAGCATTACTTTAAAAGCTTCTTATAATTGGAGACTAACAAATTTGTGTTTTCTTCAAACAGATGAAAACTTTATTCTCAAACATGACAGAGCGTTCCTTTTGTCAATGGCAAATCGAGGGAAACATACCAATGGTTCCCAGTTTTTCATGTGAGTAGGCGTAATGCAGAGATGAACTTTTCCTACAGAGAAGCGCTGTTCATGAGAAAGATGAGATAGCCAACCTCATTTTACTGCTCAGACTCTGACAGCTTTGGTTTGACTTTGTGTTTCTAGTGTTACATAGTAACTGTAGTCTCTACTGGCTGCTTCAATACTCAGCACATACCTAGATTTGAAGAATTGAACTTAAAAATGTAACCTGAAGGTACATAGTGTTTTCAGAATATGCTGTCACGAGGAAAGAATCAGGCTTTAGCTTCTTCCTCATTTGAAGTCTCAGTTTACCTAGACTGGAATATGAACTCATGATGAACATGTAAAGATTGTCCATGATGTCACTTGATGTGGTGGTGCACGCCTTTAAATCTAGCATGTGGGAAGCAGAGGCAGGCAGATCACTTGAGTTTGAGGTCAACTTGGCCTACAGAGTGAGTTCAGGACAGCCAGAGAGCCACATAATGAGATCCTGTCTTAAAAAAAGAAAGAAAAATACTGGCTATGATGTAAGTCCAGATGGATCCCAGGCATAAGAAGGAGTTAGTTTGGGTAAACATCATGTGAATTTGTTTGTTTTTTCTCTATTAGCCAGTTTTGTGAGAGGTAACATTTTCTGATGAGGTGTAGAAAAGTGATTTGCTATTTAGTCAGCATTTTTTTTTTAAATTATATGTAAGTACACTGTAGCTGTCTTCAGACACTCCAGAAGAGGGAGCCAGATCTCATTACGGATGGTTGTGAGCCACCATGTGGTTGCTGGGATTTGAACTTATCACCTTCGGAAGAGCAGTCGGGTGCTCTTACCCACTGAGCCATCTCACCAGCCCCCTAGTCAGCATTTTTAACTACTGAAAATTTGTAAGATTTCTGTGCATAATGAAGTAATACAACATTGGCTGTCTTTTTGCCAAACTTTGTAAATATTAGTAAATTTTAAAGTACTAAATTTTCAAAGAGCCAAATACCTTTTGGGCTGGCTATATGGTTCAGTGGGTAGAGCACTTGACACATAAGCCTGGCAGCCTGCGTGTGATCCTCACAACCCACATAAAGATAGATGGAGAGAACCAACTCCCCAGGTATCTTCTAACCTTTACATGTGCCCCCCACACCATATATGTCATACAATATATAAATATATATTTTTTAAGAATATATCTTGTTTGTATATGTATATGCACAACCAAAAACTAAATTCTCATGTGAGAATTCTAAAGAAAACCTTTGGCATACTTTTAATTACATTCTTATCTAAACTTATTTTTATATTGTCTCATCATGTACAATATGAAGTATAATTGTCCAGCATGCAGCATAGTACTTTTAATAATAATCCCTGCTGTTCTATGTATATTGGAGAAATATCTTATTTGTGATTTATCACAAGTTTTCTTTTACATCTTTCTGAATGGATAAATATGAATGGCGCCTCCCTGTCTTTAAAGGAGTCAGTTATTCATATAGAAAACTCATAGTTTAAGTTTGTCTGAAAGATTTTCAACATGATCTGAAGAAGTTGAGATAAGGGGCATTCTGTTCCCAAGGATGTCCTAAAAATGGAAAGTTAGGAGAAGGTGATGGCGCTGGAGTTACACAGGAAGGAAACCTGAGACAGTAGTTCCCGTGTCCTGTTTTGATCCCACAGATGATTAGTTACACACGTTTTCACTGGAGTACTTTTCTTATGCTTCACCTTTGTTGGGGTTGGGGCAGTACAAAGTAAAGAGGTAAATTTTCAAAAACTTTTTGTGGTAACTCCATGTCAAAGCCTCTTTGTTTCCATTTTTAAGCTTATCTGAACTGTGAACATGAAAAACTAACAATCCATTGGTCAAGATGGGGCCATCTGAGGGCTCTAAAGTTTCTTTTTATATTATTACATTTAAAATGTCCTTATTCAGGTAGTTGTAGTTTCTTGCCATTATTACATATAGTTAGCTTATTTATGTAGACCTCTGTTAGAATCTAGGATATGAAATCTTCTATCCTCTTTATTTAATGACTACTTAAATCTCTAGGAACATTTAGTAAAGTCTATTAGTGCTTTCTGTGTGGCCTGGTTTTGCATTGGACTGCTGTTTATAGAGGAACACTAAATGAAAAATTTTAAATCAATACATTAGTAATAAAAATTTTAACCAGTTTCTATAATTAGTTATAGACAGCTCTAAAACCATTAAAGGCATGATAAAAGAAAATTTTCAATCTTTAGTTTGGTTAAAATTTATTTGAAAGGAGTTTGCAATCTTAGAGGTAACATTTTACATCCACAAAAGTTTGTCCTAATTTTTAAAAAGTAACTTATAGCCGGGCGGTGGTGGCGCACGCCTTAAATCCCAGCACTCGGGAGGCAGAGACAGGCGGATTTCTGAGTTCGAGGCCAGCCTGGTCTACAAAGTGAGTTCCAGGACAGCCAGGGCTATACAGAGAACCCCTGTCTCAAAAAAACCAAAAAAAAAAAAAAAAAAAAAAAAAGAAACTTATATGCCTATGTGTTGTTTTATGGTGGCTAAAAATTCAAGTTCTCATGTATTTCAAGATAAAATCAAACTAGTGTTCACATTTCTAAACAAAATGTATCATTACTATGGCAAGGATAGATACAACAGAAATGGCAGCCAATAAAGGGAGAGATCTTTGAAATTCTGCATCTTGCAAGCCCATGCCCTTTTGTCACTGGAAGAGGTAAAAGAATAATGTCCTGTCTTTGGCTTATGTATATAATGATAGCTGAGACCTACCCAGTGGCTTCCAGTAAGCTTTGGGTTTGTCCTGTCACCACCACACACTGCATGTGGCACCTTGGGTAGTAGTTCTGAGAAGAAAGGATGATGTAAGAGCAGCTTCGTATGTGTCTTAGGGATTGTTTCATTGGCCTTGTAAGGACCTGTAAAACGTCTGCACAAAATGGTAATTAATTTGTGTCCTACAAATGTACCACAGTTCCTGACCAATAAATTTGATGCTGTTAGTGTGGCATGTGAAACTTTGTGATGTGTGTTCTGACTGTTGTCTTGAGTTTCACATGTAGCAACTTCCCTTCCTAAGTTGGACACTGTTTTCTTCAACATAATTTTGCATATATTGTTTTCTTTGGCTATAACTGTGTGTCTTTGTGTGTGAAGAAAGGGGATATATTATATATATTTATATTTGATGATTATATATATAGGGGAGATGAGGTTTTCTTTACAACTAATTGTAATTTTTACCAATAACTGCTTGCATTGACTATGGTTTGAGCTGAGGTGCTTCTGTTTTGGGAGCTTATATAGAAAAAAAGACAGTCTTTGGAATATTACTGCTTGGGAATTGGAAAGGAGCCCCATCCTTACAAATTACTAAGGACGTGAGGGTTTGCTCACACTAAAATTCACTTAAAGGAGCTCAGACTTCTGGCACCACACTCACCAAGCAGTGCATGTGACCAAGCCAAAGTACATTAGTGTTCACTCATTATGTCACTTTGTTTATTTTTTAGGTCAAGTATGAAAAAAAAAGAAAAAAAAACACAATAAAAGCCATAGGGCAGGAAGTGTAGTTCAGTGATGGAGAGCTTGCCTTGTGTGTAAGGCTATAGGATCAGTCGCTCTGCAGAGTGATAGCTGCAGATAGCTCTGCAGAAAACAAGTTTAAGAATGAATCAGGTAAAAGCTATAGTATTAGATTTATGTTCAATAGAAAATGAATGCTAAGTAAAAAAAAAAAAGCACGCCCTGTCCAGGTTGCTCTAGAATCTTATCTCACATTCTGGAAGAAAAGAAAGCTGCTGTCTGCATGCTACTGTCTGCATGCTGCAGGGTTATAAGCACTGTGTTCTGAATCACTGTAATTAAGTATTCAAGGCAGGGACATTCTGCTGAGAAAATGGCAGTTGGGGAACTTTTTTTGTTGTTGTTTTTTATTTTTTTTTTGAAAGATATCATAGTTAATAATAATTCTGGTACTAATTTTTATTGTTTGTAGTCATTGAGAAGATAGGAATGTATTTTATAAACAATATTAGAAAGGTTAGTTTGTAACTTTTGTTATTATTATTTCCTGAGATGGAATGTGTAGCTAGCTATCATCAGGAAGCCTTGGTTTTAGCCAGGTGGGGTGCTTCATGCCTGTGATCCCAGCACTTGGGTGGCTGTGGAAGGAGAACGAACCATAACAAATTTGAGTATAGTCATTGTAGGGAACACATGAAAGCAGAAGACCCTGTCTTAAAAAAAAAAAAAAAAGCCACACATATATCTGCATACACCAAAGAAATCTTGGTTTTAGCTGTTTTTCTGTACCCTGAGTTTACTTTGTTTAAAAAAAAAAAGTGTGTGTGTGTGTGTTCATTCTCCAGAGCACATGAAAACAGCAGTTAGAATTTGACATCAGTTGTTCTCCTTTGTCAGCCCCATTCCCTTTATGTTTTTAGACAGTCCGTCAATGAATCTGGACCTCTCTGGATTCTCCTAGGCTAGCTGGCTAGGAAACCCTGGTGACAGACCTCCCTGTCCTCCCCAGAGATAGCTCCTACACTTAACTGTTAAATGGATGCTGACTATCAAACTAGGGTCCCTCATGCTTAACACAGGAAGTACCCACTGAACTCTCTACCTACCCTCAAATAGCCCTGCTTTTAAGGTAAACTATAAACAGTTTTGTAGAAAATGTGGAAGAAAGAGCATGTCTTATAGAAAGATCCTAAATTTCTGAATAAATCAAATGATTTATATACAAACATTCCTGTATAAAATTATTCTCTAGCTGCCTAATTTTTATGTCTGAAAAGCACCTCAAAAAGGCTTGGGACTCATTTTGTCTACACCAGGGGCAGCAGCAGTCCCTCCCTCAGTTGCTACTAAAATATTTGTCAGTACAGGCCTTTTTAAAAATAATAATCTGCTTATGAGAGTTTTGCCTACATATGTGTGTGTACCATGTGCATGCAGTGCCGTTAAAGGCCAGAAACAGGGCAGTGGGTGTCAATTGGGTACTGGGCATTGAACCTGAGACTTCTGGAAGAGCAGCCATCTCTCCAGCCTCAGTGTAGACCATTTATGGCTTCAAAGCTTTGTTGAATAGATGTCATTGGCCACAGGTCTAGTCATGATAATTTTTATGAAAACAAAGGTAATAAAGAAAAGCCCAACTTAATATTTAAAGAAAATTTGTTCTGTTTTTCTCAGTGCTGGTAATCAGACTAATGACCTTGTAAATGCTAACCAACATTTCTCTCAGATCCACCTACCTGCCTCTTCCCCCCCAGCTGCTGGCATTAAAGACATGTGCTACCATACCCAGATTATTGATTATATACATATGAGGGTCTTCTTTTTTTCCTTCCTTTATTTTTATTTTATGAGTATGGGTGCTTTGCCTGCATGTATGACTGTGCACCACCTGGATACAATGCCTCTGGAGGACAGGTCCGCTGAGACTGGATTACATAACTGGTTGTGAGCTGCCATGTGGGTGCTAGGAAATGAAATGAACCCTGGTCCTGGAAGAGCAGTAAGTCATAAATGGGGAAAGGCTCTAGGATTGCTTTATATCATTTAAAGACCCAACTTACAAGCAACTCTTCATCTAATGAGAGAGGAATATTCATTCCAAGGTAGGAAGCAAGCAGAGGAAAGACTAGGATGTTTAGGAGTTTATAAATCTGTGTTGACACTTTGGCAAACCTAAGTAGGTTTGGGAGAGAAATGTCTTACACATTTATAAATTTGTGTGAGAGAAAAATGGTATTAAATGTTGTGACCTTAGTCACTGTGTTTTTATTTGTTTGTTGTTGCTTTGGATTTTGTTTTGTTTTTATGGAAGGTAATAACTTCATGCTGA
This sequence comes from Mus minutoides, assembly GCA_902729485.2. Lineage (NCBI taxonomy): Eukaryota > Metazoa > Chordata > Mammalia > Rodentia > Muridae > Mus > Mus minutoides. The sequence goes on from LR753373.1 coordinate 398,672, forward strand.
TTTCATAAATTTTTTTTAAGAGGAAAGGAGTTTGTGATATTTGAAACTTAATACCATTTCCCTGAATTTCAGATGTCATCTAACACCCATGTTTAGAATTTTTGTGTTTATGTGCTATACATGATAATCAGTCAGAAAAGACATGATGTATCTAGTTATAATTTGTGTATATTTCCTTTATATTAATATTGAAATTTAGAAAGCTTTTCTTTCTGAGTGACCTTGGTAACACAGCATTGGATGTCCACTGCCTAAAACACATGCTGTGTTTCTCATAGTTTGGATTCCCCATTTAATGATAGCTTAGTTTCAAGCCGTGATGAAAAGAGTTGTGTGATAAAGGTGACATTAGAATAGTTGCTTTTAGTGCCCTCTTACTTTAGGCCTGGAGTTTTACACTGTGGAAACTGTATGATTTCAAACTTTTTTTTTTATACTCATGCCTGTCTATATGAGAGATTTTAAGTAACTTTTACAACATTTTAATATTTAACATATCTCAAATCCTATCAAATTTTTTGTTCAAGTGTAAGGGTTTTTGGTTTGTGTAGTCATTGATTCTTTTTTTTTAAATTTTCATTAGTTAAAATCCAGTGTTTATTGTTTAAAATAAAATTCTCGCAAAAGGAAAAATCAGATTAGATATGAAAATCCTCTGGCCAGGATTTGACTTTTTTCTCTAAGGCTGTCATCTCTGTTGCCTAAAGCCGCAGAGAAGATCCTTAAAGTTCTGCTTTTGCCATTATTACTGTTTCTATTAATTCTGTCCAATGACATAACAGCTTGAATACATGCATGAAGCACTGGGCACAGTTCAGATCCTACCAAATCATTCTCCAGGGCTCTGTTTTGCACAACCAAGAAAGATTTGAAGAGCAGAAGCATGAAAAGGAAGTGCATTGGTTAAGTTCCTCAGTTTTGTTTTGAATTATCTAATCTTAGTTTGGGGGGAAATTATTTGCCTTCTACCAGAAGTTCCAATTTCTCAGTATTTAGATTTGTATATCTGTCCATACTCAAGGTGTATTATCTTACTGAGAAAGATGGCATAGTCAGTCTCTGAGATTATAAAAGGAGCTTTAATGTTTTATGAGCTGTTACCAACCCCTGTATTAAAATACCATGAGTCTAAGAAGATCTCTACAAGGCTTTTTCAAAACAAAATTCATCTCTTCATAAATATCTTACGAAAGAAAATTTAGAGCCCTCTATTTAAAAAAGCTTTCTTGCTTTGTATAAAACTCTTAAAATTTTAATTTCAAAGTTATATTGATATTAAAACATAAATTCAGTCTTGTCTTAAAAGTGTATTACAATTTATTTCTTGCCATTTTTGTGTAAAATTTGCAGAAACAGTGTTACACCGTGCGCTCCAAAGGTAATGTCTCATTACTCTAAGGCTCTCTTTCTCTCTCTCTCTCTCTCTCTCTCTCTCTCTCTCTCTCTCTCTCTCTCTGTTTCTTTAATCCTAATGTTACATGTATTGAAACATTTTAAGGAAAAAAATTATCTGCTTGTTCTGTGTAGCAGCAATATATGTAAAACAAGGATGTTCGTTGCTTATGGTTAACCTCAAAAATAAAGTTTCATTTCAGTAACTCTTGTAAGCTTCATGACACTGTTTTATATTAGGATTTTAGGAGTTGGTAAGGTCCAGAAGCTGCTCTGATGATGGCATAAGTATAGTTCATTCTTTGGAACAACAGTAAAGTTTAGTTTGTAGGGTTTGTAGTTTAAGTAACCCTTGCAGTAACTGTCTTAGGTAGATTTGGGAGTGGGAGAGACTGTGGGAGAAAAAGAAATGTCTGAGCACTGAAGCTTTGTAAATTTTTTTCTCTGTGTGTGTGTGTGTGTGTGTGTGTGTGTGTGTGTGTGTGTGTGTGTGTTCCTCCTTTGCTCTGGTCTTCTTCATTTGCTACATCTCTATCACTGCCTCGAAGGGTACTACTGGGAATGTTGAATGTAGTAAAGAGTTGGTGGGCAAGGCTTCTCTGTACATTTTAGTAGACTTGGCTGAGCACATGGTCTCTCCTGCCTTTCTGTTACCCTTGTTGTTCCTGTTGTCTGTGTGTACTGTCAGCATGGTTCCCTGCAGTGAGCCTGCCCTGCAGTGAATCCTGGGATTTGTAGGCTCAGGTTCAGAGAGTTCCTTTTTTTGTGAAATATTTCCCATGTTCTTACTCTATCCCGATGAAGATGAAAATTGATATTTCTGTACCTAAATTGCAGGTGCCAGTAACTTAAACGATTGATTTTTGGTTTTGATGCTGTGAGCAGATTGTTCTCTAGTCGTGTGCTTCTTTACCACTCAGTGCACTAGGTACACTGTTTATCGGAACTAGGGACTGACTGTACAGTGTGGCTCAGTGGTTGAGTGTGTGCTTAGCACACATGAGGAACCTGCGTTCATTCTCAACTTGTGACAAGTTATCTGTCCCAAGCTTGAATGTCCTAAGAACATTCTTCTATCCTCAGGTGATCTGAGTGTGTGTTGGTGCAGCCAGATAGACTATCTCTGTTTGCCCTAGGGTTGCCATACTTGGTGGGTACAGCATCTGTTAGCTAAGGTGGCAGCTGAATTGGAATTGTGTGCTAGAAAAAACTGCAGGTTCTTCTGAGTGAGGCCCAATAAAGGAAGAGCATATCTAGTCAGTAAACAGCCATGTGGCTTCATCTTCTGCTTGGCAGAACAGTTGTATCTTTCTGGAAGCACCTTTACCCCTTCTCATAAGGGGTTTCTGTCTAACTCATGTACAACACAGGAAGCATTTTTGTTTACAGTTGTTGTCTACCATGACTTCTGGATGCTCCTTCATAGTGTCTGTGGCTGACTGGTTTGTTAGATTTTCTTCATTTCTTCCCACCCCATGTCCCCCTTTTAAACCTGTTTTTATTTTTTAAATTACACTGGTTTGAATTTCTACTCAATTTTATAAGAAATATTTGAGACTTGTGATTTTAAAACTCAAATCTTCATTTAAAGTTCTGAGATTTAAGTTGACATTAAGAGTTTTAAGTTAAATACTATCTATATAGTCTTCATACAGAACTGGATATTCTTAAAGTAAGTATAAACATTATAGTCTCTTGTACAATAATGTTTTTGACATGTTATAAAGGTTAAATTGTTCTGTTCATGTGTCTTAGAGTGGCATTAAACTGCATATGGGTTTTTCTTTATACAAGTGACTATTTTATTTAGGCCTGAAAGCCTAGTGACCTTGTCTATATCATCTGTTTTTCATCCTTAGTAATTAAGGTTCTGGTATTCTAATACTGATCTAGCTATCCACTTTTGAATTTTTGCATTACAATTCACATGTAAATATCTTTGAAAATGTTATGGGAAAACCAACTTGGGTTCAAAATACCTTAACCAAGTGTACCCCACAGAGTCCCCACAGTGACAGTGGGGTATCCACAGGGCAGCTGGAGGGGAGTTTTCTGGACCATGGAAATCGAAGATGTCAGTAATACATAGGCCTTCATTTTTCATTTTGAAAGGGTATCAGCAATTTGAAAGCCCCTCCCTATTGCATTTTCAGAATATGAGTTGCAAAGCTTCACCTTGAATGAAAGAAGAGCAGGAAGCTCCAGAGATAGGACTCTGAGGCTCCTCCTTTGTTTGCCTTAAAAAAGAACATGCAGACTGTCTCAGTCTTCAGTAACAAATGAGAGCCCAGTGGGTGTGTGCCCGGTGCTGTCAGTTCTTCACCTGGGCAGTGGCTTCCGGGACTGTTTTTAATGTTTGTTTACGTTGCCATTGTTTTTTGGTTTGAGAGTAAATTTAATTTCAGTGTGTATGCTTTACATTTCTTTCTATAAACTCAAATTTATTCCGTATATTATAACAGAGTTGGTTTTATAATTCATTGTAGTCTAAGTTTTTTTAATTAGTAAAATGGCTACTATTGGTATTTGGGGGGTCTTTAAAGTTGGACATATATTAATTATTCTTAACATTTTTCTGTCTTTTTATCTTTACTTCTTTGTTCACTACATGCTGTGTTTAAACACTCTGCTTTCTTCATCTGAATACGTCATTTTTGATACCATCTTTGTGTTGATGTTTATTGTACAGAACTACAAAGCCTGCTCCACACCTGGACGGGTAAGCATCAAGTTGTTAAAATCTCAGAGAATTGTTTGATGAGCCCGAAAGAAAGACTTGCTGGCCTGGGTTAGTCTTTTGTAGCCAAGTTCCTCCCAAAGGGGAGCAGGGTAGAGGAGTTGAGAGCCTGACTCATTTTTGCCCATGGGTGGGCTTCTCAACCATGTTGTTTTGAGTATACTGTTGAGATGAATTCTCAGTATGAAGTGTTCTCTCTTACCAGATTCTTACCAGATTCTTAACCCTAAAAAGGCTAGCAACCATTGACAATAATAACAGCAGAAACTGAGTCCCACCTTGTCTTTAGATGAACTGTCACTGTTTTCTATTATGAAGTAGATTTCAAGTTGTCATTCCCTTCTAATTGGTTTATAACACTTTGGGTTTGTTTGCAGTTGTGTGGATAGATATTTTTTGACACTAGTTGTCCCAATTATGTAATTATGTAATTAGTTTGGTAATTATTACCAAACTAATTTATTTCTTGGATTTTTATTATGACAGGGTTCATGTTGTTTTTGGACTGGTAATATCTGGTTTTGAAGTAATTGAACAGATTGAAAATCTGAAAACAGATGCTGCAAGCAGACCTTATGCAGATGTCCGAGTTATTGACTGTGGGGTGCTGGCCACAAAGTTGACAAAAGATGGTAAGAGCCTGTGGAGGATGGGNTAATTTATTTCTTGGATTTTTATTATGACAGGGTTCATGTTGTTTTTGGACTGGTAATATCTGGTTTTGAAGTAATTGAACAGATTGAAAATCTGAAAACAGATGCTGCAAGCAGACCTTATGCAGATGTCCGAGTTATTGACTGTGGGGTGCTGGCCACAAAGTTGACAAAAGATGGTAAGAGCCTGTGGAGGATGGGATATCTAGAACAGAGAGGTGTAAGGTGTGGGTAGTGGGCATGTTGGTGCACTGTGCTGTGCTGTGCTGTGCTGTATCCTCTCCAACAGCAGATGTTTCCAGCTCCTCCTCCTTGCTACTACCCAGCTGTCAGCTGACCCAAGACCTCTCATGCCTGGATTATTGCAGTATCCTCACAGCTTACCTCACCTCTCCGTTTCCCTATGATCATTTGTCAGCAGACATATCCCCTCTCATTTCTTTGCTTGTTCCCTTGTTTTACTTTGGTTTGTATTTAGCAGCTACCAGAGTGATCCTCTTAAGGGACACTTAATCCACCACTCCCCCCACCTCCCTCAGACACCTACAGTGGTGCTCTCTGCACAGAGCCCGTAGCTCCCTGTTGTCCTCATTGCCTTCCAGCGACACTGATCTGTATTCAGACACCAGGGACTCTGTGCCTGCCCTAGGGTATAGAACATTCTTTGTTTGAGGCATCTGTGGGACCCCTCCCTACTTTAGGTCTCTGTTCCAGGGCAATCTTAAGCTACCTGTATCTCTCTGTTCCCTTGACATTTGTTTATTCTGTCTTAGCTCTCATTACTTGTCAAGTTTACTTAAAATACAGGCTTCATGATAGGTAAGGGCTTGGGCATTATACATAACTGGGAACAGTTTAGTTTAGTCATCTCCCACCCTGTGGAGCATAAGACAGAGTCTGTACCCCTGAGTCTATTTTTAGTTTGCTATTCATGAAGCAATTATATGATAGTCAGCAGTCACATTTTTCACTCTGGATGGTGTGTACTGGGCTCAAGTACTGATTTTTTTTTTTTTAATATCAAGTTTTTGAGAAAAAAAGGAAGAAACCAACCCATTCAGAAGACTCGGACTCTTCTTCCAACTCCTCTTCCTCTTCAGAATCATCCTCAGAAAGTGAAGTTGAACGAGAGAGAATCAGAAGGAGGAGACATAAGAGGAGGCCAAAAGTCAGACATACTAAAAAGAGACGGAAAGAAATGAGCGGTTCAGAGGAACCCAGGAGGAAGTGCACAGTAAGCCCTGAAGGGTAAGAGCAAATAAATGTGTGCTGACCCAGCACCCAGCCTGCAGCTCGGGCAGACTCCTTGAGCTCCTCCTGTACTTGCAGAGGTGAGGAGCACTGGGTTTTAAACTGATCCCTGTAACAATCGAAGAGTGGTGTAGGCATCAGCTGGTGTGATTTTTTTTCAGGTGAAGGTAATTCTTGAAATTCTTTTTGTTTTTAAATTTTAAAGTTTTTTATTTTGTATATTCAAAGATAATGTGTGGCAATCAGAAGACAGCTTTCAGTTGATTCTATCTTTCTTCCAGATAGGTCCTTTGTCAACAAAGGCCTCTGCTTACTGAACCATGAACCATCTTCCCAGCCCTAATGCCCCTCCCCCTCCCCCTCCCCCNTTACAGACAGTTGTGAGCTACTGTGTGGGTGCTGGGAATTGAACCCAGGTCCTCTAGAAGAATAGCCAATGCCCTTAACTGATGACCCATCTTTCCAATCCCTGTAAAGTCTTTCTCTTAAAATACAGTATTTTTTACTTTGAGAATTTCATACATGTCTACAAAGTAATTTGGTCCTCCACCTTCTAGTCCTTCCTTTGAATTCTCCTACCCACTGCATCTCCCTTGAACAATTTGAAAGAAAATTGTTTTTCTTTCAATAACCTACTGAGCCTACTTAATGTGCAGGGGTACAGGGACACCATGTGGAGCATAACACAGAGTCTGTACCCCTGAAGACAAATGATTCTCCCTAAAGCAAAACCTGGGCCATTGAGCTGGCTCAGAGGCTTCTCACCAAGCCTGACAAGTTGAATTGATTCCTGGGATACACATTGTGAAGAGACAGTCATCTCCCACAAGTAGTTGTCTCATATCTACATCATGGTATGTGCACAGTAGCACACACAGGAAATAGGCAGATAAACGTGCTTTTAAAGAAGGAAAACATTAAGATCATTGCCATTTCAGAATTTTTAGCACTCGGTTTTTTTCTCTTTTTAATTTTTCTTTTAAAAAATTTCTTAGTTCTGGATTTTTTACTGTGTTGTTTTATATATTTGTGAAAATCAACACTGAGGGTGAGTGTAAGTTTTGCTCTTGTTTTATGTGCCTCATTTTATAAAATACTAGCATTAATGTATAAACTGGTGACTTGATTTATTTTAGTTATTCTGAGAGGAGTAATGTGAATGAAAAAAGATCAGTTGACTCAAACACTAAAAGAGAAAAGCCTGTTGTTCGCCCAGAAGAGATTCCTCCAGTTCCTGAGAACCGATTTTTACTTAGAAGAGATATGCCTGCTATCACTGTGGAGCCTGAACAGTAAGTAGGCTGATGGGCATGTTCCTCTTCTCAGCACTGTGTCCAGTACCTGACAGGAGCACCTTGCTCATGGTTTCATTTCAGATGGGGTACCATGGAGCAGCCCACAGCTCAGGACAGGAGGCAGAAGGAGGGAGTGCTGTCACTCAGCTGCCTTTTCCTTCCTCTTTTAATCTGCACTGGCCCTAGCACATGGGGTAGTTAGTATGAGCAGTTTTGTAGGGATTGGATATCTAGTCAAGTTGACAGTGATGGTTAGCGATTGCACTGTGTGTTGTATCTCTCTGATAAGTTCATCAGCTCATTGCAGCTTTACACTCACTCCCCATGACGCACACTCGGTACACAGAACGATGTTATGGGGAGTCAGTCACTAGTCTAAGGAAGAGCATGGACCTCCCTTTCAGAATCCACACTTGAATACCTGAATAGGTAAAAGAAACTGGGCAAGTCAGTGAAGAGAGTGTGTTTTGTTTTGGTTTGTGGTTTTTTGTCTGCTTATTTTTCAAGACAGCATCTTATCATGCCTTAGGTTAGCCTTGAACTTGGAGTCCTTCTGCTTTATCTTCTAGAGTATTAGGGTTGCAGGTATGTATATGCTGGCACATCTGGCAGGGAGGGAAGTGCTTATTAGAAGTCAGGGAAGGTTATATTCCTGATCTTGCTGCATTGGCCTTTTGTTAAAGGGGTGAATCTTTTCAGAATGGATTATCAGGTTCATTGAGCTCTATGGATCCAACTGAGTGGTGACCTCAGTTTCAATTTCAATAGTGCAAAGTTAATTACATGGTGATGAGAGATACAATTTAGTATGATAAATATTACTGTAGTTTCCCTGAATTGTGGCTTGAGATTTAGTCTCAGAAAGTACCATTTAATGTACTTTGTATATTAGACTTAAATTTAGAAATATTAAAAGGACACAAGCCAGGCGTGGTGGCATATGCATGTAGCCCTGGCGATGGATAGGATTATTTGACCATGGGATTGATGTCTGTCATGAACATCATAACAAGGTCTAGTCTCAAAAGAAGGAGGTGAAGAGGGAGGAGAGAAGAATGTTACTTGAGCAAAAGTGCTTCAGTATGTGGTATAAGTTGTACATTCCTGTGAGGAGTTACTTAGAAAGCCAAGAAGTCAAGTGAGCTGTGCCCCAGCCCTTCAACAGTTTTTTTGTTTTTTCTTTGCGTGTTTACTTTTGAGACATGGTCTTGTTGTATAACCTAGACTGGTACTGTAACTCCTTCACATGCTGTAATTGCAGGTGTGTGTTAATGTGCCTGGCTTCCTCTATAAGTCTTCATTTTTAAAAAATGCAAAATAAAGTAATAAAAAAAACCCTTATTTTTCTTTCAAATACATATTTACTAATGGGATGAATGTAATTTTCCTGGGGCAGAATAACTCCATCTAGAGTTCAAGTTAGTGTTCTCTGTTAGAACAGTTGTCAGAGCTGTCATCTGAAGTCTGCAGTAAGAGTTCACACACCTCTTCTTTGCAGGGTCATGTATGTAGCACGTGAGGTGATAGTCGTGTCTGTATGTGGTGATGTGTTAGTGTGTGGATGATGTGGCTGTGCCCATGAAACTCTATGCATGTTGACATTTGAATTTTATGTCATGAAATAGGAAATTTTGTATTTTAAAGACTGTAGCTGTGCACTTGAACATTGAGAGGATGTTCTGTCTCTTGCGCACCTTTAATGGTCATCACTAACTCTTTCAGGAACATTCCAGATGTTGCACCTGTTGTAAGTGATCAGAAACCATCTGTATCAAAGTCTGGACGGAAAATCAAAGGAAGAGGCACAATTGTACGTGTGTTAAAACTTTCTAATTTCAAATTGTTTACCTAAATACTTACTTTTTAACATTTTATTTTAAAAGTCAGAGGTTTAGTTTTAGATGGAACATTCTTCTCATTCAAGGAATTGTTTTTGTTTTTTTTTTTTTTTCCCAAAGTTTTGGAAAGGTATCGCCATTGGTAGATAAAGCTGTGGATGGATTTAATTATTCAGTGATATAATCCATGAAATAGTATTTTATTGAGACATTTTGGTCTCTGAGTAATGGAGGCTAATGAATGTGTTAGGACTGCAAAGGAAACTTGAGGATTTCAGATGAATGTCTTGCTTCTTTTGCTTCTTGATGTCTTATATTTGAAATAACTTACTACTTTCCTAAGTTGATGCCTAAATTGATGCCTGCATTAGATCTTTTGCCTGACTCTGTCCTACAAGAGGCATTTTTAGAACAGTTACTACGCTTTCTGTGTTTAAAGCGCTATCACACACCTCCAAGGTCAAGATCCCACTCTGAGTCCAAAGATGATGACAGCAGTGAAACTCCTCCTCACTGGAAGGAGGAGATGCAGAGACTGAGAGCTTACAGGCCACCGAGCGGAGAGAAGTGGAGCAAAGGAGACAAGTAAGCACCTGGCGTGTGAGCACTGCCTGGAGTGTGAGCACTGCCTGGAGTGTGAGCACTGCCCGGAGTGTGAGCACTGCCCGGAGCGTGAGCACTGCCCGGAGTGTGAGCACTGCCTGGAGTGTGAGCACTGCCTGGAGTGTGAGCACTGCCTGGCGCGTGAGCACTGCCTGGCGTGTGAGCACTGCCTGGCGTGTGAGCACTGCCTGGAGTGTGAGCACTGCCTGGAGTGTGAGCACTGCCTGGAGTGTGAGCACTGCCTGGAGTGTGAGCACTGCCTGGAGCAGAGCACTGAATGCCAGAGAGGCACTGCCTGGCATCTGCCAGTCAGAGCAGCACTTCAGTCAGGTGCTGGTTCCTTTTGCTGAGAGTTTGAGTGGACTCTTAATTGCGGAAGTGATAAGGTCTCAGGCACTACATACCAGATGTCTGACTTGACAGATACCTTACTCACAGGTGTGTGGATTGGTAAATAGGAGAGCCTGCAAAGCGTGGGAGTTCATTTCTGACTCCAAAGACTATTGTGTCTGCACCATGTTTAGATAACCGTGATTCCCTACAGTGTACAGTGTCTGTTTCTAAAGTGCACAGGCTCCAGAATAAAGAAAATCCAGCTTTATCCAGGCCTAATGGCCCTGTAATCCCAGTATTTGGGAGGTGGAGTCCAGGCTGGATACATAATGAGTTCCAGGCCATCCTAGGCCACATAACAGGATCTTGTCTTCACAAAAAGACAGGGATTAGGAAGATAGTAGTTGGTAAAGTGTTTGCCTTGCAAGCATGAGGACCCCAAATGTACATGGAAAGCTAGGTGTAGCAGTAAACACTTCATAATCCCAGGGCTGGGGGGGTGGGGTCCTTGCAGCATGCTGTGCAGCTGTCTACTGATGAACCTTAGGCCAATGAGAGATGCTTTCAAAGAAATTAGTGTTCTTAAGAATGATACCTGAGGTGTTCTCTGCATGTGTGCACATGAGTGCACCTGCACACATACAAACATTCGTGTGTACGTGAATTCTTTAAAAAGAAGAACTAAGAAAACAAAGTTGTCAAGGTTGGGCATCTAGCTCTGTAGTAGAGTGCTTGCTTAGCATGCATAAGGTCTTGAGTGTGATATCCAATACCACAGAAACAAGTAACTCATCACCAAGACTGCTTGGGACCTGGGTTTCACACTCTTTCAGAAATTGCTCTGAGAGGAAGAAGGCTGACTGACAACATATTGCGAGCTGTGTGTCTCCACAGAACTTCTGGTTAGTTGGTATGATTGTCACAAACATTCAGAGTCTGCTTCACTTAAAAACAAGGATCATGGGACTGGAGAGATAACTGAGTGGTTAAGAGTCTTGGCTGCTCTTCTAGAGGATCTGGGTTCAATTCCCAGCACCCACATGGTAGTTCAGAACTGTCTGTAACTCCAGTAACAGGATCTGACACCCATACACAGACATACATGCAGGTAAAACACCAATGTACATGAAATGAAAAAATGAAAAAAAAAAAAAAAACACCAAAAAGCAAGGATCTTTTGTGAGTCTGCTAATAGTTACGTCACTCTGATTTATGTTAAAGTGTTGGCAGAATTGGGTACTCTTATCAGAAGTATGTTTTTAAGACACAGAAAGTGTTTACAAATAACCACATGCACGTTATGCTCCTCCACTTACAGGCTAAGTGACCCCTGTTCAAGCCGATGGGATGAAAGAAGCTTGTCCCAGAGATCCAGATCATGGTCCTATAATGGATACTATTCAGATCTTAGTACAGTGAGACACTCTGATGGTCACCACAAGAAACGCAGAAAGGAAAAGAAGTTTAAGCATAAAAAAAAAGCTAAAAAGCAGAAACATTGCAAAAGACACAGACAGACAAAAAAGAGAAGAATAGTTATGCCTGATTTGGAACCCTCAAGATCTCCCATCCACCGAATGAAGTCCTCCTATGATAGAGAAAGGAGATCTCGCGCCGCCTCCTCCTCATCCTCTCATCACTCATCCCAGCGGGACTGGTCTAAATCAGACCAGGATGACCGGAGTGCTTCAACCCATTCCAGCAGAGACTCCTACAGATCCAAGTCTCATTCACGATCAGATTCTAGAGGGAGCTCTAGATCAAGGGCTGTGTCAAAGTCCTCATCTCCTTCTCTCAACAGATCAAAGTCTAGATCTAGTTCTAGGTCAGGACCCCGAAGAACATCAATATCCCCCAAAAAACCTGCACAGCTGAGTGAAAATAAGCCAGTTAAGACAGAACCTTTAAGGCCATCAATGCCACAGAATGGAAATGTGCTAGTACAGCCAGTGGCAGCAGAAAACATTCCTGTAATACCATTGAGTGACAGCCCTCCCCCTTCTAGATGGAAGCCTGGGCAGAAGCCCTGGAAGCCCTCTTACGAGCGAATTCAGGAGATGAAAGCTAAAACAACCCACTTGCTACCTGTCCAAAGCACATACAGTTTAACAAATATTAAAGCAACCATGAGTTCATCATCTTACCACAAAAGAGAAAAACCTTCAGAAAGTGATGGGAGTGCTTATTCAAAGTACAGTGATAGAAGTTCTAGAAGCTCAGGAAGGTCAGGGAGCAAGTCTTCTAGGAGCAGGTCATCCTCCAGATCATACACAAGGTCAAGGTCACGAAGTCTCCCTACTTCACACTCACTCTCTAGGTCTCCTTCATCTAGGTCTCACTCACCAAATAAGTACAGTGATGGTTCCCAGCACAGTAGATCATCTTCATATACTTCTGTTAGCAGTGATGATGGAAGACGAGCCACATTTAGATCCAACAGGAAAAAAAGAGTCACTTCAAATAAAAGACATCACAGCAACTCTGAAAAGACACTTCACAGTAAATATGTCAGAGGCAGAGAGAAATCTTCATGTCACAGAAAGTATAGTGAAAGCAGGTCATCTTTAGATTACTCTTCAGACAGTGAACAGTCACATTTTCAAGTATACTCGGCCTCAGAGAAGGAGAAGCAGGGAAAAGTGGAAGCATTGAATGATAAGCAGGGGAAAGGCAGAGAAGAAGGAAAACCCAAGCCTGAATGGGAATGTCCTCGTTCTAAAAAGAGAACTCTGAAAGATGATCTCCCTGATAACTCTAGAGATGACAGTGTGTCCAAAGGGAAGAATTGTGCTGGGAGTAAATGGGACTCTGAATCAAACTCAGAACAAGATGTGACTAAGAGCAGAAGTGATCCACGGAGAGGTTCTGAAAAAGAGGAGGGTGAAGCCTCTTCAGATTCCGAGTCAGAAGTTGGCCAGAGTCACATCAAAGCCAAACCCCCAGCAAAGCCTCCAACAAACACTTTTCTGCCTGGCAGCGATGGTGCCTGGAAGTCTAGGAGACCACAGTCTTCAGCCTCTGAGTCAGAGAGCTCCTGCTCCAACTTGGGGAACATTAGAGTAGAGCCCCAGAAGCAAAAACACTCAAAGGATGATCTTAAGGGGGATCACACAAGAAGGGTGAGAGAGAAATCAAAAGCTAAAAAGGACAAAAAACACAAGGCTCCAAAACGGAAGCAAGCTTTCCACTGGCAACCTCCACTTGAGTTTGGTGACGATGAGGAGGAGGAGATGAACGGAAAGCAAGTTACACAGGACCCAAAAGAGAAAAGGCATGTCTCTGAGAAGTGTGAAACTGTGAAAGACAGTATTCCAAAAGTCGAGAAAACCTGTAATGAAGGCAGTTCTCCAAGTAAACCCAAGAAGTGTACTTTAGAGAAGGACCCACTTGCAGAGGGTGGACATGATCCCAGCTCTTGTCCTGCACCTCTGAAAGTAGAGGAAAACACTACCAGCTCTCCACCTAGCACCCAGCATCTTGAAGAGCATGTCCCAGGTGGAGGGGAGGATGTGCTTCAGACAGATGACAACATGGAGATTTGCACCCCTGATAGGACTTCCCCTGCAAAGGGAGAAGGTGTGTCCCCTTTAGCAAACCACAGGCTAGACAGCCCAGAGGTGAGCATTATTCCAGAGCAGGATGAGTGTATGGCACATCTCAGAGCAGGAGGCAAACAAGAGAGTAGCATGTCTGAAAGCAAGACCTTGGGTGAAAGTGGGGTTAAACAGGACAGCTCTACCAGCGTGACCAGTCCTGTAGAAACTGCTGGAAAGAAGGAGGGGGCTGAGAAGAGCCAGATGAACCTCACAGATAAGTGGAAGCCATTACAAGGTGTAGGGAATCTGTCAGTGTCTGCTGCAACCACATCCAGTGCTCTGGGTGTGAAGCCATTATCTTCTGTGCCTGAAGTAAAACCACAAGGCTTGAGGATAGAAATCAAAAGCAAAAATAAAGTTCGGCCTGGGTCTCTCTTTGATGAAGTAAGAAAGACAGCACGCTTAAATCGAAGGCCACGGAATCAAGAGAGTTCCAGTGATGAGCAGACACCTAGTCGGGATGGTGATAGCCAGTCCAGGAGTCCACACAGATCTCGAAGTAAATCCGAAACCAAATCTCGACACAGAACAAGGTCTGTCTCATACAGTCACTCACGAAGCCGATCTAGAAGTTCTACCTCATCTTACCGGTAAGCAATGTTCCTTTTTTTTTTTTTTTCTATTCTTTTTTCTTTTTTCTTTTACCCCCAAGGAGAGTCTGTTGTCAGCTCAGAAAAACATTAGCATTAGAAGTGTGGTCACTGTTTCCAAATATCTGACAAGTGAATAAGAAGCGTTCCACATGACCAAAACCACTGAGAGAGGACATAAATAGGGAGAGGGCATTTCAGGACAAGAAATACATCTGAAGAGACCTGTAGCTTTATCACTTGGGCAATGAAACCTCTTGCCATGACTGGTGACGAGTTCTTCATATCCAAAGATGTGAAGTACCTGGCCTTCTTGTGCAGGTTGCCCTGAACTTACTACTCTGTTACACATGTAAAAGGTACATGTCATGCATGGAGACAGAGTTGCTAAGTCGACCTTTGTGATCATGGTGGAATTTTTGTTGGAGACCTATCCAGCATTTGTCATCAGGAAAGACTTGAAGAGTATAAAGACTGAGAGTGAAAGCTAAGAAAAGGGGTTCACAGTAACAGGAAGCCAAATAAGTAGTTGTGTTCACGAACATGCCTGTTGCAGTCTTTCGTGACTTTATTTTATGGGTTAAACCATGGTGCCTTCTGGATTGCTTCTTTTGCAGTACATGACAATGTCCAGTGAGCAGAGTTTGTAAGAGACCTTTCCCTGCTTGTGCTCCCCTCCTGCCCTGTTCATCCCAACAGTGTGGGGAGTGCGCATAGTATATGCTTTCTCACTCATTCTATTGTAGATCAAGAAGCTACTCTAGAAGCCGGAGCAGGGACTGGTATAGCAGAGGCCGAACCCGCAGCCGGAGCAGTTCCTATGGAAGTTTCCATAGTCACAGGTGAGCTTGTGGCCTCACCCTGATGAGTGGTGTCCAGTCACTTGCAGTGAACCACTTCTGGGACACAGCAGGATAGCTATTGATCTGTCCTTATCAAATACCACCCTGAACTGTTTCTCATCCAGCTCTCTGAGAGCTCTGGAACTCTGCCTGGCTGTTCGTAGATGAGATCTTAGCAGAGTAAGGTAAAAGAAGCAGTTGAATTGAGAGGCCATGCCACTCCTACCTGCTCTGTGCATAGATGTCACTGAGGTCACAAGTATAGTCACCTTTTCTTGACCTACTTAGGGGTTACGACAGGCTATAGCAAGGAAACCAAGAGGAAAGTGAGTGCTGGGTACAAGGTTTTCTATTTCCCTGCTGCTGCTCTCTTTGGCCTTGTGGTATTCTCTGCTGTGACCACTCGTGTAAATGGGCCTTCTCCCTTCCCACCCAACTGAGAGTCTCCTCAGAAAACTACCTAAAGCTTAGTCTTTTAATAGAATACAAAGGTTTTAAAAAGAAATTCCAGCACACTTGAGATAAACACAAAATAGTTACTGCATTTCACTGTATTTTCACTTTGATGGGCAAAAAAATGTCTAGATTGTTACTATGGCCTGTGCCCTAATGCACAAGGTGATAGCCCTCTATGGTCCACACTAGGACATCCAGCAGGAGCCGGTCCAGGAGCAGCTCCTATGACCCCCACAGCCGCTCCAGGTAAGTGCTGCTGGGAGGCCCAGAGTGCTGGGTAGGGGTTGGCTTGTGCTGCTGGGATTGATCCCGGGGCCTAAGGCACAAAACAGCACATCTACTGCCATGGATCTTATTCCTTAGCCTAAATGATGCATTTCTAATTAAGTAACTTTAATGCATATATTTTTCTAAAATTACATATACACAAAAAGATGTTATAATTTTTATCTGTTGGTTCATCGTACTCCAGTCAGAAATGACAATATCTTGTCATTTCTTGTGAATATAATTGTCCAATAAAGTCAAGATTCGATCACACTAACTCCATGTTAATTGTGATATTTTTCAATGCAGAAAGAAATTAACATTTCTCTCTTTAACATGGTAAGTCCAATTGGGTGCAATTGCTGGATGTTCCTAGAACAACTTATGCAACTGTCCTCACACCTCCGTAGAGTACCCGTGTGAGCCAGCACCCTCTGATGGCCCTAAAAAGGAGCCTTTCTGTATTTGAATGGAACACTGTGTGTCATTGCTATTTAAGCAGATCCTACACCTACGATAGCTACTACAGCCGGAGTCGCAGTCGCAGCCGCAGCCGCAGCCAGAGGAGTGACAGTTACCATCGGGGTAGAAGTTACAACAGGCGGTCCAGGTGGGTCCTTGGGTTAACGTACTGGGAGAGATTAGGTACTTGGTGTGAGTGGGCCATCAGAGGAACACCTCCCCTGGAGTTTCATTGGCCTACAGACAGCTATTAAACATGGCCTTGGTGCTGAGAGTTGGCAGGTGAAGGTTGTCAGTTATTGTTTTATAGATGACACTAAAATGAGTTTTACTCATGTAGCTTTAATTAAATGTTTCTTTTGGAAGAGGAGTAAGAAGACCAAATCATGGCTCACATCTGAAGTAAGGCTAATTTACTGAAACAGCCAGTCTGTTGTGATTGTCTCAGCCACAGGGTTGAGTCCTATATCTTGTTATTTAATTAATACGATGTAACCTTATCATAACTCTTGAATTGTCCTTTGCTGATGGATGCTGTCATCCTTCCTTATCCATTGCAAGTCCAGAAAACTTCATACAGACCGTGCACATGGGTACCCCCTTGACTGAACTGTTTCAGGGGTGGCCAGCTGGGCATGCCAGTGCATGAGCCCCTCCACCTGCTAGCTCCAGCTTCAGCTCTTTCTGACTTCTGTCCTCCAATGTTCTAGAGCTTCCCTTCTGCTCAGAAACCCAAGTGACGGCTCTGTCACTTGTCTTTGTGTCCTGAAGTGATCAGTCACCTCCCAACCCTCATCCCCCATGCCTCATATTCTTCACTGCAGCCCATTGCCCAGGGAACACCCCATCTCCATCCCACTAACCTTAGAACCCTGGGGGTTTTCAGTGAGCAAACTTGCCTGTCCACTGTCTTGAGCTGTCCTTGAGCCCTTGTACTAGGTGTACTTGTGGTGGGATGATACTTACCATAACAAGTTGCCGAGCTCTCAGAAAAGCTTTTAAATGAGCTTAATGACCACCGTAACCAAGCCTACACCCATTTTAGTGAGACTATGTACCTTTAACCCCTTCCTGCTTCAGCCTAGTCTAGTATTGACATTTACTGGATATAGTAGAAGAATGGTTTGCTCATTTTTATGAATGGATTTCAAGTAAATTTCCCACTCTTGTGAGGTTTCTTTATTGTTACCTTAACCTGGATTTTACTGCCATTTAAAACATCCTCGAAAAACCCACAGTGTTGCAATAGTGAGAAATGGGAGTTGATGGCATTATTTCGTTGTTTTGTTTTCTTATATAGGAGTGGTCGATCCTACGGCTCAGACAGTGAAAGTGACAGAAGTTACTCTCATCACCGGAGCCCCAGCGAGAGCAGCAGATACAGCTGAGGTGTCTCTGTACAGATTGTGTCTTAAGTGTAAATACCTGGTAACTTAAAGCTTAAGAAACTGGATGGCATTCTGTTGTGTTTTAGTATTAGACCTCAATCCAATAGTGGATATTTCTTGTCACTTATTTACATGTGCGCAAAAGAATTTAAAGTGCAGATGTCCCTAGAAATATTTTTATGACCCATTTTACAGTAGGCAACTATGGAATTTTCATTTTCTTGAATCAAGAAATGGTAAATTTGATGTAAGTATAATTTGCAGTATCACTGTAGATAGGGTTTTCTGTACATCACATTGTCTGTAGAATTCAAGTTTCTTTTTGTTTCAAGTTTTAGCATCCATGCCGCCAAACAGAATTTTGGAGAGCTGTCACAAGACACATGGTCCCCATGTCCCCATGCTGGTTGTCTTCTTGGTGTATGCTGTCAGATGAGGCTATCCACATCCATATTGACTGGCCAGGTGTGCAGGGTGGTGGTAGCTCATGCCTCTGTGTCTGCAGCAGTCTGTCCCAGCTGTGAGCAACCACACCGCCTGAGGGCTCTGCCTTTTCACAGTGAATGCCAGCTCAGAGAGTGACTGTGTTGCCTGTCACCCCAGCTCCTGCTTTGGTGCTTGGTGCCTTTGGTTCCTCATATATTCTATGTCATATTGTCACTGCATTTTCTGATGCCAGGAAATGAATTGTGATTTTATATATATATATATATATATATATATATATATATATATATATATATATATGTGTGTGTGTGTGTGTGTGTGTGTGTGTGTGTGTGTGTGTGTGTGTGTGTGTGTGTGTGTGTGTCACTGGCACCAAAAATTATTTCTTCTGAGCTGGGTTCACTATGAGTGTAGGGGCTTCTTCCAAACACAGATATGTGGTAGAGGTCCCTTGAAACAGAACCTGTATGGCTGGTCATCTTGTTCTGCACATATGTGCTAAAGTGCCAGCTGAGGAGTGTCCTTCACAAGCATCTTCACAGACCTTAAGTACTACACCCCACAGACGCTCGGCCAAGCTCCACTCTCACTGTGGCGATAGTAGCCCTGCCCCAACTGTCCTATTCCCTGTTTGTGTCGAGACACTCCCCACCCCCACCCCACCCGCTGCCCCCTGACTTCATGAAGCGCCCTGCCTGATGCAGGATAAAAGTTGGGGGCAGTAGGATCACAGGCTCTGCTGCCCAGAAAGGTGTTCTTACGGCTTTGTGTGGCTCCTCCAGGAAGAATCTAACCTGTAAAAACTAGTGTGGGTTTGTCTCTTTGTTTTGTTTTACTCTTTAGTTTGCATTCTTTCCCCAAGTGTACTTAATCACCTTAGTGCCGTTTAAATCCAGTTCAGAGACTTCCTGTCAGGTATATGGTGTAGAAGTCTATACTATCCTATCCCACCCAGGCCTTGCTAGTGCATTTGGGAAGAGAAAAGGCCTTGGGCTGGAGGATCCTACTAAAGCCCTGGCCAGATGGAGGAGAGGTACTGGATATATGAAAGTAGTCTTCCAGGGCCATGTGGCTCAGTGATATATAGCATGTGCTTAGCATGTAAGTAGCTCTGGGATCAGAGGTCAGCATCCCACAAATAAATAACGGTGTTACTCTGTGATGTATGTAAGCAGCATTTTGGTGGCCAGCCAGCTGTTGTTCACCATGTCTGTAAATTAGTTAATTAGAAAGAAGGATAACATGGGAACTCAGTGCTTGGCGAGTTAGACATGTGGTTTATAGTGAATGGTTCCTTTTTTTTTTTTTCCTTTAAAGTTGCCTACAAAGAAGGGTGTTTGAATCTAGTATTCAGTAGGAAGAATGCATTCAGAGCCCAAACTGGCAAATGTAATTAGTAAGAAAAGGTCACTATTGGGCCATATATTCTTATTTGGTTGCTGTGTAACAAGTTATCCCAAATTTCTCAGCCTAAGAATGCCCATGCTTCATCGATAAACAGGCACGGTAGGGTTGACTCATCTGCTCAGGGTCTCAAGGCTATGGGTAAGGGCTGGAAGGGCTCATTTCTCAGAAGACTCTGGGAAGAGGTGACTTCCTTGTAGCTGGGCCTCTCTAGAGCCCTCGGTGGATGCCCACGTCGCCTGCTGTAGGCCTTGCCAGCTTCAACTAACAGGGACCCTTTGAGTCTTTGTCTTTTTTCAAAACCTCTGCCCTCCTCCTGCTTTAAGGGTCCATGTAAGTAGATCAGACTCCAGAGATAAATCGGATAAATAATCGGAAGTCCCATGGCCAGAGGAATTACGGACATTGGCGGGTTCTGGGGATTAGCATAGGAAGAGGAAGGGCATCTACCTACCACCTACTGCTGCATGGACAGGGCTTAACCTGTACCAACAGGCACTCGTGTTCAGTAGTGTCAACCTTGCTGTTTATACTCGAGTGAATACAGAAATGGCTTTTCTTCTTATCCACGATCATTCTGTATTTTGAAATTATTTTTTTAATAAAATTGAATTACGTTGTGTAATGTGCTTAATAGAAAATGCTTTATTGGATGATTTTGTAACATCCTGTTTACTGCAAGTGGCATAGTTGATACTGTTCAAAAATATAGAAAATACTTTTGTACATACTAGCAATGTCTAATTTGTATATTCTTCTATTAAATTTCTCTACAACTTGAAAAGAATCTTGTAGAAATGAAAATACATGCTGAGTTTGAGTCTGCCTGCTTGGTCTTTCTTTGCTCAAACTCCAGTCAGTTTCTGATACAGCCAAGTGAAGAGACTTGTCCATTGGCAGGTTACTGGGATGCAGGAGTGACCTGGGAGAGCCTGGCAGAAACATACCCTCTGGTGGGATGCAACTCCAGGTCTCCTCCTGCTGTCCTCAGCAAGTCATCTGACTGTGGCACCCATCATCACTCACCTCCTAAGACCATATGACATTTGAACATACAGGTGAGGATTTGCTGGGTAAGCAGAGTGAACCTGCCACCTTGTTTGCAGATAACTGAGTTTGCTAAATAGTGTTTCCCCAACTTGGGAAACTGAAAATTGTCAAATGTGGGTGTTTTACTTTAATATTTAAAGAAAATGCCAGGTGTGGTAGGGTAGTGCAAATCTTTAACCCCAGCAGAAGAGGGTAGATCTCTTGAGTTCAAGGCCAGACAGGACTGCATAGTAAGACTCTTTAAAAAATTAAATTTAAAAAGAAAATTAGGCCAGGTGGTGGTGGCGCACACCTTTAATCCCAGCACTTGAGAGGCAGAGGCAGGCGGATTTCTGAGTTCGAGGCCAGCCCGGTCTACAACGTGAATTCCAGGACAGCCAGGGCTACACAGAGATACCCTGTCTTGTGTGTGTGTGTGTGGGGGGGATTAGCTGGTTTTAGCCTCATAGGCCTGTAGTCCCAGCACTTGGAAGATGGAGACAGGAGGATCCACTAAAAGTCAGCCTAGGCTACATGAAACCTTGTCCCCACACTGTCAAAAGAGAGAGGATACCAGGGAAGCCTGTTGTGGTCTTTGTGGAGTTCACAGAACTTTATTTGCACCTGATAAAAGCCTGATTGATGAGCTGGCCAGTACTGGGGTATCATGTCACTTCTTTAGCCAGTTAAAGGCATTGAGCCCACAGTTCTGTGAGGGATGTGGGGGCTGGATGAGCCTCAATGGGTAAGACTACAGCAACCAATAGTCTGTCTTAGCTATTGCATGCTTGAGTAGAGGCCAGGTTCCATTCCAAAAACCTACATGGCAGATCACAATCATAACTCCAGTTCTAGAGGATTCAACTCCTGGCTTCTACTCAACAAGCATGTAAGTGATGCACAGGCAAAATACCCATAACTTGTTAAAGACAGGTCAGAACGTTTAGCTGACACAGATTACTGGTTGCTGTAGTCTCTCAGGCACCTCAAGGTATGAGAGCTCAGCACTTAGTACACCACAGCACAGGCTGCATTCTT
Organism: Mus minutoides; assembly: GCA_902729485.2. NCBI lineage: Eukaryota > Metazoa > Chordata > Mammalia > Rodentia > Muridae > Mus > Mus minutoides. The sequence goes on from LR753373.1 coordinate 420,293, forward strand.
CTGAGGCCTGGGCCTCTTGCCATAGCTGCTTCCTCCCTGTGGTTTACAATGGCCCGGTGTTGTAGTCTTCCTCAATACCAAACCTCATACAAGCAGTAAGACCAAACTCCTCCCACAGGCTGAGACTGAGGAACCTCAGAGATACCAAGGCAGAATGTGGGTTCTGAAAGGGCCAGAAGTACGCCTATGTCCACTGAGCCCTAACCCTGATCCCTGCTGCCCACATGCAGATTCTAAGTACCGTTGTCTCCCAATTGATGAACCCAGAGGATGCATTTGATCCAGCAAGCTGGTGCATGCAAATAAGAGGTTCAGACTTGAAGAGGAGTCTGCCTCCCTGAAGATCATGTCTGGAAACACTTAGGGCTCAGAACCTCTAGAACCCCCACTACTGGGCAGACATGTAGGACCCGACTGTCTCTGCACAGCTGTGATGGACATAGGCCTTGACACTGCTGCTGGTCACATTTCACTGAGTGATGGGGGTGGGGGCTTCTGCAAGAAGTACCACGACCAAAGGTTGTGGAGGACTAGAGTCTGGGAGCCTTTTGGAAGTTACCAGGGAGGCTCTCCTGCTAAGGCCCTGGACTTGTGCATTAGGCTCACACCCTTGTGCAGCTGTGGTCCATTAGTGCTGGACTCGGCAGCCAAAACTGATGGAGATGGAGGCCACGTACTGTGTGCCCTCCCCTTCCAGCCTGCACCACCCACTTTTTGGACTCCCTAACTTGCATTTCTGTTACCTGGTAAGCTTAGTTTCCCCAGCCGAGTGCAGGAACCCCAAGCAGTTTGGGGCTGTCTCCTTGTTCTCCAAAGTGAAGTTTGGCCTGGAGTCACCCAGCTTTAGGGGTCTAAAGCACCCACTTCTATCATGGCAATGAGTGCTCCAGCCCCTAAACCGACCAACGGAGCTTGAGGTTGTGGCCTAGAATCCTTCCTCTGCTCCCATCTTGTCCCTTCAGTTGGCTGTACCCCATGTCCTGACCACTCAGTTCTGCAGCCATGAACACAAGGGGGCTTCTGGCTTTTGCAGCTGTTGCCAGTAACAAGCCCAGTGTGCCCTCTTGCCCTCAGAGGTCTGAGAACCCAATGGGCCAGCAGGGGGTGTGGTGGGGGTGTCACTCCTTTACTTTAGCCTTTAGGCCAGTACCTGCTTCTTCCAGCCTCCCAGCACAGCGACTACATATTTTCTCTCTGTGGGACTCTCCTTGTCTACCCAGTAGGTAGACAGCTCTGCCCTTCCCACCTCCCAGGTCATTGCAGCAATCAACTGAGTCAGACGAGAAACTTGGGGTTTGGGAAGTGACAGGTTCACAGCTTCAGCCTAGAGCCTCAGATTGGGGCAGCTGCTCACTGCCCCAGGTAGGGGCATGCTCTGTGCATGTGAAGGAAGGGGCTCTCCTCTCTGTCCCCACCTTTCTTCACACCACCGACTCAGTTTCCTTGCTTAGGGGTAGCCAGCCCAATGTCCAGTGAGAGATCCTTGCATTCTGAGGGGACAGACCCTCGACTATTTGATGACACCTGCCTGGCTCCAGAGGAGCTCAGCACACCATGAGGAAGGCGCACACCCCAGGAGATTGCTATGGCTGGAGCGGAATGGCCCGGCTGGAGCAGTGTTGGGAGAGTGACTAGGCTGAACAGTGGGTAGGGGTGCGGGGCGTCCGAAGGAGAGACCACGGTGTTAGTCCGTAGTCCCGCCCTGCTGTCGCTCGGCCTGGCAGCGTTCCTTCGCAGCCTCCTGCCAGCACAGCCAGCCCCCTGCCCCCACGGAGCCGGTGCCAGAGCAGCGTTCAGCAAGCCGAGCTGCATCTTCCCAGCGCCGAGGCTGCGCGGAGGGCCCCTCGGCCGGGCCTGGGCCTCTGGCCCCCACCCGGCTGTTCCAGGTAGGTCATCTGAAAGGCTTCCGTCGTTGCGGCGGTTGCTCGGAGGTTCTGCAGCCAGAGGCCCCCAGGTAGGTTCGGGAGACTCAGCAAAACGCGTGGGAGGCCGGAGCAGCTAGAGACCCCAGACTCAACCCAAGTCGGAGCAGCTAGAGACCCCAGACTCAACCCAAGTCGGAGCAGCCGGGGTCACAGGGGGCGGGAGATAAGCGCGGCTGGGGTGCGGGTCTTGGGTCATCTGAGTCTCCTGGCTCAGGGGAGCAGGTGGGTCGGGGGCGGCGCGCTCTGCTCAGCGACCTCACGCCTACCCTGGCCCCGCCCATGCAGTGCAGCGGGAGGACACCCGGGTTAGACTCCCGGACGAACTTCCCAGCAAAGAAGGGCAGAGGGACTCCGCGCGGGAGGGTGGGATCGCGCGGTCCAAACGCGCCCACGTCACCAGCCGGGTCGGTCCGGGGACACCGACGCTCTCCCGAGGGCAGCCACATCGAGACGTCGCGCGTCCGCGCCCCCAGCCAGCACGCAGGGCGGCCTGGCCCTTTAAGCGTCCAGACGGCGGCCCCAGCTGACGCGCGGGCTCCAATCGGCGCCCCGCGCCCCCCGCCCGCCGCGCCCGAGGCTCCCGGGCCGCAGTTGCTCGGCCGGGACTCGCCGCGGCCCTGCGCCTCCGCCCGCCCGCCCGGCCGCGCCCCCGGGGCCATGGTCGCGGGGCCCTGCGCAGGGGCGGCCCCCAGCGCGGCGCTTCATGGAGCGGCCCGGGCCCGGCCCTCGGGGGCAGCGCGATCCTGCGGGGCCCTGTGAGCTCCCAGCGCCGCGGCACCATGGTACGCAGGGCCCTGCCTGTCCCCCCGCTTATCCGCCCACCTGCGAGCGCCTCCTTTCAGCGCGCACTGCCCCTTGGGGGACCGGGTACAGGGTCTGGAAGATCTGGCCCCTCCCCCGGGGTCCTCGACCCTATCTGCCCGGTGTGCAGGGCCCAGAGTGTGGCGCGGTGGCGCGGCTCAGGGGTGAAATTCCTGGGGTGGGGGTGCAAACGCGAAAGGCCGAGGTCTTGCTGCGCACGGGCGGAGGGGGGCGCTTCTCTGAGTCCGGACGGCGCCGCCCCGGGGCTGGTAATGGGGGGAAAAGGGGGAGTCGGATTCCCGCCCGGGCCTTGGGCCACGTGGGCGCTGCAGCCGCTCTGCCGGAGACTAGGATGGATTGCTCCATAGGCGGGTGGTGGTGGGGGACCCACAGCTGGAGTGGAAACTCCTGTGTGACCTTGGGCCGGTCCCCTGCCGTCTCTGAGCCTGCTTCCCAGGCCTCTCCAAAGAAAGCATCCAGAAGTCATGAGCCTGTACCCCTGCCCCCGGGGTTTCACCAGATGGCATTCGGGAGGCCAAAGCTTGGTGGCCTCTGCAGGTGTCCCTCTGGGGAAGGGCTGCTGATGCAGCTGGTGTACCCAGGTGTTGAGAGGCCTCCTCAGCTTCAAGGAGCAGGAAGCATCTGGCCAGAGGCTGCACAGCTGGTGGGCACTGATCCGGAAGGGGCCCTACCACTGGCTGGTAGCATCTATGGTCCATGGCTGGGCAGGCTGCGATGTGACTTTAGGGATGCCTGGGTTTCTGCCAGGCTCAAGTGGCCCTGCCCAAGCAGGAGGGCCCTGGGAAAGCTTTGTAAAGGGAAAAACGGGGGCCTCAGGCCTGTGATAAGTAGTGCCATGGCGGGCCTTTCCCTGCCACCATCCACCCCCCAGTAGTGTGGACACCAGGATCCGCAGGTGCAGTGACTGGGAAGGAGGCAAGACCAGAGGGTGTGGTGACCATGTCTGGATGCTTAGGTGGTTCTCACACTTCATGCTTCCACCACTTCCAGGACTCTCCAACTGCCTGTCTGAAAGCCTCTCTGGGCCTCAGTTTCTCTATCTATGCAAGAGGAATTGGTCCCAGAGAATGAATCAGAGTGAGTCAGAGAGGGAGGGGAGGGGCCCTGTGCCACGTCCCTGCTGGACGGGCCCAGCAGTTCTGGGATAGAGTCAAGAATGGGTGGCTGGTGGGAAGTGGGGGGGGGGTGAAGGGAGCTTCGGGAAGGCAACGTCCGCTGTTGGTGGAGCAGGGCAAAGAGTAGGCATGCCTCGGGCTGCTGGCCGAGGGCACAGGCTCAAGGCTCCTTGGGGCACACCTGCAGCTTCTCCTTTAGCAGACTGACAAGGGAGCTCAGAGTCCTTTCTCTCTGTTGAGCCCACCCACTGCTGACAGGAGAGAGGACTTAGAGGGGACAGCTTCATCCTGGGACCCCTAAGGAAGGTGGGGTTGTGTCCCCCATTGGGACGCATCGGCGTTCACACACTGGAAGCTTTCATCTCCCCAGGTGGAGCCCATGGAGATGGCCAGTGTCTGCTGAGCCCCAGGCCTGTCTTTACCACCCGACTTCTGGGGGTCCTCCATGGCAGAACTAAACAGGACTGCTCTGGGCCCTTTACAGGCTCTGGGAGGGGGGCGGGGCCTAAAGGCCTGGCAGTCTGATGTATCAGTCACTAAGCTCCCTAGGGGGCTCTCCAGGAGGTGCAGCCTCCAAGACAGGATCAGCCTGGAGCTTCTGCATCTGGGCTGGGGTCTCCTCTTGGGAGTGTGGCAAACAGAGAAAACAGCCCATCCTCCCCCGAGGATCCTGTGTACAAAAAGCTGCTGTAGCTGGAGTGAGCCTGGATGTCTTCAGCCTGCTGTCTTCTGTAGCCCCTGAAGGCCTTTATTGGCCCCTGTCCAAGTGAAACAGTCCCCAGATGCTACAGCCTAGGTGCCGTAGCAGAAGCTGTGTCTTCTGCTGTTCAGGTGTTCACGTTTGGCAGGCTCCTGTCTCAGCATGGTCAGCAAGGTCAGGACACACTGAGGAATAGCTGGAAGTGCAGTTGGGGCACAGTGAAGAGGGATCCTGGGGTGGCCCCTAGTGTGTGCATAGGGGAAGATTGAAGGGACTGCCCAGAGCAGCCACCTGGGCACAGGTCCTAGGACATCATTAACCCCTAGGAGCAGCTGTCCCTGCCATGGGAGCGTCTGCCCTTCCCCCAGCTTGATGGATGGTGATGGCACCTCCCACTCTGTGGGCAGGGGTGGGCAGTGGCTGACTCTCACCTCTCCTGTCTCTTGGCCCCACAGTTGCTGGTTGAGAAAACTACAGACTCCCCGGCGGCAGAGTTCTCGCTGGTGGAGGACGTGGCCCTGCACTTCGCCTGCTTGATGGGCCGCCTCAACGAGCAGCGTCTCTTCCAGCCAGACCTGTGCGATGTGGACCTAGTTCTGGTGCCTCAGCATAGCGTGTTCCCCGCACACAAGGGTGTGCTGGCCGCCTACAGCCAGTTCTTTCACTCGCTCTTCACACAGAACAAGCAGCTGCAGCGGGTCGAGCTGTCTCTGGAGGCGCTGGCACCCAGCGGCCTGCAGCAGATCCTCAACTTCATCTACACATCCAAGCTGCTCGTGAACGCGGCCAACGTGCACGAGGTGCTCAGCGCAGCCTCGCTGCTGCAGATGGCTGACATCGCGGCCTCCTGCCAGGAGCTGCTGGACGCTCGATCCTTGGCGCCCTCGGGCCCTGTGGCCCTGGCGCAGCCGGCCACCAGCTGTGCGCCAGCGCCTCCACCACCCTACTACTGTGACATCAAGCAGGAGGCAGACGCCCCAGGCCTCCCAAAAATCTATGCCCGGGAGGGCCCCGACCCCTACTCTGTGCGTGTGGAGGATGGAGCAGGGACGGCTGGGGATGTAGGCTCTGCCACTGCTGGGCCTGCACAGACGCTCTTCAAGGAGGAGAAGGAAGGAGCCCCTGAAGAGGCAGAGGCCCCCAGCAGCCTGTGCAAACTGGAAAGTGGAGAGGGGCTGGAGCCAGAACTGGATGCCTCGGGCACCTATGGGCACCAGGAGCAGTCACAAATCATTGTTGAGGTGAACCTCAACAACCAAACACTGCATGTGTCCACTGGACCCGAGGGCAAGCCAGGCTCTGGTGCCAATCCAGCCACTGTGGTGCTGGGCCAGGAGGATGGCATGCAAGGACACTCGGAAGAAGAGGAGGAGGAAGGAGGAGGGAGTGGAGGGGGGGAGGAGGAGGAGGAAGAGGAAGAAGAGGAAGGCAGCCAGGGGGAGGAGGAGGAGGAGGAAGGGCCCAGCGATCATCGAGAGGATGAGGATGAAGAAGATGGGCCCAGTGAGCAGGATGCAGAGAGTTCTGAGGAGGAGAGGGAGGCTGAGGGCAGGCAGGACCCCACAGGTCCCGCTGGGTGTCAGGGCAGCCAGGTAGAACCTCCACCACACAGCCGAATGTCCACACGGTCCCGGGGACAGAACACCCGGCGCAGGGCCACCCCTGAGCCAGAGGAGGCTGGACGTAGAGGTGGGAAGAGGCCCAAGGCCTCTGGAGCTGTTCCGGCATCCCAGGCAGCTGATGGGCTGGGGGCCAAGGTGAAGCTGGAGGAAAAACAGCAGCATCCATGCCAGAAGTGCCCTCGGGTCTTCAACAACCGCTGGTACCTAGAAAAACATATGAACGTGACCCACAGCCGCATGCAGATCTGTGGCCAGTGTGGGAAGCGCTTCCTGCTGGAGAGTGAGCTGCAGCTGCACAGGCAGACGGACTGTGAGCGCAATATCCAGGTGAGACGCGCTGCCCAGACAGCCCCCAGGGCTGAGTCAGGCGCTGTCAGGAGGAGGCAGGTGGAGCTGGGCTCTGGCCCACAGAGTTGTGAGCAGAGGATTGTGGTAGCACCTTTCCCAGAGGAGCAAGGGCAACGGGGATGGGGGAGAGTGGAGTCATCTGAAGCTGGAGGGTTTGGGGGGGGACGGGAGGAACTGCTGAGGAAGGGAGGGGTCTTAACAAACCTAGGCCCGCAGAGAAATGAAGGGGCTTCTCTGGAGAGGGCATCACCCTTTGCCCACCCCAGAGCCACCGTCCAGAGCAATAGATAGCCAATCAAGAGGGATTTTGTGTTCAACTCTGGCATGCCAGCTACTCTGAATCTGGAGAAAAGAGGCTAGATGAGAAATTTGTTAAGAAATGGGAGTGGGGGAAGGCTGGGGTGGCTGCCAGGCCTTGGGCCAGTCTACACTGTCTGAGCACACCCCAGCATGTGCAGTGTGTGCACACACCCACACACCAGCATGCATGTACACATTAGTATTCATACACACACACCAGCACATGAATATACACATACCACCACATGTGTACACACCAGTATGTGTATACACACCCCAGCATGCATGAACACATACACACCAGCATGTGTGCACACAAAACACATGAACATTCATGCACACACACCACACCAACATGCATGTACATATGCATACACATCAGCATTCGTGCACACACACCATATGTGTAGACACACATACACATCAGCATTCATGCAAATACACACCAACATGCATGTACACATACATACACATCAGCATTCGTGTGCACACACACCAGCATGCCTTTCACCTTTTCTGACCCAAGAAGAAAAAAGAAAACCTCAGGCCACGGGTAGGCGAGTGCTAATTGCCTGCACTAATTGCTAATTGGATGCCGGTGGGGAAGGTGTGCCTGGTGACCTGCCCATCACCCACTCTGTGCACCTGTTTCCTGACCCTGGGCTGGCTGTCAACTATTCCTGTACCTTAAGCCACCCCAAGGGTACAAAACCTTTACTTCTTCCTGCCCAGACCCCAGCCTCCAGCCTCTGGAGCCCCTGCTGAGATGTGCAAGGCAGGAGTTCAGGAGAGCAGCTTTCAGTCCAACTACCCTCCACTGCTTGAGGGGCCTAAAGCCTCTCAGCCTATAGAACCTGAAGAACTGAAAGGTCCTACCTACCCAGCACAGCTGCCTTAACTAACTTGGCCTATAGAACCTGAAGAACTGAAAGGTCCTACCTACCCAGCACAGCTGCCTTAACTAACTTGGCCTATAGCCTCCTGCTGAGAGAAGCAGACAAAGGGGTGGGGCTTAGAAGAGGGATCCTGGAAGAGGTACCCCAACAGCCATGTGGGTGGGTGTGGAAGGAGTCAACCTAGTCTGGGAATGATCCAGCCTTCTTACCAGCACTCTTCAAGTGGGGGAACAGGCCTGCCCCAGAGAGGCCAAGGGTAGCTCTGGGTTGCAGCCAAAACGCCCTTCCTCCCCCCCCCCTCCCCCCAGTGCATGACGTGTGGCAAAGCCTTCAAGAAGCTGTGGTCTCTTCATGAGCACAACAAGATAGTGCATGGCTACGCAGAGAAGAAGTTCTCCTGTGAGATCTGTGAGAAGAAGTTTCACACCATGGCACACGTGCGCAAGCACATGGTTGGTGAGTCCTTGCTGGTGCAGGTGTGGGCAGAGGATGGGCTGGCTGCCGGCGGTGTCAGGATTCTGCATCCAGGTGAGGGGAAGGGATAGGAAAGGGTGCACCGAAGGGCAGTTTGCCCAGTGCTTCAGGCTGCCTGGGAAACCTGGGATGAGAATCCAGCTGGCACACGGCTGGGCAAAGCCGAGGACCCCAGCAAGGTGTTCTGTCTGCCCAAGACCTGGAATAGCTTTCCCCAAATCACACGATTCCACACGTGCTGGCCCAGCCCTGTCTCTGGCCGCCATGAGACCTCTCATGTTTTCTCACCTTTTGGCCCTCACAGGGCTTGAGGCATCGCCTGAGTGCAACCTCCTCCAGGGGTCAGACCTGGACACAGTAAGGAGGCCTCCCCAAGTGTGCTACCCACCCCACTTACAGGCAAGGCTGCAGGGCCTCTAGGTGGGTCTGGATCCTGTGGTCACCTTTTCTCGCTTGTCTGGGCTCCAAGCTCCAGGGAGGAGTGGTCAGGACAGACAGACAGTCCCTGACAGACACGCCTCCCTTTTTCCACTGGAAAGTGTAAACTGCATGGGATGGGGACCCTGGGATCTAGGTGTTGGCCAGGAGCATGCTGAGTAACCAGGTTGGTGATTTTTTTTTTTTTAAGCTGGGAGGACTGTCTCCCGTTTTCTTTATTGGCCTTCAGTGTCACTGGGCCCAAGGCTGATTGTGCTGTTGAGTTCAGTATCACCCTCCAGGAAAGCGTGGGGTGCAGGGCTGCCAGAAGGCAGGTCTGGAGGTGGGGGTTCAGATAGGTGCCCTGGAGAAGTGACGTCTGGTGCCCACCCGCAGCCCATACCAAGGACATGCCCTTCACCTGCGAGACCTGTGGGAAGTCCTTCAAGCGCAGTATGTCGCTGAAGGTCCATTCGCTGCAGCACTCGGGGGAGAAGCCTTTCCGCTGTGAGGTGAGCTCTGCTGGCTGCTGGTTGTGGGGAATCCCTGGATGGTCCCACCTCCATCTCTAGGGAGGGGGAGGAAGGGAGGTCAGAAGAATCTGCAAGCCTGGCGTGGCGTGGCGTGGCGTGGTGTGGCGTGGCGTGGCGTGGCAGCACATGCCTGTAATCCTGGGACAGGAGAGACAGAGGCAGGAGGAGCAGGAGCTTCTATTCAGTGGGTTTGGGGAGGCAGTGAGTTGAGAAAATGTTTCTTTGCAGGCATGAGAACTTGAGCATCAATCCAGGTTTAAAAAAAGAAAAGTAGCCGGGCGGTGGTGGCGCACACCTTTAATCCCAGCACTCGGGAGTCAGAGGCAGGCAGATTTCTGAGTTCCAGGACATGGGCTATACAGAGAAACTCTGTCTCGAAAAAAAAAAAAAAAGTAAATAAATAAAAATAAAAAATAAATTGTGCGTGATGGCACATGCTCACAATCACATTGCTGCAGAGGCAGAGACAGTTGGGTGCCTGGAGCCCACTGACCAGTCAGTGCAGCCTGAGTGGGGAATTGAGGCCATTGAGAGGCCTTGTCTTAAAACCAGCTAAGATGGAAGGCACTTTAGGAAACACTGGCCTACACACACACACAGAGTTTCAGGTTGGGTAAGGCAGGATTAAGGGTGTGGCTTTTCCCTTCCCCACAGAACTGCAATGAACGCTTCCAGTACAAGTACCAGTTGCGGTCACACATGAGCATCCACATTGGACACAAGCAGTTCATGTGTCAGTGGTGTGGCAAGGACTTCAACATGAAGCAGTACTTTGACGAGCACATGAAGACACACACAGGTGCGTGTCTTAGCCCCAGGGTCTCCGTTTACCTCTGTCCCTCCTTGGTGGGGTGGGGTGGGATCTAGAGCTGGCTATGAACACCCCTGCTGCCCCTCCCCCATTGCAGGGGAGAAGCCTTATATCTGTGAGATCTGTGGCAAGAGTTTCACCAGCCGCCCCAATATGAAGCGGCATCGACGCACACACACAGGAGAGAAGCCATACCCGTGTGACGTGTGTGGCCAGCGTTTCCGCTTCTCCAACATGCTGAAGGCACACAAAGAAAAGTGCTTCCGTGTCAGCCACCCGCTGCCCGGTGACCCCGCCACCCTGCCTGCCACGCACCTGCAGCCCACGACCCCGCTCTTCCCTACAGCATCTCCCAGGCTGGACACTAACTGACCCCCAGCACAGGCCCTCTTGGCCAGGGCCAGCAGACACAGACTAGGGGCTGGACTACAGCTGGATACCCCTGGCCCTGGGTCCTGGTGCAGCTTCTTGGAGATTTTACTCCTTGTGTTTGGGAGTAAAAGAAAGGGACTGGTTGGCTGCACCCCTCCAGGGGAGGGGTGCTGGAGTCAGCCGATACAGGGCAGGAAGAGCTCTGGGTTGCAGGCATGGCAGAAAGCCAGGCAGGGCCTGGGTCAGTCTCACCTGCCCATTCCTGGCTTCCCTGTGCCCTGACTCCTTAGGAGGGGAGGGTTTGGGTGTGCCCCGTTGAAGGAGTTCTGGAGCCCCGGAGGCCTGTGGCCAGGGAGGCATGGCAGGATACCATGTGTGACTGGGCAGGGGAGTGTCAGCATGTGAAGGCTGCCCCTCTGTGTGGGGCAGACTGGGGCAGGTGGGGGCTGGCCCCCATGGATTTCCTTTCTTACATCCCTACCAGGCAGGTACAAGAATCCCCAACCTGCACTGGGACTTTTAAAGAGCCCCACATCCAGGAGAGAATGTCTCTGGGTGCTGGAGACCAAGCCTCCAGAGGGGAGAGAACCTGATTCACCAGCCCCAACTTGTAGGGCTCCTGCAGGAGAATGAGATTCCAGGGAGGGGCCCCATAGGAGCCTCAGGCAAGTAGTTCAGGGTTTCATGGTGCTATCTGTGGGGCAGGGGACAGGGAGCTGTCCACAGGGCACCCCTGTCCCTTCCCAGCCTATCTGGCTGGACTGCCCCACCAGGAGACACGTATCTATGTCTGCTCCCCCAGAAGCCCACATGAGGCCTCCTCTCCTGTTGGGGCCAGGCCACTACAGCCCCTTGCTGGCTCCTGGTCCCTCTTGCACTCTGTTCAGTCTGGGGTGCCACGGCACAGCCAGGGAGAGAAGCTGATGTGTTTAGGCCTCTGTGGGAGCAGGGAGCTCAGCCAGTGCTCAGCGTTTGCCCTTGGGGGGCAGGCAGACATAGGCCACCCCTCTCTGTTGTCACTTCATGTCCTCTGTTTCCCCGGTTTGATCCCCACTGTTGATAAGCTTCTTTGTCACACTCTGCACCTTACTCCCCCTCCTGCCGCTCCCAGCCATTCCCAGTATGGCCACACTGGGAAGAGGCCTGTGCCCAAGGGGCTGACAGAGGGTGCCGAATCCCTTGACCTCTTCAGAGGCCCACGGAGCTGGGACAGCGGGCTGGGGACATTTTAATCATCAATAAACGAAGCACTTTATTCTGTACAGGTGTGGGCAGGCCCAAGGTGCTCGGTTGAGTTGGCTGTCTTCTGGGCAAGGAAGGGCTGAATGAGCCATTGTCCCCATATAGGCACCCTTTCCTAGCCTGAAGAGCAGGCTGCAAGCTTCCCCGTGTCCACTGGGAAGACAGGTGGGACCCTCTCTGAGAAAGGAAGGTTTCCCATTTGGCTGCACACTCCTGTCCCACTGCCCGAGGTTGGGCTCCAAGCTCCTCCAATGTAGCTCCTCCAGTGGTACCCCTAATCTCTGGGCTTCCGTGATGTCCTCAGGAACTCTTCCCTGCCTCTTGCTGTTTCTAACCTCTGGCCTCAGTGCCTGGCAGCGATTCAGAGCTGGCTTAACATTTTCCAAAAATAATAATACTAAATAAAACAAAACAAAACAAAAAGAATTGACTGCCTCAAGGGGTCACCAATCCTCATCACCTGCTGGCCCTGGTGGCCTTCACGGGTCCAGAAACCCTGGCTATTCTTCAATAAACAGCAATCTGAAGGGCAGAGGCTGGGAATGGAACCCTGTCACAGGAGTTGGGTCTCTGGCACCTTTATACACCTTTCCCCCAGGGGATAGACAGTCCTCTCTCTGAGGCCCCTGTATGCCCGGTGCTACGCTTCCTGCCCTGCCCTGCCCACAAAGATTGCACCCCTTACTGCCAAATGCAATAAGCCCCCTTCCCCATGCTGTGGAATTGGGGTTCTCATCTCCCCAGCTATATACCTTATTTTTAAAGAGATGGTCAAGTTCCTGAATGTTAGCATGAGGGAACTGGAACATGGCGGTAGTTTTCCAGGCCCAAGACACAGTAGCCTTGGGACCATTGCCTTTGGGGAGACTTGCTAGGATCTCTTGCCCAGCTAGACTTGGTCTAGCCCTGGGTCTGCTCCTCTGAACTAATGCAGGCTGTTCTGGTCTTGGAGCAGTTGGTGGGGAGTCCTCATGAAGACATAGAGGGCCTGGAACGCAGGGATGCCCAGGCCCACATCCCTTCCCTGGGGTCTGGGTGATAACAGGGAGACCAGGCCCAGGTGTGTAAAGCCTTACTGCCTGCCTGTGTATGACACGCTCATGATCCCAGGGTGGGGACAGTAAGCATTTGAGCGAGATGAGTGGTGGAGAATAAACTCAGTTCCACTCCTGGCCCCTGACCCAGCTGCTTCTTTATATGTTGCTGCCCAGAGGAAGGGTGGCCGGTGTCCCAGCATCCCAGTGCACAAGTCCCAAGAACATTTAGGTATCCATAGGACCAGTCTTTCTCCTTCAAGGCTGGAATTATACGGGCTCCATGCTACATGTGGGTCTGTTGATCTGTCACAGAAAGACCTGAAATTCTGGAGTCTGCAGAAGTGGTAACCCCCAGGGTAGAGCCCAGGAGAATCCAGGGTGTCAATCACAGGAGCCCAGACAGCAGGCCCCGCCCCTCTCATCCCCCAGCTCAGCCCTCTTGGGCACCTAGGGTTCTCACAGGTACTTCCTGCTGCTCATGTTCTGTTTGGTAGCATTCTGGGCCCTGGGGACATAGGTGGAAGATCTCTACGTTGTGATCTATCACCCTGCCCATAGGTGCCCAGAGGCTCAGTGTGGGATGTTGTGGGTGAGGTGGCTGCCTGTGGAGATTCTGACATGATTGCCATCTCCTGTTACGGAAGAGACAGATTGTATTCACACCCTCAAAAACTAGATGGGATAGAACATACCTGTAACACCAGCACTTGGGAGGCAAGAGGATTAGGAGTTAAGAGCCAGCCATTGCCACACAGTTCCAGGACAGCCTGCCATTTGGAATTGACACCCTCTACAAAGGCCTAAAGAAAGGACTTCTTGAGAGGATCCTGTTGTTTTCTCTCACCTCTACACTCCTGTCTTTTACTTCAGCGCTGCTTTCAAACAGGGCCCCGGGGTGATAGGCTGTGGGAGGCAGAGAGCAATCAGGCATCTAGAACATTTCCAGCCCCTTAGGTTCTGCTGACTGGCCTGGTTGGGAAGGCCACGCCCCATCTGTGCACACCTGGTTCTGAGGCCTGCTGGATACAAGGAGAATGAGACATGTGCTGTAGCCTAGCACTGTTCTGCAGTCCTCCCTTGCCGTGACATGGCTTTTTAGCTGTGTAAAGTAACTCAGGTGAAGCTGAATCCCACTACTATGACAAGTCATTCCTGCTTCAATAACATATCACCTGTGACCCTGTGAGGTCTGTGGGAGAGATTTTGGTGGCCCAGAATGACTGCTTTAATCTGTGGCACAACCATATTGACTTGGGTCTCCAGAGCTAAGGTTGGAACTGCATATCACCATTCAAAAGTGACATGTTTCTACGCCATTAGTACCAAGGCCAAGCCCTACTTCAAGGTGATGTGGAAAGGGAACCCTAGAGAGTTCTAGAAATAGAGTGAGCAACTCTACCCTCTCCTGCACCTTGGCCCTGAGTCTCCTGATGCCAGGTTGCCAGGCAGTCTACTGGGCTGAGGGTACTGGGACGCCTGAAATCCCAGGTAGTTGAGAACTGAGACAGGAGGATTAATTAAGCCCAGGAGTTTGAGGCCAGTCTACAATGTAGACCTTGTCTCAAAATAAATACAACTTTTAAAATGTACTCTGTGTGTATGTGTGTGTGTGTGTGTGTGTGTGTATACACGTGTGTATGTGTGCGTGCATGTGTGTGCATGCATGCATGTGCATTCATGTGTGAATACCGACATAAACATGTAGAGGTGAGGGGCCTCCAGTGTTAAGTCTCACATTTTGGGGAGGGGGGTGGAGTTTCTTGGTTTTCTATTTCATAGGCCAGGCTAACTGAGCTTTCAAGGTTCTTAGATCACCATCTCCCATCTTCCCATGGAGCTGCTGGGATTCCCATATGAATTCATGTATGCACACATGCACGGGAATACACACAACCACATGCACATGGACACTGCATTGCTGAATATGATCTTGAACTTCTTATTCTCTTGTGTCCATGTCCCCCAAGCTGGCATTGCAGACATGTGCCACCACACTGGCCTGTATGTAGCGCTGAGAATCCAACCCAAGATCTTGTGAATCCACCTTCTTCCAAGGTAGTGGATGGAAAATGTAAAGTGGGTAGGGTCTGTGGTGAAAAGGCCACAGAGGCATCCCCAAGGACTTGTTTGGAGGTGGAAGAGACCTGCCTGATCTGTATGGATGGTGGTCTTTAGAGCCTGTGGGGAGTGGGGAGGGGCACAGGTCCTATTCTTCTATATGTCTGCAGAAGCAGCTGAGCATGACCCCACTCTTGCCTAGTTAGAGATGGGAGCTTTCGAAGCTCTGTGGCCATACATGTCTCCATGTTCTCCCAGGGCTTCTGGCTAAGACCTAAGTCCTCTGAAGTGTTCTGCATCAGTCCTCTGAAGTGTTCTGCAGTAGCTGCTCGGCCTGCAGCCTGCTATGGTGTCGAGGACATGAGAAAACAGAACTCAGAGAACTGAAGCCCCTCACATGAGCAAACTCTGGTTGACACAGGAATTAGGTCTGTCCAAGCCACTTACTCTGTAAAATCTGCACCATACATACCTCTTCTCTCAGAGATGGACATATGTCACTGGGCACATGATGTCATTCAGCAGGACCAGAGGTATCAACTGAAAAGTGGCAGAACCCATCTAGCTAACACAGAGAGTAACTGAACAGAAGGACACTAGCTACATCTCCACAAGAGCCAGAGACTCCACTGGAAGCAGACTCAGCCTTGTCTGAGGGAGGAGTGGTGGTTTCTCAGTCTTCTGTGGAGTCTGGAGAATGCTTACAATTGTTTTCTCCTAGCCGGGCGTGGTGGCGCACGCCTTTAATCCCAGCACTTGGGAGGCAGAGGCAGGTGGATTTCTGAGTTCGAGGCCAGCCTGGTCTACAAAGTGAGTTCCAGGACAGCCAGGGCTATACAGAGAAACCCTGTCTCGAAAAACAAAAAAAAGAAAAAAAAATTGTTTTCTCCTGCCCAGGAGATACCCACTCATTCTTACACTGGCTTTTGGTTTGGTTTTTGAGGTTTAGTTCACACTGACCTTCTATGTGTCTCGTCCTTGGCGCTGAGGACTCACTCCCTGATCCAAAATGCCAAAGGCACTCTCCCAAATCTCCCCAACACCTGTAGCAGCCCTGTGTCTTCATTACCAAATCAGCTCATTTGTTTTATTCTTTAAGAGTCAAATCTAGTCTTGGGGCTGCCAAGGCTCTCTCTGCAGTACATCTCTGCATGCACATGTGTAAGTGTGCTTAGTGATAATAAAACACATATAAGATGTATAATTGTGTGTGTGTGTGTGTGTGTGTGTGTGTGTGTGTGTGTGTGTGTGTCAGAGTGTACCTGAGACGGCCAGAAGACAGCTTTGGTTCTCTTGTTCTTTGGTTCTCGACACCTTCCATCTTGTTTGGGACAGGATGTCGTTTCTTTTGATCAAATGTCAGGCTAGCTGCCCCCTGGGTTCTGGAGACCCTCCTCTCCACCCCCACCCACCCCATCTCCTGGTAGGTACATGGATTATAGATACTTACACAGCTGCATCTGGCTTTTGCATGGGTCTGAGGTTCTGAACACAGCTCATCTTCAGTCTTGGATGATATACCCACTGAGCCATCTCCGTGGCTCTCACATTTGTAATCTAACCACTGTCAAGTTACAGATGGGCGTCAGCAAACTCACCTGCTCTGTGTGTAGCCTCACCACCACACAACACACATCAACCATGTGGTTGCTGGGATTTGAACTCTGGACCTTCGGAAGAGCAGTCGGGTGCTCTTACCCACTGAGTCGTCTCACCAGCACCTGGCTCTGCCTTCTGAGTGCTAGGATCAAAGGTGTACGCCATGACTGCTGGGCTGTTCTCTCCCGTTTACCAGGACCACTCAGGAAGCTTTTTCCCCTGCTGGGGTATTTTCTCAGGTCTGTAATTCCCGCTTGGCCTTTCTGTATCACTTCTATTTCTTCAGTGAGATGTTTCTGCTCTGAGAAATTTAAGAGAACTTTTAATAGATTGAAGCATTTTGTGATTGCTGCTTTCAAACCCTTTCCAGACAATTCTAGCATTTAACGCTCCTCATGGTCTTTGTGAGCTCTTATTGTAAGAAGTGGTCAGATTAAGCTTCTTGCTCATGGTCTTTGCTAAATTGTTTTTTCCCAGTTCAGGGACAAGTCCTTTGGTCTAAGCTCCCTCCAGACTGGCCCTGGTCTGTTTTTGCGAACTCAAGTTCAAAGGAACAGTACAACCGTCAGAGGCTGTGCAGCCCCTTCCCATCCTATTCCACCAGTGTGGCCTGGGACTCAGGATTTCCCGTTCCAACCTCCTTGGTGCTTCTGAGTGGGAGAATGAGTGTCGGGCCCAGTGTGCAGGTTAATACGCCCCTTGGATGCTTGCTGTTGGTGGGGCTTCTGCTTCATCAGCCTGAGAAGCCCCTGCGTGGACTCGTGAGGCATGTGGGATTAGTTTATGACAGGAATGAGCCTTCCTACACTGCCTTGATGCTAGGTAGGGTCAGGAACCATCAGGCCTGGGTTGTCTTCTACTGGAGGCAGGGGTGGACCCAACCCCACTGCTCTGCTGTGTCGCCGCCCCTGGTTCCCCTGTCTGTAGCTCTCAAGATCATCTGCTGTACCACAGAGGTACGTACGCATGTGCATTCCCTCCATGATGTCCACCGCAACAGATGTAAGCTCCACAGGGCCAGTATTCACAATTGACTCAAACGCCACTAAACTCTGTGTTAGCTACAGTACACAGTAGACTCTGGGTGGACGAACAAGCAACATTTAAATATTCTGCTGGGAAGCCTGCTAGGGAATGAGCACCGTAGAATCCATCATAAACCCAAAATATGACTTTAAGTCATCTGGCAGTTATGAATTAATTTTTAGTCGCTGTCTTCTGCTCAGGTTCTAGGAAAGTGAGGCTGTGATCAAGGACATTTTTGTTCACTTGGGGAGAGGTCCCCAAGACATCAGAAGTGGGCACATCTGCTCTGGCTCATGCAGGTAGCAGCCATGCAATCCAGCAAATCGCTGGAAATGTTCCCTAGAAATGTCCTACTGTCCAGAACTGACATGGAAACCCTCCCAGCTTGCCCCAAGCTAGCCCTTGACATTGCAGAAAGGTGGGCAGCACACCTCTGGAGCCTGTCCAGCTATGCGCCCCTCTAGGACCGAGTGACCATCACCACTCAGGAGGGACAGGCAGTAATGTTTCTGGAATCATAGAAGAGATGTGTGACTCAGTCCTCTTCCCCGCCCCCCCAACCAGGTCTTTTCTCCTATCCCCCTACAAGCCCAAGGTTATAAACAAGTGACTCAGAGGCATGGTTGGGGAGCGCCCGTTACGCCTCCTACCAGTGTCCCGGGGCTAAATTTAACCCACAGCTGCAGCTTTTGGCGCTTGGAGAATTCGTTATTCTTGGAGGCTGAAGCCAATGTGCGGATTTGGGGGTGGGTGGGGGTGGGGGTGGGGGTGGGGGTGTGGACAGGAGTCCAAAGCAAGGTGGGGACTGAGACTGGGTATCCTGGCTCAACTCCTCAAACTCCTCAACCCCTCAAATCACAGACAGACAACTACAGGGGCCCCAAGGCCAGGTAGAAACATGGTAAACCTCAAATGGACCAAGGACAATGGGAGAGAGTCCCTGAAGTTCCATCATTTGGACACTACTGTTCAGAACGCCGCTAGAATATTAAAGATTTGAAGGTCTAAACACCCTCAAATAGTAGAATCCTAGGAAATTAATTTTCTAGCAGGTTTGACCCCTTTGAGTCCACCCTGGAGCATGTTACCGCGGGGTCTCTTGCCCTCAGCAGAGCTGAGCTGAGACCCTTGGATTCTAGCTCCTCTCCCTCCTTGAATGGGAGGGGAAACTGAGGCCCAACAAAGAAACACCTACCCTTATTGACTTAAGGAGTTTGTTTAAAGGAACGTCTCTGAGTTTGGGCAGAGGAAACTCCTTCCCATTTTAGGAGTGATTGCCAAGGAAAAAGACATGTTCCCCAAGCAGGACACCCAAACATGCTGTAACCAGGAGTGGTCATACGAGATACGGTCTGTGAGGAAGGCTGTGAGCACTCAAGCCTGGAAGACAACGGAAAGGAGAGGGACGAGAGTCCTCTTCATAGGCAGCAGCATTTCTAGACTAAGGAATCCAGAGGCAACTGGGTTCTGGGTCGAGAGACCTTCCAGTTCTGGAAAGGCCCAGACACACCTCACCCTCGCCCCATGAGCCCCCATCGCTGACTCAAGGCTGCTTAGGGAGAAAGCCTCTGCCCAGCTGTCCCCTGTGCGTCATATGCAGGAGGCCGGCAGCTCCTCTTACTGGGTCCGGACATCCTCTATATATAGCGCAGGGCAGACAGCTGCACAGTCAGTGCACAGACCCACAGGACAGCAGAGGTGTGCAGAGCTGCCCTCGACACACAGACTTGCTGAGTTCCACGGAGTCGCACCATGACGCTGGGCTTGGAGCAGGCGGAGGAGCAGCGTCTGTACCAGCAGACGCTCCTGCAAGACGGCCTCAAGGACATGCTGGATCACGGCAAGTTCCTGGACTGTGTAGTTCGCGTGGGTGAGCGCGAGTTCCCGTGCCACCGCCTGGTGTTGGCCGCCTGCAGCCCCTACTTCCGCGCGCGCTTCCTGGCTGAGCCAGATAGCGCCGGAGAGCTACGCCTGGAGGAGGTGTCGCCAGACGTAGTGTCCCAGGTACTGCACTACCTGTACACATCGGAGATCGCGCTGGACGAGGCAAGCGTGCAGGACCTGTTTGCCGCGGCGCATCGATTCCAGATCCCGTCGATCTTCACCATCTGCGTATCCTTCCTGCAGAAGCGCCTGTGCTTGGCCAATTGCCTGGCTGTTTTCCGCCTCGGCCTCTTGCTGGACTGCGCGCGTCTGGCTGTGGCAGCGCGCGACTTCATCTGCGCGCGCTTCCCGCTGGTGGCGCGCGACAACGACTTCCTGGGACTCTCGGCTGACGAGCTGATCGCCATCATCTCCAGCGACGGCCTCAACGTGGAGAAGGAGGAGGCAGTGTTCGAGGCTGTGATGCGCTGGGCCAGCAGCGGAGATGCGGAAGCGCAGGCGGAGCGCCAGCGCGCGCTGCCCACGGTCTTCGAGAGCGTTCGCTGCCGCCTGCTGCCTCGTGCTTTCCTGGAGAGCCGCGTGGAGCGCCACCCACTCGTGCGCTCCCAGCCCGAACTGTTGCGAAAGGTGCAGATGGTGAAGGATGCACACGAGGGCCGCCTCACTACACTGCGCAAGAAGAAGAAGGAAAAGGGTGAGCAGACAGCTTGGGCCAAGGAGGCCAACCAGGGCACAGAAGACACCCAGGCTGAGGACGATGAGGAACGAGTGCTGCCCGGGATCCTCAACGACACTCTGCGCTTTGGCATGTTCCTGCAGGATCTCATCTTCATGATCAGCGAGGAGGGCGCTGTGGCTTACGACCCAGCCGCCAATGAGTGTTACTGTGCATCCCTGTCCACCCAGATCCCCAAGAACCATGTCAGCCTGGTAACCAAGGAGAACCAAGTCTTCGTGGCCGGTGGCCTCTTCTACAATGAGGACAACAAGGAGGACCCTATGAGTGCTTACTTCCTGCAGGTGCCTGGCCAGCCTTGAGAGGAAGGGACTGGTGCTGGGTTCTGGGTAGGAGGCAACTTGGGACCTGGGAAGGGCTTGTGCCTACCTGGGAACTGCCATTGGGTCTAGGACCTTTGGCAGCCACTTGCTTGAAGTGGGAAGAGTTACAGCCAGTTTCCAAAGAATCTGTGTTAGGCTCAGTGTACAGCAAGCTGGGGAGCTGGAGGCCCTGGCCCAGCACAGGGGTTGGGAGTCGGAGACATTGAGAAGGATCATAAGCAGGGCTTTGGCAGAAGTGCCAGGACAGGGGTGGGAAACAGATTATCACACAGAGAGCACCTTGCATTCTCCTTTCCAGGGGAGGAAACTGAATCTCAGCAGGGGCTGGGAGACAGGCAAGCAGGCCCAGGTTGAGGATGTGACTGTGGGGCCTCAGAGGCAGGGAGAATCTACAGCCTGGCCCCATGATTTTGAACCTTGTCGGCTGGGTGAAATCTGGAGATATGAAGGGGGAGGGAGTTAGCACTGCTGGTAACCCAGGCTGGCGAACTTGTGACAGAGCAGAGCCAGGTGAGCTGTTATAAGCAGGCAGGAGCCAATGGGCAGCTGGAGGCCAAGGTCAAGTCCACAGGGCTCACAGCTGGAAGAGGAGAGGGGCAGCTCTCCCAGGCTTGTGGGGAGAAGTTTCAGAGGTTACATAATATCAAGTGTCCATCCACACAATGCAGCTGCTGGACAACTCTCCAAGGTGGGCCCTTTGTGCCTATAACCACTGGGTTCGACAGATAGAGGGTGGCATGGAAGGCTATAGATTTTAATGGGCGGGGACTGGGGGGGAGATTCTTAAACAGATGGTCACCAAAGATCCAAAGTCAGAGGGAGACCTCCCTCTCGGAGGGGGAAACTTGGCTGAGCTGGGCCAAGAGGTGAGCACAGGAAGCTCTTTGTGGCTGACCCAAGGATACTGCCCGCCCACAGTTTGACCACTTGGACTCTGAGTGGCTGGGGATGCCGCCTCTCCCCTCACCTCGCTGCCTCTTCGGCCTGGGGGAGGCTCTCAACGCCATCTACGTTGTCGGGGGCCGGGAGCTCAAGGACAGCGAAGACAGCCTGGATTCAGTCCTGTGCTACGACAGGCTGTGAGTGGGCAGGGCGGGGCCACCTTGGGGGACAGGATGGTCTGGGGCAGGGGCCCTAGGATGTGGCTGGGACCACAGCAGCAGCCAGAAGACCTGCACGGGCGGGCGCGCAGCCATTGGGTGAAGACCTGAAGATAATCCTTGAGCAGAGGGGGATGTGGGCTGGCTGGCAGGCAGGAGAGCTCGGGGGAGGGGTTCCAGGAGTGTACTGAGTGCTGTCTGCTTGTGTCTTGTGGGTGTGAGTCCAGAGAGCTGTACTTGACACAAGCTTGAGCTGTGCTCAGGAGTGTACTGAGTGCTGTCTGCTTGTGTCTTGTGGGTGTGAGTCCAGAGAGCTGTACTTGACACAAGCTTGAGCTGTGCTTGTTCCTCCAGGTCATTCAAATGGGGCGAGTCAGACCCGCTGCCCTACGCAGTGTATGGCCACACAGTGCTTTCCCACATGGACCTGGTCTATGTCATTGGCGGCAAAGGCAAAGACAGGTGAGGTTCAGCCTGGCGAGGAGGAGGTTCTGTGTGGCCGAGGGGCAGGCAGTTGTCCTGGTCTCTCATCACTCACCCCATTCACCCCACAGGAAATGTCTGAACAAGATGTGTGTCTACGACCCCAAGAAGTTTGAGTGGAAGGAGCTAGCACCCATGCAGACAGCCCGATCACTCTTTGGGGCCACGGTCCATGATGGCCGCATCTTTGTGGCCGCAGGGGTGACAGACACAGGGCTTACCAGCTCCTCAGAGGTGTACAGCATCGCAGACAACAAGTACGATCTTTGCTCTGCCCCCACCCCCACCCCCACCCCGTGACGGTACACCTGTGTCAAGCCCTGTTTGCCCTGCTGAGGGTCACAGTCTCCTCCTGCCATCCAAGGCTTTTCTGCAGGAGAATCTGCAGAAGGGCTCCCAGGGTAGGGTCTGGGGTTGACGAGTTCCTCATCTGGGGGCTGCTACCAGGCAACGGATTGGCTCTGATGCTATAGCAGTGAGTCAGTTCAGGAAACAGAAGCCAGCAGGACCTACCCAGCAAAGATGGTGGTTAGTGGGTGTCCAACATCAAAAAGTGGGGCTCCTCGGAAGAAAGGCCATGCTCAGAATGGAGGTCTGTGGGTGAAGGGGTATGGGAAGGTTCTGGGATGGGAGAGATGAGGGTTAATTAAGGCCAGTGAAATGTCTTCCACGGGTTTAAGCTCCATGCCTCACTGGCTGTCACAGGACAGAAGATTCAGAAATTTCTTGAGAAAGGGGGGGTCTGGTTATAGTCATGACAAGGGGTGACAGAGTCCTAAAGCTGGTGGTCTATTAAGTCAAGGGGAGGCACTGGAGCATGGCTTCTTAGGAATGGGTGGGGAAGAGGAGCTGCATTATCAACAGGCATTCTTTGAGCTTAGTGGTGGGGTCTTTGTTGGGCCTAGTTGTGGGTTGGGTGTTGGGCTTAGTGGTGGGTTGGGTGTTGCATGGGAAAGAGGGTGACAAGTAAGTCTCAGAGGCTGGTTGTTAGGGAAAACTTTGGCATCAGGCAGCAAATTGAGAGCCTATTGAGGAAATGTACACTCGGGGTATCTGGGGGTGTTTAGAAGGAGCTCCCCACAGCAGAATGCCAGGGACTGAAGACACCAGGAGAACCATCAGGATGCCTTGGAAAAGAGGGATGGAGGGTATGCAAAAAAACGGGGCTATTGGAAGTAACCACAGCCCGAGCCAGAGTCCACCAGTACCAGGTCACAGGTGTAGTGAGAGAGACAGTGGGGACCTCCATTCACGATGTAGATGGATGGTACAGCAAGGTGATGGGGAAGGGGGTGTGAAGGGGGAGGGTCACAGGAAGAGAATTAAAGGTCAAAGGGAAAGTGGGGAGCAGGGCTGGCATGATGCGAGCACTGTAGATGATTAAAGGTTAGTAAACTGGAGATTGCCCAAGTTGGTTGCAACCTAGAATTCAGATTCCCAGGGGGTGGGAACAGAGGTTTGCTGAAGCCTTGGACTGCTTACTTCTACTCCCACCCCCCACCCCCGCCAGGTGGACCTCCTTTGAGGCCTTCCCACAGGAACGAAGCTCACTCAGCCTGGTCAGCCTGGCTGGCACTCTTTATGCCCTGGGTGGCTTTGCCACTCTGGAGACAGAGTCTGGAGAGCTGGTCCCCACGGAGCTCAATGACATCTGGAGGTGAGCCTAGCCCTGAGGACATGAGGGGGGGATCCTGAGTAGTCTCAGAGCAAGGTCATCAAACAGTCTTCCTACACCCCAGATTCTCACCAACCCATGGGGCGGGTGACATGTGGTGGCCTGCCCCACTGCAGAGCACCCCCAGGTCACAGACAGGAGCCAGTCCTCAGCTTAGGGCACAGGCCCAGAATCTGTTTTCCCTGTTTTCTGAGGTGCTTTGTCTAGAAGAGACAGTCTGGGAGGGGGAAGTAGCTGGATCCTGCTCCAAGAGCTGTTTTCCACATGCTCCCACTGGTGTGGCCATGTCAGGGGACTTCTTGCAGAGAGAAGAAGAGGACTGAGTTGAGAACTGGAAGTCTTCCAGAGAGCAGTGAACTTCGAGGAATGTGGGGACCCAGGAGATAGCTTTTCCTGGGAGGGAGCTGCTTTAGACTACAGGGTGTCTTTTCTTAGGGGGTCTGTTATGGGGATTCCACTTCTCAGCACACAAAAGCCATTTAGAAACAGATGTACTTGGAGGTGGCCTAGGACGCCAGCCAATGGTGGCACACTGTATGGGTCCCTGCCTGGTTTCAGCTGATGAAGCTCCCACCCCTGTCCCTACCCTCCCTTCCCCTCAGATACAACGAGGATGAGAAAAAGTGGGAGGGGGTCCTACGGGAGATCACCTACGCAGCCGGTGCTACCTTCCTCCCTGTGCGCCTCAACGTGCTTCGCCTGACCAAGATGTGACTGATGTGACCAGTGCAGGACCCTCACTGAGCCTCCTTCCTGTCCTGTGGCTTCAGAAAAAAGGAGCATCATGGGATCCAGGGAGGATCTGGAAGAGGCCAGAGCCCTTTGGGTTCCCAGGATGAGTCAGTCAGGGAAGGGACATTGCTGCCTGCTTCTCAATGTCCCTCGGGGGACACCATGCCTTCCCAAAAAAATGCAAAGCTATAGGCTGGAATCCCAGGTTGTGTCCTGGCCCTACCCTGGCTGGCTGTGTGTGCCATAGGCTCTCCCAAGGGACTCAGTACTCCTTGCTGATCAGATGGGAGTGTTTCCGTCGATGGCACCTTCTTGTGCTAACCCAGATCTCCCATAGGAATCTCAGGAACAATAAAGTGCTTTCTGAGCATCTAGCCCAGGGTCTAGAATCAGCTGCCACAAAGAACCAGTGTCCAGAGGGCTGAGGATTAACGGCTTGATTATACCAGTGTTGGGCTGGCAAGTGGGTGATCTTGTGCTCATAGGACACCTCATCATGTCTTGTGTATGACCCTTTCCCCCAAAGCCAGGAACCGCCAACCCCCTGCCCAGAGTGGATGAGGAACCAGGAGACTACTATGGTAGAAAAGTCTTTTATTCTATTGGTCAGGCTCCATGGCCTGGGCCTGGGGCCCAGAAGCTGCTGAGCAGAACTCGGTCTTCTGCCCCCATGCCTACTCCAGCTTCTCTTTGTCCTGCCGCTGCTCCTCCTCCAGTGCCAGGGATCTCTCACGCTCCTTTACCAGCTGGACACCACAGTAGGTGACAAACAAGACTGCCAGTGTGGTCTGGGGGAAGCCTGTGGGAGAAGGAGCCATGATACCTGGAGCACCCCATCCTAGAGACCCTGCCTCGCATCACACACCCCTGCTGAGTCCTTCGGGTGCTAGGGTATTGCCTGTGTGTTAGGTAGATCCATCCTAGAGACCCTGCCTCGCATCACACACCCCTGCTGAGTCCCTTGGGTACTAGGGTGTTGCCTGTGTGCTAGGTAGATGGGAGGTTCTTGTCCTTCGTGTGAGGTTGGACACATGCTGCATCTTTTCACTCTGCCCCTTACCTGTAAGTATCAGGCGTTGGGCAACCAGCTCTGTGAATTCAAGGCTGTTGAGGCTCACGAGATTGTACATGATGATAGCCCAGAAGTTTATGGCCCCACAGAGGGCCCGGACCCTCCGAGACATCTGCTCCGATAGCTGGGCCTGTCGTCCAAGAATATGTCAACAAGAGGGGCAGGAGAGAGGGACTTGATCAGTCAGTCGCTCAGGCCCAGAGGGATGATAAGAGCTGACTAATGCAGCCGGGCCCTGCCACTCAGAGGTCAGGGAGACCCAGGCTCCCACTGTCCTGGCATACACGAGAGGCTTAGGGAGAAAGTCCTGGTCCGGGGACCAAGCGTGCCTGGATGACTCCAGAAAGCACCATGCCACCACCTCCTGTCATCAGGCTGCTCCCAGCCAGTCACGGCCTGGAACCACCTGCCCACCTCGATCTGTGCCAGTGGCCCATGCTCTGCCAGCTTCTGTACCCAGAGCTCAAAGTTGAGGCCGAAGCAGTTAAGAACAGACCACAGGTAGACGATGTCACAAGGCCCGAGCCACAGAGTGGTGATGATGAATGTGGCCACGGACGCGGCCAGCTCTGGGATCACGGTGGAGTGATCCCCACCAATGTGGTCATACACATATCTGCAGGGGAGACGGGAGAAGAGCCTTCAGGAGTGTGGGACGCACAGCAGGGTGGTGCATGCTACGTCAACCTCTGGACCTCGCATATCTTTCCCTGCCCAGCTCCAAACTTGGACTTCCATATCTGCGAACCTGGGCTTCATATCCGTGGCTGGATTTCTCTAGTTCCTAGCTCTGACCCACCTAGACCCAAGATTTTTCAAAAACAGTCTGTGGATGACCCAAGCTTGTGTCTTTGGCTCAGTCTCCTGACTCAGACATTCATCTGCTATGAGACATCTCACTCCAGAGACTGCTTCTCCTGCTTCCTCTCAAGCCAAGGCCCAGCACCCAGCCCTACCTCAGCTGAACACCAGTGGACAGTTACTCGGGCTGTAGGCTGTAGTCAGGATTCTCCAACATCCAAGGCACAAGTTCTATCAGCTCTGCTGGGTGGTGACCCCTGCCCACCTCCTGCACCCCACTGCTGAAATTAAGGGTCCCTTTCATTACTGCTCAGGGCCTCTTAGTCCTCTGTTTGCCTTTGACCCTCACTACATTCTCCACATGTGCTTTAAGAGAGCTGCTTATGGGGCTGGAGGGATGTCTCGGCAGTTAAGAGTTAAGAGTGTGCATTGCTCTTACAGAGAACCTGTGTTTATTTTCCAGAACCCACATCAGGTGGCTCACAACTTCAGTTTCAGGATGTTCAATGCCCTCTTCTGGCCTCTGAAGGCATCATCTGCAGGCATGTGGTGTACATACACACATGCAGGCCCACACGTGTACACAGAGAATAATAAATCTTAAAGTGTGGCTCAAGTCATATCAGTTCACGACTCACCCTCCGATAATAAATTAAGCTCTTTGTGGCATGAAGTCCCTCTGTGGTCACGTGTCTGCCCCCTGCCCTGACTTCATACCCTACACTCCTCCCCTCATGAGCTGGATCTTCAGACACAATTCACACCTCAGAGTGTACACTTTCCTCTTCTCTGACCTCACACAAGCCTGAGTTGAAACATGTCCTCTTAGAGACCTGCTCAGTCTCCAATCTAAAGAAGCTTCCATCCAAGGCCAGCTGTCCTGCCCAGTCACACCACTTCCTCTCCCACACTCTGCACTCTCTAGATGCGCACATGCATGCCTGTGTATGTGTGTGTGTGTGTGTGTGTGTGTGTGCTTATGTAAGTTCTGTGAGTTCAGGGTCCTTGCATTATGCTGTATCTGGAGTACGTACCACACAGTGCCTTCCACACATAGCACCAACCACATAGCACCCGCTACACAACACCTACCACACAGCTCCTACCACATAATGCCTGCCACACAGCACCTGCCATACTGCCTGCCACATACCAGCCTTTTACTCCCAGACCTTATCTCCAAGGCTTTCTTCCCCATCTTACCTCATCCACACACTCCTAGGATCACACCCCAACTTGAAATCTCACCCCTTCTAAAGTCCTACCCTGCCCAGTGAAGCTTCATCTGTCCATGCCCACTGTCCATGCCCACTGTCCATGCCTACTGTCCATGCCCACTGGCCTTATAGTTTTCAGATCTATACCCCCCTCCACAGGTTCACGGCCACCACCATCATTACAAACTCTTGCTTCTTCCTGCTCACCTACCCGAGAGACTCTGGTCACTGCCCACCCCAGGGACTGGATCCTAAATGCTCTCCCTCCAGTCCCTCCTGGGATCTCTCTACTCGCTTCATCTTCCTGCTGAAATGGCTACCCCACCCCTGGCCTACTGCATCTCTCGGCTGGCACCCCTGCCTGCTTCAGCATCTGTGACTAACCTGGTCATCCCTCTCTTTCCCTATTCTCCCGCTCCTCTATCCCTCTCCCCCTCCTGCTTTTCAAGGCTGACCTCTGTCCTCTGGGACCTGCTTCTATTAGCTACCCTCTGTCTCCCTCAAGGACCGCACTTTGTCCCACCCCTCCTGGAAGCTGCTCTTCTGGTTTTCCAGGATCCCCTGCAGTGCTCCCCAGCAGGTCCTCAGCTCCTCTTCCTGCCCTACTTCTCCAAGGAAAGCAGAAGCAAGTGTTGCAGTCAGCACTAGCCCTCCTCAGCATGTGGCAGCACCCATTCGGGAGCCTCTGCGCCTGCACACTCATGCCTTTCTGCAGGGTCCTCCTCAGTCCCTGTGGCCCCATCTCGCTGCCCCTTGTCCCTCCCCACTTCACTCTCCTTCTCAGGACTTGGACTCTCTGAGCCTGGTCCCCTTCATCCGAGGCATAATGTTCACTGGATGGAGGACCATCAGTCCTCCAGGCTTGTCTGGACTCCAAACTCTCAGGCCTAAACACTCCCCCAAGTCTCCACAAAGATGTCTCTTGAGTCTCTACAAGTAGGTTTTTCTGTGTGAAAGTGTCCTGTCCAGCTTCCCTGTTGGCAAGTAGGAATTTGGGTGCTGCCCTACTCCCCGGATACCCTTACTAAATGACCTCATACCAAGCTGCCAACTGTTTCTCTACTCCCACCATTTCTGGGGCCTCACAAAGTCCAAAGCCGTCTGTCGCCAGGCAGCTGGCACAGCCTCCTCACCGCCTCCTGCTTCCTCCAGTCCAGAGCCAATCTCTAAAACATTCAACGACCCCCCCCCCCCCCCCCCAGCAGGAAGGCTGCTATCGTTTTCCAACTCACTTGCAAAGCCAGTCATTGATGCCACGGTCGAAGTGCCTGTGGGGAGAGCATATGAGCATGAGTCTGCTAGACTGTGCTTTGGGTGTGGGTGATGAAGCTAAGGAGGGATGGGGACCAGAGACACAAGGGCCTCCCCCCTCTTCACTCACGTTTCCCCGAAGACGTAGAGCGCAGTAATGCACTTGGGAGGCTGAGGAGGGTCCAGGTGGTCCAGGCGTGCCACAGTGTTGACGACACCAAACAGGACCGCCGCCTTCACCCAGTCATACACCAGGTTTGAGTATGCCAGGCCCGCTGAGGACAGGTGACATCACTGTCTGGGGGTCAGTGCACTGACCACCCCATATGGACAACCAAATTCTGAGCCTTGCCTCTCCCGTGGACAGAGAATCTTGTTTCTGTCCCACGCCCACCTTCCCAGAGACCCTGCACCTCCCTGGAGGTGTGTGCCAGGCCCCAGCGACCCACGAAAATCAGCCACTGCCCTCAAGTGCCACCCGCGGTTTGGGAGAGTAAGGGTTTGGTGTGATGAAGGAAACGAGTGTCCTACACGTTTCAGACTCAGTTCTGAGTCCTAGCACCCTTGGGTGCTGTGTGCATGATAGACGGCCCTGCGCTCGGGACCCACCAAGAGCACTGTCTGGGAGGCGGCTGGCGAACTTGAGATCGCTGGGGATGGTGAGGATGTAGAAGAAGTGGAAGAAGATGTCGACGGCCACAATGGCTGCCGCGCTGAGTCCCGCCTGGGCCTGGATGTGCCACAGCTCACCCTCTGGCCTCACTGGCTCCTGGCTCACCTGGAGAGGCAGAGCCCTGTCTGAGAGGGAAACCACAAAAGGCCTGGGGGGAGGAGACACAGCGTCCTGAGGACGGGGTGCTATGTCTAAGACAGCAGGTCAGGAAAAGGAGACCAGACCATGCTCTGTGAGCCCACGGGGTTTCCCCTCACCTGAGCATGGAAGCGGTCGAAGGTCATGATGGGCCCGAAGAAGAAGAAGGGCAAGTAGAAATTGTACTTGAGCAGGTCAGCAAGGGAATAGCGGCGGTCGGGGTGGGCGCAGCTCTCCAGGGCAAAGCTGGTGCACCGCAGAACTGTGAAGCTGCTGCCACCGTGGAACAGTACGTCTTGAAGATCAAAGGTGCCTGTTACAAACCCACTCTGGAAGGAGACAGCAGGCCCCCGGCTCACTAGCAGGTCCGTGTTTATGAGGAAAGCCCCTTCCCAGCTTCCCGTAGGAGCTGGGTCCAGTCCTGCCATGCTACAGTGGCTGGCTTTAGCTCTGCAACATGACTGAGCAAGGGGTGCAAATGGTCACCTCACTCAAAGGCTTGGAGGGGAGACCTTCGGGGTCTCGGCACTATCCCTTCTACTCCTGCATACCTGCCAAGAGATCCCAGGGTCAACCTTGAAGGACGCCAGGCTGGCCAGGCCAAGGGCAAGGCACAGCCAGCGCTGGCCCAAGCGTGAGGCCACATAGAGGACCGTGCAGTGGCCCAGCAGCAGCAGCAGGTACCATGGGCCCATTGTGCCCACCACAGCCAGGACTCCATACACAGCATACATCCAGGAGCGGAGCTGTGGACGCAAGCAGCCTCAGTTAACCTCTCTGTGCACATGGGAGGGGACCCTGGGATAGGAGTCCCACGGCATTTGGGACAGAGAAGGGGCAGACAGGAGGAGGCCACATACCCGAGGCCCCTCTCACCTGGGGGGCCACCATCGTGCAGAGTTTGGCAAACAGCACATGTCCAGAGAGGGCAAAGACGATAATGTTTCGGAAGTTGGTGAACCACATCACCCACTCGAAGTCAGCCACATCCTGGACAGCCCAAGCAAGGAGAAGTAAGGCAGGTGAGGGCAGTGGAGAGGGAAGAGCCAACCAGAGATCCTGCCCCTAGTTCTGGGACAGTGGCTGTAGGTGTCTGCCCTCACTCTGAGGGAGGTGTCTGGGAAGAGGGAATGAATGGAGGTCCTAAAGAACTCTTCAAAGTTCTGCCTCCCCTGTACTCAGCTCATTCCTGACATTCTACCCACCCACACACACCCCGACCCCAGCCACCATTGCCTAGTTCTGGAAGGCAGAAACCGAAAGGTCCTAAATGAGCCGGAAGGTCCTGACGTTCAAGGCCTTCCTTGCCATAGGGCATGAGAACAGCAGCAAGAATAGAGTAGGAAAGGACGTGGGGTGGGGTGTGTCCAGGGGCCAGGGACCGGAGAGGCACAGAAACTTACCATCTTTCGACCCAGGTACTCCCAGCCAGGTCTCACAGACTCCCGGAAGGCCTTCCTGTGGGCCCCATCTGAGAACAAAGTGTGGCCTTTGAGTAGGGGCCACATATACACCTTCCCTGGGCCACCCCACCTGAGGAGGGTGGGGAATGGGGGCTTTCTGTGCTGCAGGGGTCTTAAATGTAGTTGAAACTGTGCCCAAACAGGGGCCTAGAGGATCCTCAGGGTCTGCAGCCTCCAAGTTTCTGGTCTGTTGGTCAGAACTCTGAGGCTTTCCAAGCTCCTGTCCCAGGCCTCCCCCCAGCACCCCCATTACCCTGTGATGCCTCCAGGAGACCTCGACCGGCATAAGCCAGGGCACCGCTCAGAACCAGGGAATAGAGGCCGAGCTCAGCTGCGGGCAGTGCTGTCTTGATGCCCATGGCCTGGAGAGGGCTGAAGGAGAAGCATGAGTGAGGACCCCCTAGTCCCAGCCTCACCTCCCCTCCCCTGATGGACCCTCTGAGGGGACTGGTCCACTCAGCCATCCCCTGGGACGCTGTCAGTACATCTTCCCACCAAGGCACCTCCTTCCTTCCTCTGCAGCTCCCAATCTTGCTTCCTTTGAAGATTCTCCAAAGCCCAGACTTTACACAGACTAGCTTCCTTCCTTCATACCTCTCTGATAAGCTGACAAGTTTGGGACACCAAACTGTTCCTGTAAGACTCCCCCAACCATAGGGTCTTTCCCATGGGGGAGACTCTGTCTCTAGCCTGTCAGTTCTCCCATCTCTCAGTGAGCCTCCCTTAACCTCAGCAAAGCCCTGCCCACAAGGTCCCCTGAGATCTGGTGAACTCCTCTGGCACTAACTTCCCAGACTCACTCAACTCCGGGCTCTGCCTGACCCCATTCCTCCGCCAAGCTGTGAGTCTGTTTTATCTCAGGTCCCTGCCTGTGTTCACCCACTGTCCCCCTGAAGTGCTGTGTAGTCGAAGCTCTTGCTGCAGGCTGGAGATTGTGCTATTTGAGGCCCCAGAGTGGCCAGAGGTGGACCAGGCAGGGCCAGGCAGAAACTGGGAGGGTGCTGGCTGCTGTCCAAGGTGCTGACTGGTATCAAGTCCAGGATGTGTCTGGTCACTCCCTCTGGCTACCCTGCTGGGCCATCCCTGGGGTCTGGGCCAGTACCTAAGCCCCTCCCACCCTCTTCAGCCTCCAGTCTTCCAGTGGTTGCCTAGGTGCAGACCTGGAACCGAGGGAAAGGGGAACACAGTGCTGTGCCCTTTTGGAGACGGGTAGGGTCATCCCATCTCCCCCAACCCAAGATCTCCCAATTGCAGATCTGTCTCCTCCAGCCCTGTAGTTGGGGCTTTGGGAGGCTGATCCTTGCTACACAGACAGAGGTGTGGGTCAGAAAGGGTCAGGGACCCAGGAAGGCCATCCAGTGAGCTTTTCTAAAGAGCAGGTGCTCCTGGTGAGTCCCGGCTCAGACCAGACCAGGCTGGCACTGCTCCCCCCCCCTCGCCCCCGGGCCTGGCCCTCCTGAGCAGCTTCTTCACTGTGGCTGAAGGGCTGAGACACCTCTTCATCAGTAGGGTGGGGGAGGGAAGCACAGGATCAGGTTAGTGGAGCAGGAGAGTGAAACCGGAGCGGATGAAGAGCGCACAAAATAGCTGTGTCAGCTGCCTCCCACTCGCCACTTTCCAATTTTAGCTCCCCATGGCCGGTGGGAAGTGTCCCCAGAGAGGCCTCAGCAGGGGGCTGGCCCCCAGCCTGGGGCCCCTCCTGAGGGACCCCAGACCTGTGCTGACTGTGGACCCTGGTGCTCTTTGCCCAGCACTTGGCTCAGGGACACCTGGAGTGAAGCCCACCTTAGGGCTCGTGGTCTGGGATGAGGGTTCTGGGCTGAGACCCACAGGCCTCAAGGGCTCCAGAAGGGCTGCACACCCAACTTGCACTGACCTTGAAGAGGCTGCGAGGGACCCTGGCGCGCTGCCCACCTCAGGGCTCCGGGGTCCTACGTCTGACCGTGAGTCTGTCCGGCTGGCTGAGCTGTGGGGCTTAGATGGGGTGTGTCCAGTTCTGGGGTCCCCACCCCCTGGAGGCTAGAGCGGTGAGTGGTGACAGCCGGAGGGGAGGGAGGAGGAGGTGGCCTTCCTGGAGTGGAGCAGAGCCGAGTGCTGCAGTGCTCTTGGCCACAGGCAGCTGCGGGGAGTGGCAGGGAGGATGTGGGGTGATGAGAGGGAGAAGAGGTTTCTGGGGACACAGGCTCAGGCAGGAACACCTGGGCCTCACTTAACCTCCCTCTCCTCAGCCCTGGAAAGCCTGTGCTTCCCTTTGTGCTGTGCCAGGATCTCTTCTTCCAGGAAGCCCTCCAGGCAATCTCTGCAGAATTCTGGCCTGCCCTGCTCCCACTGCCTGGGCACCCATATACTGTATGTGCAATCTTGCACACCTGGGTTCTGTGAACTCCAGCCGCAGCCTTTACCTGTGACCCTTCAAGGGTGTCGAGGGCAGGTCAATCTAGTTCCCACCCTGTGTCTCCATCCTGACAAGAGCCTGGGCTAGACAGGCACGGGTGTTAGGGGAGGGCTGGCATTTCTGGTAGAATTGGTACTGGCAAGGACCATGGTGCTGAAGGCTCCAGGATTCAGGCATTGT
Source organism: Mus minutoides (assembly GCA_902729485.2). Taxonomy (NCBI): domain Eukaryota; kingdom Metazoa; phylum Chordata; class Mammalia; order Rodentia; family Muridae; genus Mus; species Mus minutoides. The sequence continues at coordinate 453,713 of LR753373.1, forward strand.
CCCCACAGAGTTGACTGGGAGCGGGGGGTGACATCAGGATCACCTGGAATGGATGGTGTCCTCTTAGTGGCAGGCAAGAAACCCTAATGTGAAATCTGTAAGCAACTGAGGCCCGTGCTGGGCAGGGGCCCTGGGAGATCTCCACTCTTGAGTCTTCCTCTAGGATGAGATCCCCACAGTAGAGGGGTCAGGATGTGTGTCTCCTCTCATGTACAAGGGCTTGAGGAAAGGTCCTGGGACCTCCCATATAAACTCAGTTGAGGATGGACAGGGAAGATGATGTGCCTCCACCCAGGAGGGTCCTGTAAAAACCCTGGGAAGTTAGGTCATGAGCTTCCTCCCAGGGATGGAGACACATGGGCCCAGAGGACGCAGCTGAGAGGCAATACACATACTCTCCTGAGTGACGGAGAAGCCATGATGCTGGCCTCTGAGCCTGAACAGAGTTGGGCAGGGGTTTGCAGTGGAGGGGCTGTCTGCTGCTGTGACTGGGATCTGGATGCTAGAGGCGGCTAGGATCAAAGGACGAGGGAGGTTAAGCAAGACTCAGGCTTTCTGGGCAGGTGCAGATGACACCAGTTCAGTGTATTGAGGCACAATTAGTAGCTATCACAGACAGTAATAATAGCCAGGACGCGGGAAGAGTAACTCTCTTTAATGTCCCCACAATCCACAAGGACCAGCTCCAGTTGGTAGAAAAAAACAAACAAACTGAGGTCTAAGGTGAAATAGTCAAGGTCAAATCCAGTAGCCTCTGGGAGGGCCTGCACCACAGGGTGAGACTTCAGTCTATCCACAGCAGAGCAGGTGAGACCGCCATGGGCAGGCCATGCACTTGAGGCCGCCATGGGCAGGCCACACACTTGGTGTGTTGTGTAGCAGTGTCCTCTGTGATAAGACATTTTATCCTCAGGGAAGGAAGCTCCTTATGACTAAGGGAGTAGACAACTCAGAAGCTTCAGCAAGTCCCTGAAACTGACCAGATACACTAGACTCCACCCTTTCCAATTTAACTGTAAGGGCTGCTGAGATGCCCTGAGAAGCACCAAGACACCTGGAAGGGACTTAGGTCAACTGAACACCTGGAAGGGAAATTCTTCAACATACTGAGAGGCCTGCAGGCTGTGCCGTGTGCTCTAGGCTTCCAGCTTTGCCAGCTGTCACTGTGCTGGGGCGGCTTTGGTGATGCAGCTGTCCCTGAGTCATTTCTGCTCCTGTAACCCCTCACCCATACTCCTGTAAGTAATCTCAATAAAACTCACTGCTTTACCAAGTTGGACGTTGGTAGTGTCCTTATTTGGTCAGTTCCCTCTGGGGTGAGTAGATGAATTTGAGTCTCTCCGGGAGAGGTGCCACACAATATGATGCCCTCAGGAGGTGCTAAGGCTGAAAAGTTGAAGCCACTGTTTGGGGGCCTCTGATTTTCATTTGTTACCTGGGTTCTCTTGCTCTTGAGGGAGCCAGTGACTCATTGCTCACAGAGGTGCTAGGGAGCCAGACCCCTGAGCAAGGCAGGGCCACTTAGGAGTGGCACTCTCCCTGGTGACCCTGACACTGCAACACCCAGGAAGGTGGCCTGTGTGAGGGCAGGCAGAGGGATAGAGACTGGTGAGCAGGCTCTACTGCTCTTGGAGGCACTTGTGCCGGAGGCTGTAGGGTGGAGACTGGAAGCTGACCGGGGGAGACCTGCCTACACTGGACTGGGGGCTACTTCCTGCAGCTTCAAGGCTCCATGAGAAAGTTGTGAAGAGGGACGGCCTCGGGCTCTTCAGCTCAGCCTTCTGTACGTTGCTTCCTAACATAAATGTGGGCAAGTGTCCCGGGTGTGCTCAGCAGTGCATGCTGGGCGGCGGCTGGGTATGGTAGCTATGTAGTGTAGGAGTCTGAGGTGCATGTGGAGGGGACCTGTTGGCTCACGGGGACTTGATGTGAGACAGGCTGCTTTGGGATACTCCCACTGGAAGCCACCTTGTCCTGGACTCTCTGGGGATGGGGAAAGAGCCTGGTAACAGTGGAGTTGTTTGGGTCAACTGGAGACAGCTACCTTACCCAGCTGGTGCCCAGGGAGCTCATCTGCCTTTCCTCTGCCTGGAGACACTGGTCAGCAAGTGTGTGTTGACTTAAGAGGGAGACGACAAAGCCTGGGCATTTACTGAGTGTTTACTGTGTACTGGTTGCTGCCCAACACACGCTGACTGTCCCAGCTCAGTGTGTGCTGGGCAGTGAGGGACACTGGGAATCTGGTCTGCCTCAGCCAGCAGAGGTGGGGGATGGGCCCTGGCACAAAGCTCCATGCAAATTGTTTGCGGTTGCCTGGAGGTGTTATAAACTATACTCACAGGCCTTTAAGTCCAGCTCCTGCAGGAGCCAGCATATGTCAGGACTGCTCATGCAGACGAATCTCTGTAAGATTCCAGCTCACCCCACAGGGCACAAATGAAACCCACTATGGTATCTGGCAGCAGGACCTCTTCTCCTCCTACTCTGTGGGACCGTGAAAGGCAGCCTGTTTTCTGGTAGAGTGAGACTTACTCCAGAGACCCAGTAGAAACTCTATAAAGGACAGAACAGTGGGCCATGTGCCCAGAACAGACACAGGCACCTGACACCACAGAGCCCCCAACTCCATATCTTGTGACTATCAGTCATGCAGACAAAGTCCCAAGCTCCTGATATCCTGGCTAGACTCCACCCCCACAGTTAACTAGGCAATAGCCAGCTATGCTCCTCCCCACAGCTACCCTGCAACTGCAAGATAGCCCAGCCCACTATAAGAGGTGTTGCTTGGCCCCTGCTCGCTCTCTTAAGCTCTCACCTCTCTTATTTTCATCTCTAGCTTTCTTTCTCCCCCTCCCTTCCCCTCTCTCTCCACGAGGCCATGGCCAGCCTCTCTCTCTCTCTACCTTCTCTCTTTCCCCCTGCCTTTCTACAGTAAAGCTCTAAAATCATAGACAGTCTCTGCTCATCAAGGCCCACTGTGCTTGAATGATGGGATAGGCCTTCCCCTAAAGAGCTGAGTCTAACCTCCCACCGGAAGGCCTTCCTGTGCTCCAGCCATGGACCAAGGGCTTGCTCTTACCCTCATGGGGACCACCCAGTACCCCCTCTCCCCCTGCCTTCTTCTCCCTTCGGCCCTGAGGCTGACTGAGCTGCCCCCAGGGCCCTTACTTTGTTCTCAGCTCTTCTGCTACATACAGCAATGTCTGAGATGCCCAAGACTGAGAACCTGTCATCTCTGGCCTTCATGAAGCCCAAGAACCCCAGACTGCTCCCTCTCCTCCCCCTGCGGACTGGGGTTCCATGGCTTCCCACAGCCAGATGCTCACTTGGGCGGTACTCCCCTGTGTTCACCGGCCCAGAGCACCAGAGCTCTGGCAGGACGTGGGTTCTCTCCCATTGCCCGACACCACTCTTTCACTGGCGTGGATGAAACCAGCCTATAGACACTCGGCCTTGCACAGAAGTCATTAGCAAGATGACTTACTCTGTGAATAGCCCTCCAAACAAGGTTTCTAGTGCTGTCCCATTTCACAGATGAAGGTAGGTGAGATTGAGGTAGAGTGAGTAAATGATCTGCCCAGAGCCATGCTACTTTTGAGTGGGATGAAGTTGCATGGCTCCCAGCACAAGCCAGGGCTCCTTCCTCCAGCTTCCCAGGAGAGGGGCCACAGTAGACATGCATTCCTCTAAGGGAGGCTGGCTGGTCCTTGCCTGCTTCCTACTCCTATGTTCTGCTGAGGTCTGGCACCTGCACTCCCACATGTCCAGACTTCTCTCAGGCTTCTCGGTGCCTGCAGAAGGTGTCCATAACTCTCCTGCTTCTTATTGTCACATACTGTCTCTTCCAAGGACAAGCCTTCCTGTCCTCTCCCTGCCCACTGCTTGCATAAGCATCCAGGAGAACACTCTTTCCCCCTAAGACTCTCGGGATGGTACTGGAATTGCCATCCTAATGGCCTCAGCTGCATCTGTCTGTGAGATTTCAGGACTCTCTGGGTGGCCGGAGAATGGATTGAACACACAGGGTCTCAGGAAACCCAGGCTTTCCAGAGAGTACTGACATAGTGTCACAAGCTACATACATGGTTGTGTCTCATTGGAGGAAATGTGTTGACAGCCATAGACCTGCATGTGTCTACCCATTTGTTCAATGCCTGTATGGCACTGCTTGTGTGCCTGTGTGTGAGCATGTATGGCTGCTCTGTCTGTGTTATAGCTATGGGTGACCTTCCCTGGGTCTACGTATGACTGGCTATAATTGCAGTCAAGGGGATGACACTGTTACAGCCACTGAGATGAGGGTGTCCTGGGCTGCTCCTGCAGCACCCTCTAGCTCACCATTGCCACAAAGACACACTGCTCATGTCCCAAGACCCACTGTCTCACCTGTGCAGCCTATGCCCCAGCCCTGCCTGGATTGCCTTCTGACTCTAGCACCTATACCTCTGGGGCAGTTATGGGTGGAGCTGTGTATAGCCTTGGGGGTCATCCAGAGCTCTGGGCATTCACTCAGCTGGAAACCCTAGCTTTGGACTCAGGACCACCAGGATGACCTATTGACTCAACTTCTATTTGGAAGCCTGGGCCCTCACTTGTAAGCCCCACCTACCAAGGGCCAGGCTTCCCAGACAGGGGCACAAACACACTCCATGAGAGCTGTCGTCGTGACTGTGAAAGTAGACTTGTTATTCCAAGCTCAGGGCTTTCCCCTTTGCAGTAAGTACACAGAGAGGCTGGGCACAGCAGGATGGCCAGTGGGTGCTAGGGCTGAGTGAGGGGCTACAGGGGAGGGCTAGATGGCTCCAGGTGGATGCACCATCAGGAAGCACCAAGGGGCTCATCTATGCATGGAGAGCCCGCAGCATCCCAGGGCCCTGGAGAGGCCCTAGGGCAAGGACAACAGCACCTGCTCAAGGAAATGTACCAGCCACCAGCCAGGAATGGCTGGCTCCGCCCCTGTTCAGGTATCCTCAGCTTGCCTGCTCTGCTAGGACACCGAACCACTCCTGGGAGGAGCCCAGTGGGCGCGCTGCCTGAACCTGAAGCGTAGGTCCTCCAGGAGTTGAGCTAACAGCTGTGTTCTACTGCTTGTTGGCTTTCTGCTGCCGTAGTGCCTGCAGGAAGACCCCTTTCACCTGGCCCAGGGTCTGGTGGTACATGCGGAAGTCCTCCTCCTTCCCTCTCAGGGCACTGCCCAGGGCGTCCCTCAGTATTCCGTTCTCTTCCATCTGGATGGCCAGCCTGGACCAGAGGGAGATGGGGCTGAGTGCACTGAGCCAGGCAGCAGGTGTTCTGGGCCCAGGGCCTGGAGAAGAAGCTATGGTGTGGATTCAAGGTTCTCACCCATCTGAGCCTATTCACAGTACTGACCCAGAAGCTCCCAGTAACCTCAACTACCCATATTCCTAGTTTTGTTTTGTTTTTCATATATATATATATATATATATATATATATATATATATATATATATGAATTTTTTTTGGACAGGACTGTATGTTTCCCAGGCTGGACTCCAGCTCCATCAGCAGCCAAGGATGAGCTTGAACTGACTGCCATGCTACACCACTGCTGAGTGCTGGCATTACAGGTGTGCACCACCACGCCCTTGTACACAGCACTGGGAACGGAGCCAGGGCACTGTGCTTGCTGTAAGAGCCCTCAGCTGACTGGGCTGCACCTGGCCCCTCAGTTCCTCTTTACAGGTAACTGCTGGAGAACATAAGAGCACAGCCCAGGATTGATAAAGGTTCCCTTGGAGCCATGGGTCATCGGGGCACCTCCACAGGCCAGTCCTAGCACGAGCATCCTTCCAGGCAAGTAGAGGTCCTGAGCGCAAGGGAGAGGAACATGGTCCCTCTGCCCAGGAAGCCTCCATCCAGGTGTCTCTACCCTTTCCAGAAGGCTGGGCAGGAAGCACCTGGCATTCAGCTCCTGTATCTGGGACTCCATGGGCATATCGCAGAGCTGCGTGGAGGATGAGTCTTTCTTGGCACTTCCAGCTGAGTTAGGCTTGGTGCTGGCAGCAGGAGGCCCTGTGAGGAGCAGCAGACACACTCTATAGTGAGGTCAGAACTATGCAAGCTCTCCCCTTTCCCCCACTACAGGGGTCGGGGGCAGGGGGCAGGGGCTGCCTCTGCTTAGAAGCCTTTCCTGACTGCTCTCTACATCTCTGTCCCAGGCTCTTCCCTTTGCCCTCTGCCCTCTGCCCTCTGCCTCAGTCCTGGCTTTGCCTGCTTGTGCACAGTGGCCCTCACATGGCCATCCACCTCTGCCCCTCATTTCTGTCACTTGCTTGTACCGAGAGTAGATAGTGGGACCTTAGGGTTGGCCTGAGAGCTGAGCCCAAGCTTAGGCTGCCACTGTTTCTGATCCCCCACACCCTGGTTCCCTACTGACTCAATTGAGTCCAGCAGCTTTATACCAGGAAGTGACTAGGGTGATGAGGCTTAGGGGCCATAGAGGAAGAGAACAAAGCCATTGGTGACCTTGGGTAACAATGTCAAAGCATCATATATCCTGAGCTAAAACAGCCTCAGGAAACCTCCAGCCTTAGCAGCACTGGCCTTCAACTGTGCTGTGTGACCTTGGGTAAACCATGGACCTCTCTGAAGTGGCCTCCTCACCTGTAAGGCAAGGGAACAGCACTGTCCCTGGCACTTCGAGGACAGATGGACTCACGTTTGTCCTCAGAGCCTGTGTGACTGGGTCACCGACTAGGAACCTCTGAGCCATCTCCTATTACACCCTGCTGCCCCAGCCTCCTGCCTCCTTCCTGAGCCTCTGAACGTGGCTGTGCTCCCACCACGCCCTTGTGCTTGCTGGTCCCTGCTCTGTGTATGGGGTCTCCTCCCTTGCCTCACCTCTGCTCAGGGAGGTGGTTTCACAACCTGACCATCTCGTGAGCTGTCCTGGGACAGGTGAGAGAGCACGAGAGCTGTGCTCCCAAACAGGCCAGTGAGTGGCAGAGGCCACATGGGCCCTTCAGGCATCTTGGACCACAGGACAGAAGCTACCTAGATAAGGACAGGTGACACCAAGAGAGGAACATGGGCCTCCCAGCCATGGAAAGTCCACCTGAGTCCTACTTACAATCTGGCCCAGCAGACCAATTCTGCACAAGACCAGCTTTGATCAGGACTCCATTAGGCTCGCTCGAGGACCAAGCAAAGGCTCTGGCAGCCAGTGCACGGGACAGTGGCTGAGGGTATGTGGTGGGGACACTGGCGTTTTTGTGTTAAGGCTCCTAGATGACACCCTTTGGGACCTGAGTCTCTGGGAGCTGCGGTGGGACATGGGGCAAGAAGTCCTCCACAACAGACACACAGAGCTCCCACACCTACTGATAAAGAGCTCAGGCATGCACCCACCTGTTCCTGAGGCTGTGTCGCCCACTGGGCTCCTACCTGGCTTGTTCTTAGCTTTCTGGGGCAGCAAGGCCCTGCACGGCTCCAGGCGCATCTTCTCCAGGTGCTGCTCCAACAGCACCGCTCGCTGGCGCTCTTCCTGCAGCCTCCGCTCAGCTTCCAGCAGCTTGCCGCTGCTCTCCTCCAACCTGGCCATGAGACACGAGAAGTACACCCTGCAGGCAGGGGCCACCACATCCACTTCTTGGATCCCGCAGCGGTGGACACACTGTGGAGGTGGTAGCTTGCCACCCTTGTCTTGATGTTCATGGCATGAACACCAGAACAGGCATTTAAAACTCACATAGTTCCCTGAGGTTTGTGATGCAAACCTGGCAGGTGTCCCACCCCTTTGCTCCCAACTCCTGTCCCCAGAGCAACCACCTCTCTGGTGTTTCTGCTGTTGCCTCTAGAACTTTCTGCCACACCGTGCGTATGTCTACGTGCCTAGCTTTGAGGCTTCCTGTCATTCTGTATGATTGCATTTCATTTTACTATCCCCTATGAAACCCAGTCACCTCTCCCGTTCTGGGTTGAGCTGACACAAGGCAGCCGTGTATCTGTTTCCTATTGCTGCTATAACACACCAATCACAAAACCAGCAAATAGTAATGAGCAAAATGAGTACAAAGCTGCTTGAAGAAAAGACAAAGCTAATGTCTCATGGCTCTAAGTCTGAAGCAGCAGGCTCCATGCACTGCAGGCTGAGATACAATGACCTGGGTTTCTAGCTAGAGTCCTTGGGGATGGGGGTGGGGGTGGGGGGAGAATCCCCTTCCAAGAGCACTCAGAGCATGGCGGCACCAGGAGCTGCCTCTTCCCTGCCTCCGGCTGGCTTCAAAGGGCACACTGGCCCCTCCATCCTCAAAGCTGCCTCTGAATCCCTCTGACCTGAGAGTTCCCGTAGCTGCCATGAATTCAGATCCAGGTACAAAGATTCCTCTGCTTTCATGGCAGAAGTGAGTATCCGGGATAATCTTGCTCTGGGGCCCATGATGCAGTACATCACACCCTGCCTTCTACAGGCACACTGGGATGACCCTTCAGTGCGTCCTTACTTCCTGACTTTCCTGGACTTTGTGAGAGTCACAGGCTTCTCACAGCTCCGCGGCCGCTGCAAACCCAAGGCCCTGGGAGAGCCTGCTAATGATCTCACACTGCAACCTGCTCCAGCCCACGGGCTTTGCCGTGGCTCTGTGCTCCAGCCCACGGGCTTTGCCGTGGCTCCGTGAGGTACTTTGGGTTTCTGTGGCACTAAACACTCAAAAGGCCAGGAATCTGAGATCCACTCTGAGCAAAAGGTTACAGGAATAGGTGCAGATCAAAGCTGCAGCCCGGGGTCTGTGTCAGACAGTGGGGAATGAATTCTTTTGTGTTGGTTAAGGGGGCAGTGAAGGATTGGAAGGACAAGAAACTTGAAAAGAATCCAATTACCAACCAAAAACTGGAGCCGGGCATGGTGGCGCACGCCTTTAATCCCAGCACTTGGGAGGTAGAGGCAGGCAGATTTCTGAGTTCGAGGCCAGCCTGGTCTACAAAGTGAGTTCCAGGACAGCCAGGGCTATACAGAGAAACCCTGTCTCGAAAAACCAAAACCAAAACCAACCAACCAACCAAACAAACAAACAACCCGGGCACTAGTCTGCTGTTTAACTAGTCATCAGCCACAAGGTACGTGTTATCTTCAAAAGCAAGATGCGCACCAACTCAAGACTGAGTGGAAGAGCGGGCCTGTGCTCTCGCCAGCGCTGTTGAGCTGAGCTGAGCTGCCCAGCATGGTGGCAGCTGAACAACAAAGTGAGCCCCCAGCCCCTCAGGCACATGAGGACAGAAAGCCTCCTGTGGCTACTGATGGCCTTACCAGCTGGCCACTGCAGACCATGACTGACTCTATCTGCTCTGCAGGGCACAGGATTCGTAAAACAAAACTGCCCTGAGGAAGCAGATAGCACAATGACAAGAGTAAGCTCACTAAACGGTGGCATCAGTGAGCCGCACTGCCCATGTCTGCAGTGACTAGAACTGAGGTCCTAGATAACAGGATGGAGTGGTAAGGGTCAGGATCAGAAAATGGCAGACAGCTTAGTCTGGCTGTTGTTTGCCATGGCAGCAAGATGGATCTGGTCTGTATCTATGCTAGTAGAGGTTTATAGCAAGGCCAAGGACTTGCCCTGTGGGATGTTGCCTGGATGGCAGAAAGGTGGCTGCAGTCATGCAAGTACACAGAGTAGTGATGGTGTGTGGGGCTGATACCCACACCCCAAACTCAGCCTCCTTCTAAAGCTACAGTGAGGACTCGCATGCTTCCTGCTGGGGCTGTGGGGAAAGGGTGTGTGAGTTCTGCCTGTCCACAGCCTTCTGGGCCCTACGGTCATCTAGACTCCTGTACATATGTAGCAGTTGAGCAGCTTGGACCTTCACTGGGCTTTCCTGTCACAGAAGCATCACCGAAGAATGGGGAAGATGCCATGAAGACCACTGTCTCCATGTAAGGAAAGTGGTGGCATCAGGGGACAGGAGGAACTACTGTGAATGGAGACTGTCCACGGTTGCTACCACAATCCCCGAAGAAGAACCCACATGAGGACACACACTGTGCCCAGGACTGGCAGCACCACAGTGGAGCAGCAAAGTGTAGCACCAGAACAGGAAGTGTAGGTGAGGTTCAGGCTGAAGACGAGCACAGGCACCCTCCCCTCCTGACTGGAGGAAAACCAGGAATGCCCCAGGGGTTTCAGTAAGAGGTATGGCCTTGCCCTTCCTGACAGATAGGATAGTCTTCACAGTCTTAAAGATAAAGGAAGGAACAGCTCTGGAATCCAGAGCAAGGGTTTACAAAGAAGGGCGGTCATGAGTGAACTTCAAATGGCAGGCAAGCAGAGTCAAAGGATCCTCTACACAAGTAGTGACAGTTCAGAAACCAGGAGGGAGTCAAAGCCTTCAGGAGAAGCTGCAAGGCAAATTTCCTACACTAATGAGAAACCAGAGCTTCTTAGGTCTGCCACTCACTGAGTGATTGTGTGTGTGCACACACATATATGTGTGCCTGTGCGTGTGTGTGCATGTACGGTTATGCATCCAGGTGTGTGTGTGTGTGTGTGTGTGTGTGTGTGTGTGTGTATACTTGTGTGTGTGTGTACTTGTGTGTGTGTGTACTTGTGTATGTGAGCATGTATGTCTGTCAGACGACAACCCTGAGCCTTCAAGCCCAAAGAGTTTCTTATGAGTCACCACAGACCTGCTGTCTTCAAACAATTCAAGAATTCCAGGAAAAGAAAGGAATGTCTGCAATTTAAGAGCAACAGTATTCAAGACAACCTCATTAAAAAGTAGGCAAACGGGGGCTGGTGAAATGGCTCAGCAGGTAAGAGCACCCAACTGCTCTTCCAAAGGTGATAAGTTCAAATCCCAGCAACCACATGGTGGCTCACAACCATCCGTAACAAGATCTGGCTCCCTCTTCTGGAGTGTCTGAGGACAGCTACAGTGTACTTACATATAATAAAATAAAATCTTTAAAAAAAAATTAAAAAGTAGGCAAACGTATTATACCTCAAAGATGATATAAGAGTTACTGTCTGCACATGAAAGAAATGTTCAGTATTTGTTAGCACTAGGGAAACTGAAGCCACATTGAGATAAAACTTCAGACTCACTAGGATGACTACATATAGAAACAAAACAAAACCACCTTGTGGCCCCTGGAGACCCAGCATCATCAGCATTAGAGCTGCCTGGAAGGCTGTGAGGGATGGTGGTAAGATCCTCTCTGTAGGGGATAAACACAGGTAAAAGTCACCACTATTCACAATCCTCCAAGTTCCTAGAGGCTAGGTGTAGTTGGCTGGTGGTAGGGCTCCTGTCTAACAAGTCCAGGACCTTGGGTTCATCCCCAGAACATAGAAAAAAATAAAACAAAATGCACTAATCACAGCACTTGGGAGGCAGGAAGGAGAGGACCATGAATCCGAGGACAGCATGGTCCACCCGGTGAGTGCAAGGCTTGCCAGGGCTGCAGAAACAAATAAACAAACACCAACAAAACAAAAACAAAGTAAGCTGAGGACATAAATAAACACAAGAAAGTATCTGAAAACCAGAAACCAGTAACTGAGACTGAGGAATGGAAAGTAAATTAGGGAAGTCATGAGATCAACTGGACGGCTGTGGAGAGAATCCATCTCGATGAGGAGGGAAGATCCATGGGGTATCAGAAAGTGAAATGGGCAGAGATTATGCATAATGTATGGTGCAACTTAAATATTTATGACAAATTAAAAATGTAAAAGCAAACAAATCCAAGGCTGCTGTCACTCTGTTGGTGTGTGAAACAGGCATGTGCGCTGACTCACATAGGGAAGGAAGGCCTTGCGTTTCTGCTTTGCTTTGCTCTTTCAGGAACATGTGTGTGTGTGTGTGTGTGTGTGTGTGTGTGTGTTGCTTAACTGTGGGTTCCATTTACACTCGTGGACTTAAGAAACCAAAAGCTAGCATCACAGGAAATGGGAAAGCATGATGTGAGTTTCCATAGTGTATGTAAGTGTGTATATGTGTTTCTATGTGTGTGAGTGTGTATATGTGTATGTGCATGTGTGTGTGAATATGTGTGTGAGTGTGTATGTGTGTGAATGTGCATATAGTGAGAGAGTGTGCATGTGAGTGTTTGTTTGTTTTTTGTTTTTCGAGACAGGGTTTCTCTGTATAGCCCTGGCTGTCCTGGAACTCACTTTGTAGACCAGGCTGGCCTCGAACTCAGAAATCCACCTGCCTCTGCCTCCCAAGTGCTGGGATTAAAGATGTGTGCCACCACGCCTGGCTGCATGTGAGTGTGTATGTGAGTATGTGTGTATGTATGTGTGTGTGCATTTGTGAGTGTGTATGTATGTGTGTGTTGTGAGTGTGTGTGTGAGTGTGTATATATTGTGAAAGTATGTGCATGTGTGTGTATACTGTGAGAGTATATATATATGTGAGTGTGTGTATATTGTGAGAGAGTATGTGTGCATGTGTGTGGGTATGTTGTGAGTGTGCATGTGTGAGTGTGTATATATTGTGAGAGTGTGTGTATGTGTGTATGTGTGTACGTGTGTGCATGTCTATGTGTGTGGAGGGGGTTTATGTGTATATTGATGTGTGCTTAACCCATGTAGAGGTGACAGGTCAACCTTGTTGTCCATCCTTAGGCTCCATCCACATCTTTTTCAGGACAGGGTTTCTCTCTGGCCTGGAAGTGAGCAAGTGGACTCAGCTGCCTCAGGCATCCATTTCTTGTTTCCTCTGCTGTGGTGAACGATGATGGGAATAAGGTTTAAAGAACTAAGTAAGCTTAACATGTTAAAGAGGATGGTGAGCAAGCATGGATGGATGCTGCTGGGAGCTGAGGTAGAAGGGAGGGCCAGCCTCACCTACCTATCTAGGGAGGCCAGCTTGGGCTACAAAAAACAGACAAGCAAAACAAAGCAAAAAACAGATGTTAAACACCACCAGCAGCAACAAAATACAGTTAATAAACACAGTTAATAAACACAGTTAATAAAAGAGTTTCCTGGCACTCCCATCTTTTTAGAATTCTATGCCTTAAATTTCTCTTAGGTTTTCATTCAAGAGAAAGGCACCATAAAAATTTTAAAAACCAAGGCCTAGAGAGCTGATGTTTCTTTCTCTGGCGGCTCTGACTGGAGTGCACGCAGCGGGAGGGGAGGAAGTGACCTGGGGCTGGAATGCTCACTTGCAGGAAGAGAAACATCAGAACAGTAACGGGGTGCAGAGAGAGAACCGGGGTGACACAGTGTGACTGGGAGCCACTGAATGGCTGAGGGAACTTCATGCTAGAAAAGACATCACTATGAACAAGAGTCCTAGCCTGCCTGCCACAGATAAAACTCAGCCCATCCTGAATGAGGGGCAAGACACAGAAAATACCGAATGTTGGGGCTGGGGGCATGAGTTTAAGGCCAGCCCAAGCTACATTTGAACTGTTATCACAAAATAAAACACAACACCAAAGCCAATGACGTTCTTTTAAAAAGAGATAAGACTAGTGGCATTTGCCATGGGAGTCAGCCCCTCTCTAAGCAGTGAGAGAAAAAGCTCAGCAGGTAAAGCCACTTGTTGCCAACTACGCCTTACAACCCCAGTCAGGTCTCCAGAATCCCACACATGTGTACACACACACACATCCACACACATATAAACACACACACACATATCACACACATACATGCACACACATATCCACACATACATGCACACACGAGCACAAAGGCACACATATGCACACACACACACACGCATACACACACATATCCACACACATATACACATATGCACAGGCACACACATCCACAATTAAATAGATAAAAAAACTAAAACTTTTTAAAAAGAGAGAAATGGATAAAAATCTAAGAAATAACTTATTTCTCAGGCACTAAACCCAAGTCTGAGAGAGGAAGAAAACAGCAGAGGTGGGCTCACCCAGCTTTCTACAGCATACGTCAGTCAGGGTCCTCTCTGATGGCACCCCGGGGTCAGGGGGGTCCCAGCTGAGCACACAACTCCAGGATAACAGAGGTTGGGGACTAGGTGGCAACAGGCTGTGGCAGCCAGAAGCTGTGGGGAGCTCAGAAGAGACAGAGCTACACAGAGGAAGCCCAGGCTAACTGCAAGAAAGGCTGACGTGGAAGGGCCTGGCTTCAGGATAGTGCTTGGGGGTCCCTTTTGCTGATGCTCAGGAAGTAAAGACAAAGTAACTTGGCTGATGGATCTGAGGACAGTCTCACAGAGCCTCCAAGTGGCACAGGGTATCAGAATGAACCTGAGGGCTCCTAGCAGCTGACAGAGATGCACGTGACTCACAGAGATTGCCTGCCTTATACACGTCCTGGCTGATCTCCTGGCTCACCCTAGGCCTAGTCCTGTGAGGGAGGCCCTAGGAAAGCCTACTTCAGGTGGAGGCTTTGGCAGTGGGGGGGGGGGGGGGGAGGTGTGAGTCACCTTGCTCCACTTATGACAGAGAAGACCATGGGAGTGTCAGTAGCTGATGAGCTGACATCTTGCAGAACAGTTTTTAGTGAGGCACAGGATTTCAAAAGTACCAACCACTGTGCTCAAAGCCCCTCCAATCACAGACATAACTTAGGAGAATGGAGGCCAAAGCCCAGGGGGAGGGCATGGTTGCCTTTTGACAGACATGAATGCAATCATACAGATTAGGTGTTTTCTGTACCTGAGACCCTGCGTGTAGAGCCTTTTCCTGCTTAGGTACCAGTCGCCCTGGCTCACTTGGTAGCAATGCCCTGTTTTTCCTTTGGTAAGCCTCCTCCCCTAATTCTGTGAGCACCTGGAGCTACCTCTAGTCTTGGTGTAGTCAAGGAGCTAAAACTCTCACAAGGACAGTCACCCTTGGTCTCTTGCTACCAAGACTGCTGCCTGTCTCTCAGTTCTGGTTCCTCGGCATTTTCCAGTACTTTCCAGGTCTTCCTTCTACTATGCTTGGCAGAACTGGTTTCTATTATCTGTCATCAAAGAGCTCTGACATATGACCCTGCTGTGAGGAGAGAAGCTTGCTGGTGTCCTTTGCATTTCTCAGGAGGGAGGTCACATGGCTGGCCCACATGCTGGCCTGCGTACCTACAGTTCTTGCCAGCTGGGTCACTTGTGCAGGGGCACTGATTGAGTGAGTGGACTCTGTCAGCAACTCTCTGGAGGCAGCTGGACCTCCTGGGCACCTCAGCTGCACACCCCTTATTGCCTCTCAGAAACCCCAGCTACCTTCCTGTTCCTAGCAACTGCTAGCATCAGGCTAGGCTGTATCTTTTGCCCCATGAGTCTCTTTGGTGGCTCTGGGAAGATGGTTACATTTGACAGAGCTAAATCTCCTTGAATTTGCCTGAGTGTGCAGGGCTGCCCCTGAGAACAAGTCCTACCCGGATGACAGAACCCAGAGCTGTAGGCCCTGGAGGAGCGTGCGAGTTGTAACTGTGAGGGAGCCCAGTGCCCACCCACAGTGAGGAGAGCTGGTTAGGTGCCATGTGTTACCGCTTCTGCAGCACAGTGACAAACTCATTGAGCCGGTCCCGCTCCACCTCAGCAGCCTGCCAAAGGGCCTTCATTTCTGCAGCTTGTGCCTGCCAGCCTTTTTGTTCTGGGGAGTCAGAGAACCTGGGGCCAGAGTGGAGGACAGAGGTCATGTGAAGTTCAAACATACATATCAGGAGGCACTAGGAAATTCAGAGGTTCTGAGATGGCCAGAGGAGAGGAAAACCCAGCTACTGTGCCTGGGTCTGTCTATTAGGATGTGGCTTCTGGGGTCTGGTTCCCTGCCAGAGTCAAGTGACTTCCCTTGGCTGAAGGTCCCTGAACTATTCAGTGTCTGGTCTGAAGTGTCACAGGTACTTCCTGGGAGACATAGCCCAGCGATAGGACACCTTGCTTTATAGCCACATGGTAAACCTCAAGTGAGAGTGAGCCCACTGGAAGCTTGGTCTGAATCCTGAGCTGACCTCCATGAGGGCGGGGGTAGGTGACAGCAGGATCTCCAGTGGACAGTGGGTAGGACTCGGGCAGCACAAGCCATCCTTTGTCTATGAGCCCACAAGAAGAACAAAGGGTGCATTTAAGCCCTGAGTCTGGTTATATCCACAGAGGAGGGGCTGGAGAGCTGAGGGGATATCAGTGACTTTGTGTGGGGACCCACATGATGTGGGGTGCTCCCTCTGGAGAAGGACTCTCAGTGGGTAAGAGAAGGCCGTGGAAGGTGGGGCCGGGCCAGGAACCTCATGCTGACTCCCCAGCCTGGCCGTTAGGGCCAGCGGCCCCACCACCAGCCTCTCTGGCCTTATACAGCCCTGGAGGCATGCTGGGCTTTGCCTGGCCTCAGGCCTGAGGAGGGTTTGAGAGCTAAGGGTCTGCATTCCTACCTGGGTGATGTCCCATGGGGACTAGGCAGGGAAGGCCTCGTGAGAGCAGATTCCACAAGTGTATGGCCCAGGCTGGTCACAGAGCTGTGGGCAGGAGAGGAGAAGTGGGTACACTGCACCTCACGGTGGACAGGAATGGAGGGAGCCCATGCAGCAAGCCACATGGGCCTCACAGTTTCCCCGTGGATTGACTGCCCTTCCTTGCTCAAGATAAAACAGAGCCCCAAGCAGTCCACAGCAGTGAGTCTGACAGACCTAGGAGTAAGTGGGCTCTGAGGCTGCAGAGGGGCCGTCAGCAGGGGCTTCAAGTGATGACACCCATGCTGATAGCGCCTTCCTGCCATGAAGAGCCAAGAGAATAGGGGAAGATTTCAAACAGAACAGCAGCAGGGCAGCCATCTTAAAATAGTGTGTGATGTGTGTGCATGTGTGTGTGTGTGTGTGTTATATGAATGTGTCTATGTGGCATACATGTGTGGTGTATAGTGTGTGGTATGTGTGCATGTGTATAGTGTGTGTATATGTGTATGTGTGGTGTGTGTGGTACGTGTGTGTGTGTGTGTGTGTGTGTGTGTGTGGTGTGGTATTTGTGAATATGTATGGTATATGTGTATATGTGTGATGGGTGCATGTGTGTGGTGTGTGCACGTGGTATATGTGTGTGTGGTATATGTATGTGTGGTATATATGTGTTGTGTGTGCATGTGATCAAGCAGAAGGATCAGGAGCTCTGAGTCATTTTTGGCTACATCTCAAATTTAAGGCCAGTCTGGGACACTTGATCCCTGTATGGAAAAACAAAATGGCCAGAGATGATAGCACCTGACTTAATCTCAGCACTCGGGAGATAGAGGCAGGAGGATCTCTGTGACTTAATCTCAGCACTCAGGAGATAGAGGCAGGAGGATCTCTGTGAGTTTGAGGCCATCCAGGGTTACATAGTGAGAATCTGTCTCAAAATAAATAAAACAAAACAATTCACTCAAGGGCTTTCCAGAAGAGGAGGTGGGTATACTGTTTCTCTGGATAGTACCCAAGTCCGCACAGTCCCTCCCTCCATCCTCCGTCCTGTGCTGTCCTTACCGGGAAGCTCCAAGCCTGCCAACGTGATCGCCTGCTGAGGCTGGAGAGTTGGTTATCAGGGTCTGGTCCTCAGGGAACCTGGCATCGGTGGGGCTGGCCCCCTCACCCCCTCCTTTACCGTGAAGATACTGCAGGGAACAGATGTGGGTTGGTTGTCAGAGCATTGGTGCAGAGGCCAGGGGAAGGCCGCAGGGTACCTTGGCTAGTTTCCAGCTCCAGGCATTTGAAAGAAGCCTCTCTTCAGGGTGAATGCTGGCCTGGGCAGCAAAGACACAGCTTGCATAACAAAGACATCACACAATGATTCTGTTCAGAAGGAGGCTGCAGAGAGAGACCAGTGTAGGCCAGGGCCACAGGGAGATATGGGGACGGTGCAGGCCAGGGTCACAGACAGGTAGGAGCTGACATCTGTGAGGGCCCACTTTCCTAGGTAGCCCCACACACACAGTGTGACTAGAGGTCAGTGTAACCACCAGAGCTAATGCCTGAACATAAGATGCCTGCAGGGACAGTGGCTGTGTGAAATGGAGCTTCCCAAATTTCTCTCTATTAGCCCCTTCTTCTCTTGGGTAGCAGACGATCCTTAGCAGGAGGTTAGGCTATCATCAAAGGACAGCAGTGAGCATGGCTTCTAACTGTCCCCAGGAATTCTGAGAAAACCGGAATGTGCGACTACAACAGGTGAGTGGAGCACGGTCCCACTGGACCAAGGACAGAGTGAGGTGATGACCCCAGAGTCACCATGTGCTCCTCCCCAGAATACTAGGGCTGAAGACTGCAAGGTGGTGTCCCCCAACCGCCTGATGCCCAGACCTCTCCCTCAGCCGGTCCTACGGCCCCAGGCTACCCTGGACACAGCAGACCAGTCAGTCAGTGCCAGCCTGAGCTGGAAGAGGCCAGGGGCTCTCAAAAGAAACACAGGGCAAGGCTGTTGTAACATGTCAGCACCAAGATAGGTCTAAAGGGAGAAGGTTTTTGCTGTCCCTGGGAGCACCCTGTAGGAGGAATCCCTAAAGGCACCTGACTGTAAGCAGCCCTGAGCAGGCTCCCAAGTCCCACCCTAGACACTGGAGTATGTAGCCCCACAGCAGGCACTGAGGCCCTGTAACCTGCGTCTTTGGGGGGAGTTTGGGGGAAACATGGGCACATGTGTGAGGAGAGAGTAGCCTGGAGAGACCTGGAAGCTAAGAGAGGCCCAAGACCCAGCACAGGGCTCCCTGGAGACACTCGTGGCCATCTGCATCCTAAAGCAGAGGAAGGGGACGGTGTGCAGGGCCATTTGAGGGAGAGCTGACAGCGCAGGAAGGGGAGGTCAATGGGGAGACTCAGGAGAGGCGGCAAGAACTGGAACTTCTGCTTGGATCTGAATGAAATGAGGGAGAATGCTCAAGGGCACAGCTCTAAGCAGGGATTCGGGGAGGGGACAACAGAGACTAAGGATTGTGAAAAAGCCAGAAATACTATCATGTAAGCTAATTAAAATATAATAACAAGGAATAAGAAACACTGCGTGAGTGGGTAACACGGCTACTAGAACCCACAGGTCAAACATGGAAAGAGCATGAGTGGGTAACACGGCTACCAGAGTCCACAGATCACACATGGAAAGAGCATGAGTGGGTAACATGGCTACCAGAGTCCACAGATCACACATGGAAAGAGCATGAGTGGGTAACATGGCTACCAGAGCCCACAGGTCACACACAGAAACTGAAGAGCACGGCAGGTGTCAATAGCACTGCTGTTATCAGCAATTGCTCTTAGCTTCTACCACAATGAACTGGCTAGAGCCTACTGATGAAGACACCACACACTTTGGTTGCAGGACACAGAGAAATCAATCACACAGCTGGAGAAAAGCTAGGAGTAACCACTCTGCTGGCTAGCTTTCATAGGGCTAGAAGGTGATATAGAGGATGCTGGAGGAGAACAGTCATCAAAGGTCATGCCTAGTTGTGATCCCTGTAAGATACACCAGCAGCCTGCCAGACAAAATGCACCCCTAGTGCAACAGCCCTGTGACTCTTACTGGGGAGCCAATAGCTTTCGGGATGGATCTGAGCCCTGCTCCACAGGCTACAGTCTGTGTTGATACAGTAAACCTGGACAAAGCCTATGGCTGGGGAGGTCACCCCCAAAGGGGGGGTGCTCTTTTGTTGCTGTTTTGCTACATGGTATCAAACTGCCTCCTAAGTGTGTTTTACCCATAGGTTTGTGCTGGTTTCAGCCTTGGTCAGAGAAGATTCTGCTTGCAGTGGGTGACAGTTACATAGTTACAGGGACTTATAACTGGTCAGAGAGCTGAGAATAAGTGATAGAGTGCTCAAGGGACAGAGGCGCAAATGGAGGACAGGGAGAGAAGGGGAGCTATGGAACACTGTCTCTTAGACATGGCATGGCTGTTGTGCGTATGTAGTCTTAGTATCGGTGGCTACCTAGACAAAGCCCACACAAAAGTGGGGCCTGTTAACATTCCAACATGGGGAGGGGCTCATAAGACTACACCCCTCTGAGGAACTTCTGACAGCCAATGGGTGCTGCGGGGCACCTACTTTCTTCATGGTGCACCCAACTGCTGAGTTGCCCATGCTCCAGTTACTAACCCACTGGCATGCTAACACAACTCTAATTAAACTCAGTCATACACACACACACACACACACACACACACTCACACACTCACACAAGACATGGAAGCAAGAGGAGAACCCGTGAGGAAGGAGGAGTCAGAGGGGATCAAAGGGGGATTCGGAGGGTGGGAGAGGTAGAACTGGGTAAAGGGGGTATGAAAATGACCCAGATACCATGTATACATGTATGACATTGTCAAAGATTTTAAATGTTTTAATAAAAAGAAAGTGTGGCCATCCTGACTGCAACATGACCACAATGGCTGGAGCCACAGCTAGCACACTGGATCACCAAGATGAGGGCCATAGCTGCAGAAGGGAAAGGAAAGGGTGAGCTGGTAGGAATCTGGATCCTCTTGATCTTGGTAAAGCTGACAGGACAGGGTGACAAGAAGGGTGACAGGAAGCCAGGTGGCTTCTAAGCTGAGCAAGACATGATCAGGTTGGTGTTCTAGACAAGATCAGTGACAGCCGTAGATGGGCTTGTGTATCAGGAAGTAATGTGTGCAGATTAGAAGGAAGGCCGCTGGAGTCAGCTGATCCACATGGGGCCGGGATGATGCAGTGGCCAGAGCTGAAGTGACTGTGGAGAGTGGGAGGGGCTGTGTGGGCAGACACACTGGCCTGGAGGCACCCAGCTCACCTGGACACTGAGTTGCCCAATCTCCAGCTCCAGCTGCTGCACCTTGGCCTCACGATCAGCCACCATGGCCCGCAGCTGGGCCACAAGGCTGCTGCTTCGCTGGGCCTCACTGTTGACCTTCTGGTCCTGGTGCTGCTGAGAAGTGCGTCTCGATTCCTCCTGCACACTCAGGCTGCTCAGAATGTCCTGCAGCTGCTTTAGCTGGTCCTGAGGGCCAAGCCAGAGTGTAGTTACAAGTAGGTTTGGGCTACTTAGGGCAGGAAAGGACAGGGACAGTTGACTCTCCTGGAGCCTTGCAACTTTGCCTAGCTCAGGAAGACTTTAGCATGAGACACTAGCTATCCCTCTGAGAGCCAGGAACACCTTCCCCAAGGGATGCAAGGCTCATCTCTGATCCCTTCTGGTCTCAGACTCCTTCCTGGGCCATCAGGGGAAAAGGTGCTCTTCAGGTACCAGAAGGAGCTCAGTGGGTGGGTACCTAGCTGTGGGAAGACATGTGAACACAAAGGCCATCTCTCAAGGAGTCTGCCAGCACCTAACTTGAGGCCCAGTCCCTTGAATTTATCCCCAGAGAGACTCTAAGGACAGAGGCTTCCTACTTTGGGGCAAAAGGGATGGACAGCATGACTTGGGGGCAGGAGAAGGCAGCTGTTTTCACCTCAGGAGAACATGGAGGCTCATCACACCGAAGCACAGAACCATCAGTGAGCGTCCAGAGGCAGGCCTTCCCTGCAGTCAGCTTGCTCCCTAGAAATACACCCTCTCTCACCCACATCTCCTTGGGGGGATGTCCCAGTGCCAAGGGGACCAAGGCATAGCTATCTCCCTCAGGCACTAAGGGCGTCTGTATAGGAAGCATGTCTGGGGTGGCTCTGCTCTCCCGCCTGCATACCATAAGGGCATCAATCAGCTCATCGTCATGCCTGCCCTTCTCCACCAGGGTCATCATTTGGCTCCTGAGGGTCTTCACCTCGCTGGACAGCACCTTGTTTCGAGACCTCATGCCCTCAAACTTCTTTCTCAGCTCCTCCAGCTCTGTCTGGAGGGCATCCCGCTCACTGGCCAGCTTCTGTAGTTAGAAAGTAAAAACTGAGGGCAGCCTATGCTCAGAGCCCAGGGCACCCTGGTCCCACTCTCTGGGGAGACTCAGGGTTGGGGGAGCAGTTGTTAAGGGGCACAGGAGGTAGCCATGGAGCCAGGGACCCGACCTCAGGCAGGTTCAGCTCCCTGCTTTTCTGACAGGCACTTGGTAGACAGCATTACGGGACAGGGAGGGACAGGACAGGATGGGATGGGTTGGCAGCATACGATGCTTTATGACATGAACACCAGGACTGGCAAGATGGCTCAGCAGATAAAGACCTGAGCTTGACCTGAGCGGAGAAAGACTCCTATAATTGTCTTCTGGTCCATGTGTGTGTGTGTATGTGTGTGTGTGTGTTTCAGATCAAACCCCATACACATACACATACATACACACACATGCATACACACACACACACACAGCACACAACCAGAACTAGCTGCACTGCCCATCAAAACCCATTTTTTGTTTTGTTTTGGTTTGTTTTGGTTTGTTTTGGTTTGGTTTGGTTTGGTTTTGGTTTTTTGAGACAGGGTTTCTCTGTATAGTCCTGGCTGTCCTCGAACTCACTCTGTAGACCAGGCTGGCCTCAAACTCAGAAATCCACCTGCCTCTGCCTCCCGAGTGCTGGGATTAAAGGCGTGCGCCACCATGCCCAGCTCAAACCCCATTTTTTAACCTAAATGGCTTGTGTCCACCTAACTTGTGTTTTATTTATTGTTTCTAATAGAAACATAGTGCAGTTGGAGGCTGACAACCAGCCTCTTCCCAATTAAACCCACTCAGTGAGGGGCCACTTGTAAGCGCAGCCAGCAGGCTTCCGTGACAGACACCCCTGCTGTGTGGGGAGGCAGATCCCCTCTGCATTGTGCACCTGGCTCCAACCACAGTAAGCTACAAGCTCATATGCTGCATACATTTTCAGAGCCTCTCATTCCTTTCTTCAGTTTTATATTTCCTGAGGGCCTACTATGTGTCTGGGATTGTGACATGCTCAGGTAAAGCAGAGCAATAGACTGCTGCTTACTGCGGTGTGGGGGAGGGAACACATCAGAATGTAGTCTGAGGAGGACTTCCTAAAAAGGTGACAACTGAGGACACTCAGGAGCCGCTGAGAAGAGGGAAGTCCCTTGTGGGCCAGAGGTCATAGAGGCTGACAGAGGCAAGGGCGGAGCCGCAGACCAGTCACTGACTCAAACCTTCCGTTCTATCACCTTCTCATGCACAGCGTGGAGTCGTCAGTTTTCCCACACCTCCCTTTCCTGTCCGTCTGTCCATCTGTCCATCTCAGTTATCCCAGCCTGCTCTTGTTAGTTCTCTACCTTGGTGTTCATTCTTGGTCACATCTCAAGGATTGTCAACTCTGCTTCTCACATCTCCCCACTTCTTTCTCCCCCAAACCACATTACTCGTCCTAAGATCGGGGGACCATGTCTCTTCACAGTTAAAGCACCTTGGTGACTGACTGGGCTGGTATACAAGGTGCAGGAGGCTGGAGGAGGCCATGGGGAGGCTCCTGACACCCCTGGCCTGGAGCTTGGCAGACACACTTACAGATGAAGTCTGCCAGTGGGCAGGTATGGAAGGCCTCACTATTGGAAGCCTGTGTCAGGTGCTGAGGGCCAGAGACAGCTCCCACTGACTCCCAGTCTGCAGTGAGGCACACCTGAAGCACTGCCCCACCCTCTCTCTTCACAGCCGTGGGGCACTTTCTTTAGGCTTCACCCTATTCCACAATTGGGGATGGGATCCAGTGTGCGGGTTCACCATCACTGTCAAGGTGTCTGAATTTGGAGTCACCTAGAAGACACACTCTTGGGCATCCCACTGGGGAATCTCCAGAGGAGACACCCATGCTCATGGGTTAACATAGCCCACTGGCTAGGTACCAGACTGAATAAAGAGGGGGAAAATGGAGCCACCACACACTGGCATTCATCTTTCTCAGGCTCCCATTCCCATCACGCTTTCCCACCCAGACAGGGTGGGTTCCCCTCAAACAGTAAGCTAGACCAACCCTTCCTTCCTCAAGATAGTTTTATCTTGCGTTTTATCACAACAGGGACAATGACCAACATATTTTCTTTACAGGAAGGTTTACACATAGCTCCTCTCAAACTGCCATAGTTGGACCACCTAGCATTCACTGAATGGCGGTGGGGTCCCACCCAGGCAGCTCAAACTGGTTGGCAAGAAGTGAGGCCCCCGTGTCTGTGGTCTCATGAGTGCTGTGAGTCTCCCATCTCTGTGGGCTGGGCCCGCCTCACCTCCCAGCTCTCCTGCTTGTCCTTCTCCAGGCTGCGGATCCTCAGTAGGTTTTTCTCCTGTGCTGTCATCTTCCTTGGCTCTGAACTGAGAGGCAGCTCAGAGCTCGATGAACCTGCAGGCTTGTTCTGACGCTGACCCAGTTGCTTCTCAAGATCTCGGACCTAAGAGCAGGAAAACTGTCTGTCCCACCAGTCTACCTAGGTGCCATGGAAGACTGTACTGGGCTAAAGATGGAGCCACCCCTCCAGGGTGGGCACAGGCTATGAAGATCTTAGGCAAATAGAGAAGCCATCCAAGGGGCTTAGTTTAGAATAGAGATGATTCTGGGTCAGCAAGGAAGCCCCTTCCTCCTGACTGTGCCCAGTAGGGTCCTGGTACCTACCGTCAATTCCCTCCTAGGAAAACGGGCCTGCCTGAAGGTACCCAACCACCTCCCCGACCCCGAGCCTGCATGCCTCCAAAACAAGGGATGGGGAGCAGGAAGGGTCTAGAAGCTGTATTTTAACAAAAGCCATAGGTGATTTTTGTTGTTGTTGTTGTTTTTGTTTTTTGAGACAGAGTTTCTCAGTGTAGCTCTGGCTATCCTGGAACTCACTCTGTAGACCAGGCTGACCTAGAACTCAGAAATCCGCCTGCCTCTGACTCCCAAGGACTAGGATTAAAGGCGTGTGCCACCACTGCCCAGTGGTGATTTTTTAAAAAGAAATATTTCTTTTTTATTATAAATCTTCTCATAGTAATTGTGCAAACAGTAGTCTGGCTTCTCTGGGACGTGCCCTTGCATCTGTGGCCTTGTTTGAACCACATCCACTCTCTTTCCCTCCCCTGGTCTTCTTCTTCTTATTGTCTGTCTCTTTCAGGTCAATTCAAAAAATCCTCTATAAGAGAAAAGAAACATGAAATATTTGTCTTTTTGAGTGTGGCTTGTTTTACTTAATACAATGATACCCATGCCCTGTTCATTTTCCTGCAAATACCATACTTTTTTTTTTTTATGGCTAAAATACCACTGTTCATACACACATCTCTCTCTCCCACCATGTGCCAAGAGTCTGTTCTTTATGTACTGATGGGCATCCAGGCTGAGACCACATAGTAGACAGGTATCTCTGGGATCCCCTGTGCTGACCCAGCCTGCTCTCAGTATGTATCTGGTAGAGCTGGGTCATACGGAAGCTCTGCCTTCAGTTTTCTCAAGATCCCCACACTCATCTCCACAGTGGCCACACCATGTTAGGTACCAGCCATTCCTCTGTCCCCACATCCTATATCCTCACCGAGACATGATGTTCATACAGCAGGGGCTTGAAGAGTGGAAATCTTAGTGTATCCTTACCCTAATGGCTAAGGATGTTGACTATTAGCAGGCGGCCTGCCTGTCATCCCAGCCCTTGAGACACAGAGACAGGGGAGTCCTGGAGCTCTGGGTGTAAGAGACACTGCCTCATGTCTACTCTGGCCTCTTCACACATGCACACATGTGCGTGCACACACAAATATATACACTCGGTAACCATTTGTATTTCTTCTTTTCAGAAGTGTATGTGGAAATAATTGTGTATTTAAAATTTGAGTTGCTTGTTCTTTTGCTAAGGTTTTTAATTTCCTTATATATTCTGATTATCAATCTTCAGAGCTACAGGTGGCAAAGGCTGTCCACGCAGCAGGTTCTCCTCACTCTGCTGGTGTTTAGTTCACTGATCCTATCAGCTCTTGCCCTGTGTCCCAGCGCTGGATCCTATTCAGAGGCCTGTGCTCTGTTCCCAGAGCATCTCCAGGCCTAACACTGAGGCCTCTGATGTGTCTTGAGCTGATACTTCTCAGGGTGAGAGGTAGGCTCTGCTTTTATGCCTCCCCACAGCTGTGCCACATGCTAGCGGCAGCCTTTTCTCTAGTATGCGTTTCTTTTACACCACTGTCAAGAATCAGATGAGATCAGGCATGTTCAAGGTGGTACGGAAGTAGATAAGTCATTCAACACTCAGCTTCATGAGTGTAATGGTGGATTTGGTGAGGCTGGTATGCGCTGGGTGCTTAATGGTGAGGAGACTTGAGCTCACATCTCTAGAGTCCCAAAGTTTTGGGGGATGTTGTTTCCCTTCACACTGGCTTCAAGGATTTCATGGACAACCTATTTTAAAAGGCACCCAGGAGGGTGTAGACTTCATCCCAGGGGATGCAGGTGGCATGCTCAAGGAATCTTATGGAAGCTTCTCACTCTAAAGGGAAAATGAGGGTGGAGTAGGGTGGCAAACCTGGGCTAACCTGTCTAATGCTCTCTCCAGGATGACTCCCTGCTGAGGAACCCCACCCTACACATGCCAACACAATCATTCTTGCCAACAGACCAAGGATTCAGGGATAGGATGCACAAGTGTTGGTATCCCCATTACATAGATGCAGAGACTGAGGCACAGAGTAATGTGCGTGTCAGTCCACAGGTGTTGAGGAGATCTCTAGGGTTTGAACTCAAACCAGTCAGCTCTAGAACTGCTTCTCTTAACTACCTTTGGTGTGTGCCAAAATACTTAGAAAATAAAGAGGCAGACTAGGCTGTTTTGCTAACAAAAAGCTTCTGGTATGAACTGGAAAAAGCATTACAGTAGTCACGCAAACTTACTTGAACTCAGGAAAGCATGCCTGCAGAGACAGAAATGAACCCCAAGGCTGTGGGGCTGGTTAAGAGCCAGGACTGGGCATGTGCAATGTGTTATGTAAGTGCATGTGCAGGCAACACATGAAAACCCCTCCACTCTGCCAGGGCATGGTGTGGGATCCACAGGCCGTGCCAGTGCTGTGTGTGCTCCAGGGTCCAGGAGGAGCCACTCACCCTGCTCTGCAGCACGAGAATTTGTTGAGCCCTTCCCCGCCAGGTCCCTGGTGAGGCCAACAGCTGCTGGATGTTTACATCTTCCCCAACTTCATTGGCCAGAACCTGCAACAAAGCAAGGCGCTCAGTGCAGAGTTGCTCAGCGTGAGCAGGGGAGAGGCTACCCAGCCCTTCTAGCCCTCACTGCGTGGCTCTCAGGCAGTGCTGGGGTGGAGTTCTTGATGGTCACGGCTTTATCTGCATGACCTCCCTCCTACCTCAAAGCTCAGCTGTTGTTAAAGGTCCAGATATGCTCTGCCTGGGAGGGAGTGAGCTCATCATGCCAGCCCTTCTCTGGGACACTCGAGCACTGTCCTGGCCCTGAGGGCCCCCTGCTCTCGGCACATTCAGCCACCAGTGCCTGCCTCCTTGCATGACTTGCCTGGGATCACAGAATTCTGGAGGGCACAGGAGGTGTGCTGCATGCCACAGGGGCTAGCCCTTTGTGACAGCCTCTGCCAAGAGACTCTCGTAAGCACAGAGAAGTCAACTGAGGCTGCCGTGCTTCAGGAAGACCTGACACTGGCCACCAAAGCTGTATGAAGCTAGGACTACCTCAAGGCTTTGAGGTCGAAATAATATCCTCCGTATGTCACCAAGCTGATCCCTATCCAGCAGGACAAGTCTCTGGCCCCTGTTTCCACAATAGAACACTGTTTTGTAATTCTTGGCCAGTCTGAGTGGTTCCAGCAAGGAAGGCAGATGCCAAATTCACTATGTTAATCCAACACCCTGGAACAGAGCACTTTCCTTGGCAAGAGGCTTTCAGTGCACAAATTCCCTGTTTGTTGCTATGCTGCAGGTCACAGGTACAAGGCAGCAGGTGGGCCAGGCAGCCTCTGGGTCACAGGTAAGGCAGCACACTGAGTGGAAACCAGGGTCTACCAGGGCACAGGGCAGCCGCTGGGGAGGTACAGAGAAGGCTCCCAGGCCTCTCCCTGGTGGGCAGAGCTAATCTCCTCAGTCCATAGGCAGAGCTCAGGGTAGTGGGCAGCCTTTCCAGGAAGCCGGCCACCGCATATCCCAGACAGGACTGACCCAGCACAAGCAGGACTAAGCACTCCTGCTTTGGGAAAGAAGCCAGTGGGTCATCGGGATTTTCCTGGGACCAACCCTGGTCACACAAGAAGTCCCACACCCTGAGTGCAGAAGACCTTCTGAGCCACACGGAGCTCCTGCTTTGCAGACTGGATCTGGTTGCGCAGGTCACTCATCTTCAGGTTGGTGGCCGCCAGCCTGTCCTGCAGAGCTTTTACTTCTGGGGTCTCCAGCTGGTTGGGAAGGACAGGGAGGAAGTGGTCACTCGTGGCCTAAATATTAATGACAATCAGTAATTTATCTATTACTATTTCTCTACGTATGCTCCAGGCACTGGCAAGGGCTGGAGTTCTCAGAACTGCCAGCTACTTGAGATGCAAAGCAAAGGTGGGTGGAGCTAAGTCTTTGGGGCCTGGCTATCTGGCTAGTATAGGACAGAGCAGGGACTGAATCGGCACAGCCCAACTTCAGGGCTGAGCTCTTTGCTCTCTGTGTCACACATACATGTGTAGCCACATGCATGGCCATGGCTGGGGCATCCAGAGAAGGCAGCAGGTGCCACATCTCCCAGACACTCATTGTGCTGAGCCAAGAGACGGGCTCGTGCTAAGAGTCCCCTCTTTCCACTTGCAGAAAACCACACTAGTTCAGCAGGCACACCATGATTCCCCAAATCTGGGCCTTGTCTTCTGGATTTGGGGTTGTCAGCACAGGCTGTGACTCTGCTAACAGAGGTGGGCACTGCATGTTTGCTTGGATGGAAATAAGGCCCAGGTACAGTCCTTAACTGTCCAATCTCACTCAAAAGATGCATGCTGCGACTCAGTGTCTGCTTGTGTCTTCTCTCTTTAAAACTTATCTAAGCTGGGCTGGAGAGATGGCTCAGCGGTTAAGAGCTATTCCAGAGGTCCTGAGTTCAATTCCTAGCAACCATGTGGTGGCTCACAACTATCTGTAATGGAATCAGATGCCCTCTTCTGGTGTGTCTGAAGATAATTAACCGTGTACTAATATAAATAAAATAAATCTTAAAAAAATTATCTGAGTTGGGTGTGGTGGTGCACGCTTTTGATCCCAGCACTTGGGAGCCAAGGACAGGCAGATCTCTATGAGTTCAAGGCCGGCCTAGTCTACAGAGTGAGTTCCAGGCCAGCAAGGGCCACACAGAGAGACATTGTTTTAATGATGGTGATGATGGTGATGATATGTTTAAGGCAAAAGCTGGATTATTATACTGCCTTGTCTCTCTGTCTTAGATATTCCTGGGACCTCCATGATCAACCTATTCAAGCTCCTTCCATCCGTGACAACAATCAAGTCTAGAGAAGAGCAGAGCTGCCCTGGAATGCACGGGGTTGGGATGGCTGAATGGGATTAGAACCCTTGTCTTGGCCAAGTCTCCCAATCTGAGCTTCTGCTGCCAATGGTGCTATAGATTGTCATGGCAATAGAGAGGTTGGTTAGCAAGCTAAATACCCATCAGGCCTTGATACCCCTGCTCCTGCCCCAGTGGACCAGGGGCCTGGGCTTTTGGGAATAGGGTGGCTTTTGAATCTTTTAGGATTTTTTTTTAAGTGGAACAAACAGAAACTCCTATAAATGCTAGTGTGAAAGAGAGGTCCAGCAGACCAGGTCCAGGAAGTTCATGGAACTTGGAACAGCCTACTGTAAAGCAGTGGTCATAGAAACTAGGCCTGGACATGGGGGTCAGAAGTCCTGGGTGCACTTAACACCACTGGCAGGATAAAAGTCAAAAATCAATGTAAACAATATTTGCAGAATGGAGAATTCTGAAAAACACAAATAGATCTTTGAAAAACTGCGCATTTTCTGAGTTCTGCCCATGTGGCTACCTGCTACCCTTTTCTGCTGCTAGTCACCTGTCTTCTCTCTGCTAATGTGTAACTTTAAATCTACCCTGGGCTAAGAAGCTATAGCCTCTGCTGGCGCTCGGAGCTTCCTGTCATGAGACTGAGAGCCCTGGTAGCCCTGTTTACGGCACTGTAGGGCACGTTAGCCCCCTGTCACCCCTGTGCCACTGTGGCCCGGAGCCAGGCTCTGGTGCTCTCTCCCAGCCTCAGCTCTTCATCCGCCCGCCCGCACAGGCACTCATTGGGAGGAATGCCAAGAGCACTGCCTAGGGCAGGCTCTGGGGTGGGGCAAGGGGCTTGGGTAGGTGGGTGACAGGGACTAACGCCATATGGCATTCTGGAGAGACCTAACCGCTGGCCCGCCCTCCGTCCTAACAGCTGGCCCGCCCTCCGTCCTAACAGCTGGCCGCAGACTCTGGGGAGGTGGGGCTATGTGCAAGCCTGGCTCCCACTGCAGGCTGTTTCCTTTGAAGGACAGCTACAGAGCCCTGGGAACAGGCATTGTTGACTGCTCACAGCACAGCTCCTGAAGCCTCTTGCCTTCCCTGCATTCTGGAATGTGCTTCAGAGGAGACTGGGGCCAGACCTCTAGAGTGCAGCTGCCTCTCAGGGTCCAGTGTTGCAGACAAGGTTTGGTGGTGTCCTAGAGCAGAATATACCAGGGAAAGGACCTTGTCTGGCTAAGATGAGAGCTGTAGCCTGGCACACTCTTCTATTAGAGACCCCTGCTCTTGTAGCTGGTTACAGAATGCATCTGAGACTCCTGTTCCAGTGACCTAAGAACCCCTCCCTGGGTGCCCCCTGACCCCTGATTTATGTTGTCCTTTTCCTGCTTGTGAGCTCTAGGCTCAAACCAAATGCTAAGCAGTTGGCACCTAGGTGAGCCAACTGTGCAGAATGTTCCGGCTTTCCAGCCTCTCTGCCTTGAAGGCACTGTTCCTCCTGGCAGGCCTTCACCACCTCCTTCACCAGAGCATATAGTACAAGGATTGCTCCTACTCCAGCTTCTCGGATGCAGGGTGAGCTCCTGTTGCCAGCTCAGGCTAGCCTGTTTCTGAAGGCCCATCACAGCCTCCTGTACATGGCTAGTCCTTTTCCTCTTATAACTCTCTATGGACCAAGGTTATGAATCCCTGTGTGGCAAGGCAGATAATCCTATCAGGCTAACAAGGGACCCAACAGTTTCTCACTCAGGGTAACTCAAGTCAAGGGATCTCACTGGTCCGGATAAATCAAGGACATCTTGGTAGTATTCCTCACCAGGAAGGGCCATGAAAAACATTTCCCACTAAGAGCACTATGGCTGCCTCCCTAGCAAGAAGACTGGTTCATAGACCCATTCTTGCATCCCAAGAGGCCCATCACTGCACACCCAGGACTAAATTCCTCTTAAGAGCAGCAAGCAGTGGCCTGGTCCTAAGGCATGGGCCAGAGGCAACATAGAGCAGGAGCGACACTGAGCTGGGGGTTCCAGGGCTTGGCAGCCTGTCACAGTTGATCTGGCATCTTGAGAAAACCCTGGTGTGGCTGCTGGGACACTGCAGACAGGTGAGACTTAGCCTGACTTGGGCTCTATGTCCCTGGCAACCCATCTATGGCTGCTTGTCTTCCTCTCATGAAGCCACATTCACATTACCGACATTCTGTGGCATGTTCACTTGTGACAAAACAAGGTCCGAGGAACAGATCTGTAAGGCTGCAGTGCTGCAAGGGGGGGGGGGGGGTGAGGGGAGCACAGCGCTCTCAGGAGGCCGGGAGACGGCTCTATCACTACACTGCGAGTGTGAGGGTCTGAATTCAGTCTTAGTATCATGTAAACAGCTGGCAGGATGCCAAGAGCTTGTAATGCCAAAGCTGGGCAGGGACAGAAGATCCAGTCTAATCCAGCCGAACAGCTCAACCAGCCAGCCTGTACTGAGTAGTGAGCTTGGGACCAAAGAGAGACCCTGTCTCAAAGGAATGGATGGCGTTCCTGATGACCCATGAGATTGTCCTCTGGCTTCTCCATGTACGAATGTACAGGTGCACATCTCACATGTACACACACACTGAAGGGAAAAGAACAGAATTGCTCTGGACAGCCAGGAGCAAGCCTATCTGTCTGCAAGGCAAGGAGTAGTGGCTGTCACCCTGTAAAGAAATTATTGCAGAGATGACCAGCCTGGGAGCAGGCATCTAAGTGGACCATCCTTTCCTCCTGGTCTGTGTTTCCAGGGCTTAGAGACTATAGCTGTATAGTTCTCCCCACCCCCATGCAAAGTGGCTCAGATCTGGGCCTTCCCTGGCCCCTGCCAGGCATCCTTGGCACAAGGCATAGACCGGGTCTGTTGCTTGGGGAGTGTTCTAAGGCCACAATGGCAGAGAAGAGCCCTTGGCTAGGGAATCGTGGCAGAGTATCTGAGAGCACACCGAGGAAAGGGAGGCCCAGGTCATGGCTACCTCACAGACTCAGCATAAAGGAGAACACATACCAAAGCTCTGTCTCCCATCTGGATCTTCAGTAGCTTAGCCCCTGGATCAGTGGTCCCCTTGGCTGGTGGCTTGGCTGACGCCATCTGCAGCTGAAAAAGCAAACGCAGCACTAATACTTGGTTCTGCTTAGCAGCTGCACAGCCAGCTGAAGCACTCAGTGCTGCTGGGTGTGTGGGCCACCTGTCCTGTGTCTGAGTTCTTGCTCACATGTAGAACACTAAGGAATGATCCTGAGCTATTTGTGACAGGAGAGGTTGCCCTGGTAATCAGCCCTATTTCCTAGTTGTCTCAGAAGGGCAGCCCAAAGATCTGCTAAGACCTTAATAAATAACCACAGTTCGGCCATACTTTCTAGGGTTGTTTGAATGAAAATGGCCCCATAGACTCTTAGGAAATGGCACCATCGGGAGGTGCACTCTTGTGTGTCACTGGGGGTGAGCTCTGAGGTTTCTGAAGCTCAAGCCAGGCCCGATGTCACTCTCTCTTCCTGTTGTCTGTGAATCAAGTTGTAGAACTCAGAACTACCTTTACAGAACCATTTCTGACTGTGTACCACCATGCTTCCTGCTATGACAATTGTCTTTGTTAGGATTCTATTGCTGTAAAGAGACCCCATGATCATGGCAACTTTTATAAAGGAAAACATTTCTTTGGGGCTGGCTATTGATTCACTTGGTAAATGTGCCTGCACACAATTGGCACATACAGGCCCCTAGATTGGCATTCCATTATTGTCTTGGCAATAAGTATGGAGACATGCAGGCAGACATGGTGCTGGAGAAGGAGCTGAGAGTTCTACGGCTTGATAAGCAGGCAGCAGCAGGAGACCTTAGCCAGACCATGCCAGGCTTCTTCTCAAAGGCCAGTGTCCCCTAGCTGCCTGACACACTCCCTCTCTTTGCATGTGGCAGAAACCAGGAATCTCACTCCAAACAATTGTACCCTGTGACCTCCATAAGGACCCAAGACCTCCAAGTGTGGCCTCTCTCTGGAGTCCACTCCCCAGGAAGAGCAGCCCAGGCCCTTACTTCGTGTTCCAGCTCCTGGACGCGATTGGTCAGCTGCTTTATCCTGACCTTTGCACTCTCTGACTCAGCCATCAGCCCCCGGTTCTTTTTGGACAGTTCAACAATTTTGGTGGCAACTAGATCTCCAGCCATCCCAGATGCCCCTAAAATGAAAGAAATCACAAGGTCCATTAAAAACACGACCTGCACCTCAAATCTACACAGCTGTTTAGAGCATCATCAGGTCACAGGCAAACTATAAGAACGGAAGGCAGCTGGGTGCAATGCCTATAATCCCAAGTCAGGCGCTAGAGGCAGGGGGATTGGAAGTCCAAAGCCATTCTCAGCTACATGGGGAGCTCAGCCTGGGCTACAAAAGACCTGAAAAAAAAATCAGATACCAGGATCTTAATTGCATAGAGAGTTAGCTATGAACCTTAGTGAGCAGGGCATAGTTCCCTGACCTTTCTGTATCTGCCTGATACCAGCTTTGGCCAGTAGAGATAGTTCAGGGAGACAGTCCAACTGGCTTCTTGCTTATGCCATCTCACAAGAATCTCTAGCCAAGGTCAGCTGGCTGGTTCCTAAAGAGGGACACATGGAACAAAGTTGCAGCACCCTAGCCAAACCCCAAAGAAGGTCCAGATGTGTGCTGTACGTACACACACATGCACATGCAGATGTGTGCTGTATGTATGTGCACATTGTATGCTATATGTGTGCACATTGTGTGCTAAATATGTGTGCACATGCACATGCTGATGTGTGCTTTATGTGTGTGCACACTGTGTGCTGTATGTGTACATACATGCACATAGGTTCAGGTGTGTAGGGAAATCAGAGTCAACCATGGGTGTTGCTCCTTAGGGTGCTGTCCACCCCTTTGGTTTTGAGACCCAGCCTCTCACTGGCCTAGACCAGAAGCTATACTGGCAGGCCAGGGAGCCCCAGCCCCACCTGCTTCCCCAGCACGGCACTATAAATGCCACCACTCCTGGCTTTTAAAATAACATGATACTTGGGATCAAACTCAGGTCTTTATGTTTGCAAGGCCAGGGTACTAGCTCCCTAGACCCAATGAATACATTCTTAGTGCTCAATATTGCTGAGATCACTTGGTTGGAAGTCACACAGAGCTGTGGTAACACATGACCAAGGCAAATAGATTCATTCAGTAGAAGTGATTCAGTAGGAAACGAATACCTTCCCTGGAGAGCTCATCCTCCAGCAGTTCCTACAGAAAATAAAAAGAACTAAGTATGTACTATGTGGGAGGAACATGTGCTCAGAAGGAAGAGGGGTGCCTGCCTGTGGTAGGTGATGACATTTTAGACAGGGAGGGGCAGGGAGGGGCCTCTGAGAGAAGAAGAAGTGTGAACAGTGGCCTAAGTTAATAAAAGGGAGGGATCCAGCCAAGAAGCAGAGTGCTGGGAAGGGGGCTCTCAACATAGGAGGCAGCCCCGAGAAGCTGGGGTAAGCGTGGGGAGGAGGTGTGTGCAGGAAGATGAGTGCCAGCTGGGGCTGCCTGGCCTCTCTGCGCTGCGCCCAGGATTAGCAGGAGCTCAATCAGGAGGGACACAACTAGAAGTCACTTCCCTGCCAACTTTCCTGCCAAATGGTGGTGGCACACATCTTTAGTCCCAGCTCTCAGGAAGCAGAGGCAGGCAGATCTCTGATTTGGAGGCCAGCCCAGTCTACACAGTGAGTTCAAGGACAGCCGGGGCTACACACAGAAACCCTGTCTGGAAGAAGAAAATAAACGTCACTTCCCTCCAAGCTTCAGACCATGGAAAGAGACAAGCACACAGGGAAGCACTTCAGCAGGTAAAGACCCTCCATTTGAGGGTCGGCTGTGGTGTGAACACCCTGCTCCATTTGAGGGTCAGCTGTGGTGTGAACACCCTGCTCCATTTGAGGGTCGGTTGTGGTGTGAACACCCTGCTCCATTTGAGGGTCGGCTGTGGTGTGAACACCCTGCTCCATGCTGTCATGGAGCACACTCCTCAGATCAATGTCTGCAGAAGGAGGTTTCTAGAAAGACATCGCTAACACTCGTAGGAGGAAATGTGAGTGGCCCAGAGACGGTCTTCCTGGGACTAATGTCCTCTTAGGACTCAAAAGCAACAAAAATCCACAATTAGCCAGCAGAAGACTGCCCATGGAAGCCCTGGGAGCGGGGAGAGCCCAGTGACAACACCCTTTCCCTGCCTTCCCCAGCCCTTCCCGGGACAGCCTCAGTCCTGAAGCGGCAGCCCTGGGAATAAGCAGGTGAGTAGAGTAGGCGAGCAGACAGGCCAGCACCCGACAACAGCCTGCACAGCACACAGAGCAGCTAAGAGCAGAGCCTCAGTGTTCACCCTGAGCCCTTCCAGATGGCATACTACACTTAAAAGCTGTGTGTGTGCAAGTCTGCACTCCGCACACTAGGAAGTTAGACACAAAATGATCAAGAATTCAAGGCCTGATTTAGCTACATAGAAAAACAGACTATACCCTGTGCTATATGAGATGTGATCTGGAAAAAAATTAATAAACCCACAAAACTGTAATACATAAGCAGGGCACAAAGGGACCTAGATGGTGCTAAAGTTCCTGCAGCCCTCAGCAAGTGGAGAAAGAGTAACTAATTCTAACTGGACTATATGCCGTGCGTAGTGTAAATTAAGCAAGAGATGGAGCTGTGCCTGGAGGTGAGCTGGGAATCCAGCACTGAGGAAGCTGAGGAAAGACCCCAAGCTCTAGAACAGCCTGAGCGACGGATGTGAGGGAAGAGAAGGGGAGGGAGGGGAGAAGGAAGGGAGAAAACTCAGAAAACAAGGACCAGCCAGACCAAGGGCTGAATGGGGAGCAGAGCTAAGCAGTCCCAGGAAAAGCACACACAGCTGTGAGCACATGTGTGTGTACATATGTGTGCATTGGCAGATGGAAGAGGCGGAACAACAGGATAGGCTGGGGAGGAGGAACGACCCCAAGTCCTGCCCATGCACCCTTCCTGATGGTGGGGATGGATCCTGGCTCTCCCTGGAGCCCTGGCTTAACCAACACCCCAACCCCCAACCATGCCCCTGAGCAGCAGAAAGCAAAGCTGAGTGTCTATCCACACAACCCAAAGCCTTGTCTTCTGTATTTTTCTGTTTTAGATAGAAAAAGCCAAAGAACAGAAGGAATAGGTGCATCCAGCTACTGAGGGCCTTTGGGATGCTGAAGTTCTCCTGATGGGACTTTTGCCAAACCTGTTTAGGGAGAAGGGAGGGAGGGGCTCTGGAAAGAGCAGGGCAGTCTCGCTGCCGCCCCCCACCCCCCACCTCCCCGCCGTGGATGGAACTGGCTCTCTGTTTATACTCACCTGGGAGGTGTGCTGTGGTCAACAGGAACACTGTGCCATCAGGGGCACAGTCCCCACCAACTTACATGCTAGGTCAGAGGCATCACTGCAGAGCCTGTGCCTAGCCCACACCCACAGGGCCAAGGTTATCCCTTGTGAAGACCTGCAGAATCAGAGTCCTTCTCACACCTCTGGTGCCAAATTTTCCAACAGAGTTAAAGTACAGCCCAGACCTACAGGGCTGCTGAGGGTAGTGGCATCTGTCGAGGGTGTTTGGGTTGTAGAAACCTTTTATAGAGGAGCCGACATTCCTTCTGCAGCACACAGCAGGTGTGTGTAGCATCTAAGCTAAGTACCAAGGAGAGAGAGACCCCATCCACTACTGTGAGTACACCTGACCCAGCACTGTTCTCTTACAGGACAACTGGGCCCACCCGTCTGGACTCCAAGCCAGCCTGGAGTTACCTGTGAAGGCAAATCTGTCCTCTTCTATTTTCTTCTTGAGGTGTTTGATCTCAAAGTCCCTCTCTTTCAGCAGCTTATACAGTCGCCCGTTCTCATCGACTGTCTCCCGGAGTTCACTACGAAGCTGCTGGATTTCATCTTCCAATACCCTGCAAGGGAAAGGTGGACACTGCTCCTCACAGGCAACAGTTTGCCAGACCTCCGCAGCTGGCCTACACCTGTAATATCAGAGTTGGCCACTAGGGGGCACTAAGAAGTTGTCTGTACAAAATAAGACCAAAACTATGAGAGAAGAGAGGATATTTAAGCATACTGTTCTCAGAGCTGAGTGATTAAGTGTGGATGTGCTATGTAAGAAGACTCAGGTAGCTTTGCTTATTTCTTCATATGGGTTATATAAAAACCCTCGTGTGTGTGTGTGTGTGTGTGTGTGTGTGTGTGTGTGTGTGTCCATGTGTACGAGCGTGTTTGTGTGTGTGCAGATGCGCATGTATGCAGACATGCACATGTGTATGCGTGTGGAGCTGAGAGAACACTTGTGGAGGTTGTGCTCAGACATGCCATCTACCTTCTTTGAGACAGGATGTCTCACTAGCCTAGAAGCCAAGTTCACCTAAAACCTGGACACCAGCCTCAATTTTTAATTAAGACTTAGAATTTCTATATGCCCGTGTAGGATGACATGTCTGTGTATGTGCATGTGTGTGCATGTGTTTATGAATGTATGTGCATGTGAGCCTGTTCATGTGTGAAAACACCAATTATGTTAGACTGGCTTGTTAGATAGCCAAGGATCTGCTGTCCCTGTCTTTACAAAAGCATGTGACCATGCCCAAAGTGATGGGAAGGGCAGATGACACAGCCCAGAGCAGGCCCTGGAAACAGCTAAGCAAGCACTTTATGGAGAACAGCGATTGTATGTGAGGACCATTGTGAGCTCCGCTGTGCCTGACATTACTCCACCAAAGGCCCAAGGCCCGCCAGCTCCACTGTCTATGGTTTGGGGCCAGGCCCACTATAGATAGGTCTGGATCAAGCTGAGGTTAATATTTATGAGCCGTATGACTTTTTAATTATTGAGAAAGCTTTTTTTCCCAACTGGCATTTTACAACAGGTCACTTGGAAAACCAAGAAAACATAAAAAATTGAGTTTGAATCCAGCAAAAATATTCTGGGAATATTTTTCAAAAACAAAGAGACAACTCATCGATGACTGTGTCCACTGCACCCCTGCCCTCTCCACTGCACCCCTGCCCTCTCCACCTGCCTGTAGTGCGGCTGAAGGGTCCTTACCTCTTCTCAAATATGTTTTTTAGGTTCTGCTCCTCCGTGTCAAGGAGGCTGAGGCCGTCCGGGATCACCATGAGCCCTTCCTGGTCGTCAGCTTTGCTTTGACAGCTCAGCTCTTTCTCCCTCTTTTTCTCCATCTGCTTCTGTAACCGTCGGTGCTGTAGCTCCTGCATGGCCTTGAACTGGAGTCGCAGAGTGTCTGACGAGCTTTCATCAGCCGCCATCTTGCCCTGAAAACAGAGAAGCCAGAGCTGACTGTCCGACTAGCATGTGGCACGATGTGGGCCAGCTGAGGCTGAGGTTCTCTGCTGAGCCATCACTGAGTCTAAGAAGGCACTCACACTCGGATGCCCTCACCTAAAGCAGGGCAGAGCAGACTCCCTGACTGCAGGTGGCAGCAGGAGACACTGCTCTGACTCATCTGCCTAGCCCTTCTGTCAGCAGCTTTCAACTCTGGCTGCACATTAGCATCATTTCCGGGGAGCTGTCAAAGCTGAGGATGTCTGAGCTCATCTCCAGACCAGCTAGATCCCAGTCTCTGGACATAGGCTCCAGCCTTCATTTCTTCTTCACAGGTGGGGGCTAGAGCTGGGTGAGTGGCACATATGAACAGTCCCAGACTTTGGATCTCAGCAGGAGAACCAGGCACTAAAGGCCAGCCTGGGCTACAGAGCACTGTGCGTCAAAAACCCAAAATAAGTCAATACAGTTTATTTGAGGTATAATTTACACACACTGAAACACATA
Source organism: Mus minutoides (assembly GCA_902729485.2). NCBI lineage: Eukaryota > Metazoa > Chordata > Mammalia > Rodentia > Muridae > Mus > Mus minutoides. The sequence continues at coordinate 492,828 of LR753373.1, forward strand.
CATCATGAACAGACAGCTCAGCAAATCTTTCTACCATACTTTGAGGTGACCCATTCACCCAGAAGACAAGCCCCAAAGTACTGGGTTTAGACCTAAAGCCCTTTGGAATCAAGTGTTTCTGATGTATGCCTCCTTGTCTGTCTGTCCTTCCTTCCTACAGGCAAGGAAAGAGCTTATGATGATGTAAGGAAAACGTCATTTCCCCTGAGACACAGCACACCAGCCAAGCCACCTCTGTCTATTGTCCCCTCAGAGATCTCACACTCAGTAGCTAAGGAGGAGCTTGAGACAAGGGGCCGTCTGTTCCAGCCTCCTCTCAGTTCCCATCAGAATCGAGGAGGCCATTCCTGTACTGAGGACCACTCATGCCTGCCAAGTCTCTGCTCCCAGCCTCCTGCCCTGGACACTTGCCTATCAGGAGTCAGAAACATGAGGCACACTGAACAATTCACCTGGCCTGTTTCACTGGCCTATTGTCACTCATGTAGGGGTCCAGGACATGTTTAGCATGCCCTGCACAATTGTATCCTGGCCCACACATCAATCCCTGTACAGCTTCTTCAGTCCATTGTCCCCCACACCACAGCTGCTTTCTGACAGCATGACCTCTCAGCTAGACCACCACTATCACAAGTGACGTTGCCATCACACCAACGCTCCACCGCGGCCCCCACTCTCATGTTCCACTGCCAGTCTCCACCTTACGCTGCCTCTGTTCTCTCTTTTGCCTTTCACACCATTTCACACGACTAGAGTCACACACACTGGGTAGGTTGTTGTGATTGGAGATCTCTCTCTCTCTCTCTCTCTCTCTCTCTCTCCCCCTCTCTCTCTTGCTCCATGCCACTTTTCATATATTTGACCCCACTGCTGCATGAATCAGGCCCTTGCTTTTTATAGCTGAGTAGCATTTTAGTGTCTAGAAGCCACACTGGGCCTATAGTTCTAGCTGCCACTTGCACACCCCAGAATCAAAATGCTAGGAACAGGCACACTGAGAAGGTAATCATGTGAGCATGCTTTCATTTCTCTTTATCAGTTCATGAAGTGAAAATTCTGGTTCTGTGGGAAAATCTTAACTTTCTAAGAAACTGCTGTGCATGTGCACATGCACACAAAGAGACACATACACACACACACATAGTCACACATGTATGCAGGCACACTCTCTGTCTTTCGCCATGTGATGCCTTGAACCACCTCAGACTCTGACAACAAGGCCATCGCCACATATAGCCCCTCAACCTTGGACTTCCAGCTTTGTGAGCCAAAATGGATCTAAATTAATCACGCTCTCACATGTCCCTCCCTTTTAAGCTAACATAAAAAGCAACGGGTGTCACTGTGGATCTGCTCAGTTTGTTCCTGTGGACCTCTGACTTACCCCTCTCCCTCTCCCAACAGTCCCTTCTTCTGCTTCATGTCGGATGTCTCCCTCTTTCTCTGTCTTGAGATCCCTTCCCAGGCTCATGATCACCTCTAGTGTCATGGCTGCACAGTCTAGAACCACGGATGAGAGAAAAGGTGACGTCCATCTTCCTGAGCTCAGCTTATCGGCTAACACAGTGATTCTCAGCCCTGTCCTGCCTCCTGAGCCGCCATGCGTCCTTCCTTCAGCCTCGCTGTCTGCGTGTGCATCCACCTTCTGTGGACGCCATCTGCGCTGGTCCTGCTTCTCAGTCAGTGGGAATGGCACCTCCGTAACTGAGGACGGGCAGACTTCTCCGTGGCAGGGCTTTGGGAGTCCCCTTTGCTAAAACCTCTGTTCTTTACACCCCACTCAGTCTGTGGTTCAGTGTTACAGAAACCAGAGAAATGAACACTCATCATCCAATAACCATACATTTTAATTTTTATAATCATCCTTGAGTCTGTCTCTGTATCGCCCCCCTCAGTATACTCCCAGCTCACAAACGCCTCAGGATATTTACGCTCACTGCTTGGCTCCCTGAGCTACCCACCTACTCACCTGCCTTCAGATAACCAGGCCTATCTCGAATGCTCCTGTAGTAGATAGAGAAGACAAATCCAAGCCCTCCCTCTCCCTGTGTCACCTGCCTTGAAAGCATTTCGTGTCCTTGTATGCTCTCGTGCAGGCTTACTGCCTCCCTCCCTCTGTCCCACCAACCATGTGCCCCTCCCCTCCTCGCCCTACCCCGAGGCTCACAGCAGGCCTGCAACACTGCGTTGCTGGTGAGCTACTGATGATGCTTAGGATGAAGCACAGCCATGAGCTTGAGGCCCCTGTGCAAACGCAGAGGTCCAAGCCCAAAAGCGCCATGGCCCAAGCATTGGATCTTGCCAGGCCCCCAGGCCCAGAGCCAACACCAAGTTCTCATAAAACTTTCCCCTCCCATGCCCAATTTGACCCCAAAGACACCCAGCAACAGTCGTGCGAGGATGGAGGATAATAATTATGGCCTTCCCAGGGAAGATGGGACGGTTAAGTGTGAGAATGTGCGCCAAGCACTGTATCGTGTGTGGGAAGCTAGTGTCCTTGGCACAGTGGAGTTGCTGTGAGAGCGCTGGGCCCTCACTGACTGACACCTACGCCCTGCCCAGCCTCAGCTCATCTGCTGACTGAGACATACTGCCCCTTGCTCAGAGCCTCAGTGTTGGTGGAGAGCTGCCATGAAGGGAACAGCAGCTGGGGCACCTGGGAGAGCACAGCAGGCTGTCAGCCCAGACTCCTGTGAACAGAAGGTCTGACTGAGCAGATGCTAACTAACCTCATATAGGCGGTGCACACAGATCTGTTCTTCCACGTGGATCTCGGTCTGGCAGGGGAGACAGGCCCTGACCACACAGATGTAGTGAACATGCTCTGAGGGGAAGGCCTCACAGAGAACATGGCTGACACAACTGACTAGCTGTTGGCCTTTGGTCCTACAGACCATCAAGAGTCTGGACACACCTATCTAACCCCTAGACCAAACGACCGTCACCCAACAGGCTATTACCATAGTTTTATAACTCATCTCTCTCTCTGCTCCTGCCTCACCCCTGCCTGTTTGTTCTTCACACACTTGGCCCTGACACTGTCCAACAGAACACACTCTCCTCAACACAAAGCCAGGGCCCCTCCCCTCCCGTGTCAGCACTAGGGGTGCCTCTGGCTCACAGCTTGCACTCTGACTGCTCCTTCTACGTTCTTGTCTCCATGTGTTCTCTGGCTGCTTCCTGGCTGTCTCTGGATATAATGGGTTTCCTCTGGGATGACTCCCCTGAGCTCCACACAAGTGCTGCCCCTGTCCCATTGCTGTGGGCAAACTTGTGACCAAAGCAACTCAAGGTGGCTTCGTTGGCTCATGGTCTTGGAGGGTACAGCCCACCATGTCGGGGAAGGATGGCACCCACAGGTGGACGGCCACAGGGGGTCCACTGTCAGGAAGCACAGCAAGATGAAGGCTCCACTTCCACTTTCAGTCTGGGACTCTGTGGGATGGCGGGTCTTCCTTTCTCAGCTAAACCTCTCTGGAGACACCCTCATGCACGCATGCACACACACAGAGGAGTGTTTCTAGATGGCTCTAAATCCAGCCAACTTGCTACTGAGTATGAACTGTCCCATCCCTCGCTTGTGCTCACAGAACACCATCCCCCTGCCCAGGTCGTCCGCCTTTGCTCCTGACCTGTAGCACACGTTACATACCAACTGTGCTTTCTCCCATTAGTACGCAAACTGCCAGAGGACACACACTTTATTTTTAGCGGTTTGAGACAGGGTCCTGCAAGGACTTGGCTGGATGACCCTGCACTTGGTGTGTAGACCAGGCTTGCTTCAAACTCATGGCAATGATCCTGTGTTGGTCTCTCAAATGCTGGCTATGTGCCACCACGCCTACCAGGACCGTATTTTCATCCACTTTGTTCATGGCCATGCTACAGGACACAGTAGGTGCTTAATGAATATTTATAGAAAAACATGAAAGAATTTGGCCTTTTTTTTTTCAGACAACTATACTTTTTAACCAACGAACTACTTTAACCACAAGTAATTGTTACAGATACTTAGATAACCACAGACAACCCTAACTGCTTACAACCTTTGTTTTCTCTTTCTTGGTATGTAATCCAGTCCTGCTTCAAATGTGAGTATGATTACCAATTTGGGACCAGCATGGTCTTCTAGTGAGTGTTAAGGCCATCCCAGGCTACAAAGTGAAGCCCTACTCAAAAGACCAAGGAAGAGAAAAGCTGTGTGCAGGACAGAGGACAGGGCCTTGAGCACCCATCACTTCCCACCAGCCTGCTACTTTCTTGCTCACCCACGCAGGCCACCCCACCTCCCTATCCCAGGCCCCTTATGCTTTTAAAAGCCAGAATGAGGGTCAAGTCAGGGCAGCAGCATCTAAGCCAGGGATGGAGTGGGATGAGGCCTGACACCACGTGCTGAGTGGCAGCTGCAGAAGACCTGCTTTCTAGTCATGCTCATGCAGGTCGCTGGGTCGGTCCTCTGCCTCACGAGCCCTCCTCGCGCAGAAAACACGAGTCTGCCCAGGGAGGGGCGGGAACAGCCGGGCCCCAAGGAGAGGCCACTCGCAGGGTCTCTGGTTTGGTTTCCCACTCCTGGCGGCTTCCCGCTGCTCAGCCCCCAGTTCGGTTCCCCACTCTCGGCTCCACTCTAGGCTTCCGATTCGGTTTCTCACTCTCGGCTCCCGGTTCCGTTCCCCACTTGGCCCCTGGTTAGGTTTCCCGCTCTGCCCCTGGTTCGGTCCTCGCTCGGCTCCCGGTTCGGTTCCCCGCTCTCGGCTCCACTCTCGGCTCCTAGTTCGGTTTCCCGCTCGGCTCCCGGTTCAATTCCCCCGCTCGGCCCCCGGTTCTTTTTCCTGCTTGGCCCCGATTCGATGCTCGCTTGGCTCCCGCCCTACTCAGCCTTCCTCCACTTACCGCGGCTGCGCTTCGGGGTCTGTCTTAAGGGCAGCGGACACTTCCTCCGCCCTTCCCGACGCCGGCATGTGCTGCCTTAGCAACCGTCACCAGGGAAACCAGCACCGTCGCGCGCATCTACGGGGGCCGAGAGAGCCTCTAAAGGTCTGAGCTGACCGTGCTGAGGGGCCCCGGAAGACCTATGGAACTGCACACACCAGATGGACGCGAGAAGGCAAAGCTCCCACAAAGCCTCCACTCTTCCAGAGTGTAGTTTATTTAAGGATTTGGGGGGGGGGGTGTTTGTTTTTGTTTTTAAAGGTAGGGTCTCATACATCCCAGACTGGCCACCATCTCTGTAGCCAAGGATGACTTTGAACTTCTCATCCTTCTTCCCCCATTGAATGCTGGATGATACAGGCTGCACCACCATGCTGAACCGACGTCTTTAAAAACGTAGGATGCATATCCTACTGGCCTCCAAGGATTTTGGAAAGTGGAGGGTTTTTATGAAATGTAACATAGTTAACCATAGTATCTTTGGAAATACAAAACAAGGCAGGGAGAATGTTGGGTTATGATTGTGATTGGAGTAGGCCAAAATTAGTAATGCTAAAAACCAAACCAAACCAAAACAAAATGCTTCCCTTTTTTCAAACAGCGCACAAAGCTAAAAGAGGAATGTTGAAAGCGTTTATGGGTCACATCACAGGATGAGGATAGACACATCCCTGGCCAGTCAATCTAGTCCAGTTAAAGGGGGAGAGCAGTTGAGGAGAAATGCCGACAACCTCTGTCTTTCCCATGCACATGTGCACGGACACAAACACGTGCACACACCCATACTAAAAAAACCTATAAGTGAAACAACATACAGGCGATTATATCAGTATGGTAGGGTTTTATTTATGTATTTGTTTATTTATTTGCATTTTAGAAGATTTTAAAAATAATGTGTGTGTGTTTTTAAAGAAAATACTTTAAAAAAAAATACACCTCCCAGTTTGACATTGCTGTATTTCAGGGCCTTGAAGGGAGGCAAACACATAGGAAAGATGAGCTGAGGGAGGCCAAATGCTCTCACTAACCTTTATAATGTGAAAGTCTTCAGCTATGTTAAACCTGTTTTTCTGCTTCCTATTCACTTCACGTGAGTAGCACATCATTACCTGTGAAGGTACAGGGCTGGATACCCACAGCACTGCATCCACCTGCCCGCCCCCTTGCAGAACAATACAGTGTATCCAGGTGCACAGCATCTCATTCATAAAGCTTCTCTCTCTCTCTCTCTCTCTCTCTCTCTGTGTGTGTGTGTGCGTCTCTCTCTCTCTCTCTCTCTGTGTCTCTCTCTCTCTCTCTGTGTGTGTGTCTCTCTCTCTCTCTCTCTCTCTGTGTGTGTGTGTGTGTGTGTGTGTGAGAAGGCACGCTCTCTCTGTGTGTGTGTGTGTATGTATGTATGTATGCACATGTGTGTGTGTGTGTGAGAAGGCATTGGGTCCCCTAGGGTTGGAGTCTGTGATGGTTTGTATTTGCCTGGTCCAGGAAGTGGCACTATTAGAGGGTGCAGCCTTGTTGGAGTAGGTGAGTCACTGTGGGTGTGGGCTTTAAGTCTCTCATTCTAGCTGCCTGGAAGTCATTATTCTGCATGCAGCCTTTGGATGAAGATGCAGAACTCTTAGTTCCTCCTGCACCATGCCTGCCTGGATGCTGCCATGCTCCTGCCTTGATGATAATGGATTGAACCTCTGAATCTGTTAGCCAGCCCCAATTAAGTGTCCTTATAAGAGTTGTCTTGGTCGTGGTGTCTGTTCACAGCAGTAAAACCCTAAGACAGAGTCACTGGTACCTCTCATGCTTTCTCCTCCCGATGCTCCAGATGTGCTGATGGGACCAGAAAGCACAACCAATAGGTCCTTCTTTTCTTTCTTTTTTTTTTTTTTATGGTCTTCAGAGGCTGAGAACGGAAAATCTGCATGACTGCCAAGAGGCAGAGCGGATTCAGTAGATAGCACCGCAAATCAGCAGGGCCTTGTTCCACTTCATAACCACGAGGCAGCTGGGTGGTGTAGGGAGAATAGGAGCCAGATGTGCTTATAAGGTCCTGCGAACTCGCTGCTCCTAGAAGCAAGCCAGGCTTCCCTTAGGATGAGAGCAGGCCGTATCAGAGGATATAGAATCTCAGCTGGCTTCCTAGGGTATATATTAGAAAGCTTCAGGCATGAATGTTCTGTAATCCCAGCACTTTGGAGGCACAAATTCAAGTCCAGTCTGGGCTCTGCAATGAGTTCCAAGCCAATCTGAGTAACATCGGGAAAGCTTGTCCTGAGAGACTAAGGATTGGAGAAGTAGCTCTGCTGTACAGTGCTTGCCTAGTCTGCATGAGGCCCTGGTTCTATCCCCAGCACCACACTGTGTGTGTGTGTGTGTGTGTGTGTGTGTGCTCACCACAGGATAGCCTTCCAGCTGTTTTATAGGAATGTCTGCTTGCATGTGTGCCTGTGCACCCTGTGTATTTCACATGCCTGTAAAGGCCAGAGAGAGCCTCAGGTCCCCAGGAAGCTGAGTCACAGGCAGTTGTAAACTGCCTCATGGCTGCCAGAAATGGCATCCAGACGCTCTGTGAGAGCAGCAAGCGCTCTTCACCACGGAGTGGTCTCTCGGCTACTGAGGGTTGCTTTTAGTCAGGATGCTCAGTAGCCCATTCTCACAAATCTAGGGAAGTTTATCTCTAGCTCTATTATTTTTTAAACCTTCCCACTGTCCCCACTGAGGCTCTGCTGCTGCTCTATGTTCACTTTTCAGTCTGAAGAATTTTTATAGTTTATAAACTTGATGCTCTGTCGTACAGGAAGACAAGAGAATTGGGATCCATGTCTTCATTTTTGTTATCCCAGCTCCCACATCCTGTTTCTCTGGCCAGAACTACTTGTAGAACACTGCTAATTTTTTGTTTGTTTTTAAGGTAGGGTTTCTCCACATAGCTCTGGCTGTTCTGGAACTCTCTGTAGATCACGCTGGCCTTGAACTCACAGACACTCGTCTGCCTCTGCCTTCCCAGTGCTGGGATTAAAAGTGTGTGCCACCACTGCCCAGAAAATACTGCTAATTTTTAGAATTACATTTTATTTATTTATTGAGGGGGGGGCACCCATGCCATGCATGTGTGCAATGGTTCAAGGACAATTTGTGGGAGTTGCTGGTGCTCAGGTCATCAGGCTTGGCAGCAAGTGCCTTCACCTGCTGAGCCATCTCCCCAGATCTTAATGTGTAGCATGCTTTAATTATAACTATCTGTAACATTTTCAGAAATATGAAATACTCAGATTAAATACAGGAAATAAAACATTTTAAACATTTGCTACTCCATCGATTCTTCATATTCTGCAAGTGGGGCATAATTTAACATACCCCCCTTTTTTTTCTTGGTTTTTCGAGACAGGGTTTCTCTGTGTAACCTTGGCTGTTCTGGAACTCACTCTGTAGACCAGGATGGCCTCAAACTCAGAAATCCGCCTACCTATGCCTCCCAAGTGCTGGGATTAAAGGGATGCGCCACCACTGCCCAGCTCATTTCCTTAAAAAAAATTTTTTTTAGGAAGCCATGCCACATATTTTTATTTATTTATTTTTCTTTATTTTATTTTTATTTTTATTTTTATTTATTTAGTTTTTTTTTTTGGTTTTTCGAGACAGGGTTTCTCTGTCTAGCCCTGGCTGTCCTGGAACTCACTTTGTAGACCAGGCTGGCCTCGAACTCAGAAATCTGCCTGCCTCTGCCTCCTGAGTGCTGGGATTAAAGGCGTGCGCCACCACGCCTGGCTTACATATTTTTATTTTAAGATTAGTTTTATTATGTAGACAGTGTTCTGTCTGCATATATGCCTGCATGCCAGAAGAGGGCATCAGATCTCATTACAGATGGTTGTGAGCCACCACCAGGGTTGCTGGGAATTGAATTCAGGACCTCTGGAAGAGCAGCTTGTACTGGCTAGGTTTGTGTCAACTTGACACAGCTGGGTTATCACAGAGAAAGGAACTTCATTTGGGGAAATGCTTCCATGAGATCTAGCTGTGAGGCATTTTCTCAATTAGTGATCAAGGGCCCCTTGTGGGTGGGACCATCTCAGGGCTGGCAGTCTTGAGTTCTACAAGAGAGCAGACTGAGCAAGCCAGTTGAAGCAAGCCAGCAAAGAACATCCCTCCATGGCTTCTGCATCAGCTCCTGCTTCCTGACCTGCTTGAGTTCCAGTCCCGACTTTCTTTGGTGATAACAGCAGTGTGGAAATGTAAGCTGAATAAACCCTTTCCTCCCCAACTTGCTTCTTGGTCATGATGTTTGTGCAGGAATAGAAACCCTGACTAAGACAGCAGCTCTTTCCTTTTTTTCCTCCAAAACCTTCCATGTATCTGTCCCTGATTTCTTTCAAACTCATGCCCTCTTTTTAATTGTTGTTGGTGGTGGTGAAGAAGGTGGTGATGGTGGTGTGTGTGCGTGTGCACACTCCTGTACTCCTGTATTCCTAAATACATGGATGCCATATGCTTGTCTGGATAATGTTGCTTGTATGTATGTTTTCAGAACTGACTGACCACTGGGTATTGGACAGACAATTGGTGCACTAGTCTCTAAGAGGACCATTTCTCCTGGCCTCAGTGTTCCTTAGTTTCCCATAGTTCTTTGTCCAGGGTTGAGGCCTTGTGGACGTTCCCCCCTCCGTGTTAGCATGTCTGTTGTTATCATTTTGTTCGGCTTTGGCAGCCATGTTGGTGAGACTTCATAGGTGTAGCTTCTGACATATCTGGGGAGACAATCTCACAATTAACTTCATTTAAAAAGCTAATTATGCCGGGCGTGGTGGCACACACCTTTAATCCCAGCACTCGGAGGCAGAGGCAGGCGGATTTCTGAGTTCAAGGCCAGCCTGGTCTACAAAGTGAGTTCCAGGACAGCCAGGGCTACACAGAGAAACCCTGTCTCGAAAAATCAAAAAAAGAAAAAAGGGAAAAAAAGCTAATTATTTGTGGACATGCATGTGGAGAACAGACACCAACCTTAAGGGTTTTCCTCAGAATCCATTCGTCTAGTTTTTTTTTTTTAAACTGTTTATTTTTAAATTTTATTTGCACTGGAGTTTTGTCTGCATGTATGTCTGTGTGAGGGTGTCACATCTGGAACTGGAGTTACAGACAGTTGTGAGCTGCCATGTGGGTGGGTGCTGGGGATTGAACCTGAGTCCTCTGGGAGAGCAATCAGTGCTCTTAACCACTGAGCCATCTCTCCAGCCTCTCGCGAATCCAGTTTTTGAGATAGGATGTGGTCACATTTGTCAGCTGACACACCTGAGACTGACCTGGGAGAGTTTTGGTGAGATTGTCTGGACCAGGCCGGCCCGAGGGCTACTGTCTTGTTTAACTATTTAAGGGTGGCACCCTGGTTGGGCTGTGAATTGTGTAAGGGTCGAGTATGGTGGGTAGTAGAGAAGAATGCATTCACTTCTTTCTGCTCCTGACAGTGAAGTAGCTTAGCTGGCTGTTTCACTTCCCTGAGGTGATGGAACTGTGCACTAAAATCAACTTTTCCTCCTAACTGGCTTTTGTTGAGTATTTTTCCATACCAACAGAAAGGGCTCTTGGACACAGGGCCTCTCTCTGGCCCCAGCTAGTGGTTAAACCGATCGGACCGACGGACGAACAAAGAGACCGTGACCTTAGTGTTCACATTCATTGATATGATTGGAAAAAAACAAACAAACAAACAAAAAGCTCTGTCCTAAAAAGACATATCGGGACCGACAGGACCTTGAGCGAAACATCTGGTCCGACCGGAGCTTGAGTCTTTAGACGGACGGAGACGGAGGCAAGTGCTGGGATTAAAGGCGTGCGCCACCACACCCGGCTGGAAGCAAACTTCTTGAGCCAGCAACCGGCACACGCTGCTTCTTCCTGAACTTACCCAGGTAAAGCCATCACTGGTCATGTGCATTGTATCTAATGGCCTGGGTTTCTCTTAACAGGACAGAGTATGTAGAAACTGGCAGCTCTGCCACATGGCAGCCTTTACTTCATGATCATTCGGCTTTATTTTGGCCTTGCAGGTGTGAGGGAATGGGCTGAGGAATTACACAGGGACGGAACCTTAACTGTGAATCCTAGGGACTCTGGACATCTGTGGGACAGGAGGCATGGCTTCCATGAGTACCATGGTCAGGGAGCTTGTAAATGTGGTCATACCCAACTCTGGACACTAGATGTCACCGTTGCTCAGACACAGCATCCCCAGTTGTTCAGAACCTCCAAGAAGGACCCAAAACTGCATGGGCGCTCAGGTCTCCTAACAAGAGGGTGAGGGTTCTGCTCATGAGTTGTGCACATCCGTCAGTCTTTAAGTCTCTCAATATCACACTGCCTACCGCAACAAAATGCTGTGTAACAGTTGTACACAACTCCCCAAGGAACCCCCACAGGAAAAGGAAGTCTACATATGCTTAGCACTGACACAAAACAAAATATTTCAGATCTGTGGTTGGATGAACTCCATGGGTGTGGAACTTCATAAACGCAAAAAAACCCAAACCAAACCCAAGATTCACTCAGCAGGCATTAGCTGAACAGGGAATTAATGCCAAGTGCTTTGGGTGAAAGGGACTTGGGATACACTGACAGGTAACTGGGCAAGAAAGGCCTGAAACAGTCACCCCACACTCCATTATACCCAACATTAGGACGAGAGTTCCATGAGAAGCCAAAGTAGAATGCTTTTTCCTTGGGGAGCCTCCTGATCCCAACCCTGGGCTTGGAATCCCAGCCAGCTGCTCCTGCTGTTTCTTTGATTGGCAGCCACCATGTTCGGCTGCAATCACTTACTGGCAGCCTTCTGGGACTTCACCCCTATACTCAGTAGTCATAAAGCAGCAGCCATGCACTGGGTTACAGAAGTGTGACATGGTAGGCTAGGTCCCTTGGACTTTTTTTCTCTAATCCTGGACAGTGTCCCTACCTTAGATGAGAAAGTCACAGCTATCTGGCTCAGAGTGGCAGAACTATGAGTACAGGTGGCAGTTAGTAACAAATTCTCAAAATGCAGAACACTGTTAAAGCAGGAAGCCAAAAAAAAAAAAAAAAAGGAAAGCTTTCTCAAACTTTTCCAGCAGCAGCTAGACAGGAGCGCAGTGGCATGACTTGTCCACACTCTCATGTCAGCTGAGAAGACAGAAAACTCTGACTGGATCAGGCTATACAGTCCGTGATTAAGACCATGAGAGTTGCAGCCTCTTGCTCAACTGTATTAAGTACAATCAATCACTACTGTCACTCCAATTTCACAGCAAGTGCCTAACATCTGTTGGCACCTGTCCTGCTATCATGGACTCTTCTCAAGTCCCACTCTACACGGGAACAAAGCCCTGTGGTGAGTCCTGTAGGCAGTTCAGCGCAGCACAGCACAGCACCTGGAACGCAGGCCCTGGAATGTGCAGGTCTGTGGTGTGGGCACTATCTCCTAGATCATTAGTTTAATGACACTGTATGTTCAAGTTCTTGAAGGGCCAGCACAATGACTCAGCAGGTAAAGGTGCTTGCTACACAGACTATGAACCTGTTGATACCCAGGACCCATGGTGGGAGAAAACTGACTCCTCAAAATTGTCCCGTGACTGCTGCACACATACAAATGAGATAAAAGGAGGAAGTTGGAAAGATGGCTCAATGGATAAGAGCAGGAAGTGCTCTTGCAGAGAATCCAAATTCATTTCCCAGTACAACTGCCTATAATTCCAGCTCCAGGGATACTCTATGCCTTCAGCCTCCAAGGGCACTTGCACTCATATGCACATAACTACACACACACTTACAACCACAAATAACTGAAAGTAAAACTCTCTCAGAGCAGGGTGGGGCACACAGTAAGTACCCAACAGATGGCAGCACTCAGTTCTAGCTGTAGATAGCCTCTAACAGTCTATTACCACAAGTATTCTGTTTTTTAATCTTTGTGCTGGAAGGATTTACTTTTTCAAAACTGAAATAAAAACAAGACTTCTGATATGTTCAGACTTATTTTAATAACAATACATACGACATTTTGTCTCTATGGAATGTAAGGTTGGGTTGGACATGGATTTCACAGCGCACTTAACATTCTGTATATCCAAGTTTGTGTGTAACGTCTCGAAAAACCAGCCCACCCACCGTTGACCTCTCACTTTTGGTACCTGAATAGACACAACTCTTACGAAGTAGATACACAGCCTGCACTAGGCCGTGCATTTCCTTTATCCTTGTATTACAACATACAGTACCTACTTCTGCTGGGGTTCAGCTCAGTGGCAGAGCGCTTGCTCGGCCTAATGTGAGACCCTGCATTTAATGCCCAGTACCACAAAAAAGAAACAAAATACCTCTATTTTATGATGTTTAAAAATTATCCTACTACCAAACAGCAAAAATAGAACTTTGCAATTAATAAACACTGTCTCTCTGCAGCTCTTATCAGCTTTCCAGGTTGCTGTTCGTGCACGCACACACACACACACACACACACTCCCTCTTACTTAGTTATAGGGGATTTATAAGCTGCTATTATTTTGTGGATTCTTTGGAAAGTGTTTTCAGAAGCCAACAAACCTTAAAGCCTGAAGTTCTGAAGTCAGCCCAGAAGCAGACAAAATGAATGAACCAGGGCAAACAGGATGCTTTCCTGACACCATCCCATGCATCGCCTAGTCTGTACATAGTGTGTGTGTGTCTGCATTGTCAGCTGCCTTCTTACAATGACTGACACCATCCCATGCATCGCCTAGTCTGTACATAGTGTGTGTGTGTCTGCATTGTCAGCTGCCTTCTTACAATGACTGACACCATCCCATGCATCGCCTAGTCTGTACATAGTGTGTGTGTGTCTGCATTGTCAGCTGCCTTCTTACAATGACTTTCATCACAAGGGTGTAAGGAAAACACTGTGACCAACTACTCTCAGGTGACAGATTTCTTCTGTGTTACCTTAACTCCCCTGTGTGACCTAGTTAGTGAATCAGTCACTAACAATTTGGTCACCAGGCAAATCAAGCTGGCAAGAAAGTAAACCAATATTCAATACAGTGTTTAGTCTAAACCCACATGTTATTTATTGTAGATACAAACATGTAACCTCAATATGAGATGTCTAACTAAAGCAAGCACTTCCCATGGCTCCAGCTCTTCTAAGGCTTAGGCTTAGGATTGGCCCAGAATTCCTGATACATGGAGTAGCCCATACCTAAAGAAAAAGAAGAGAAGCATTAAAACATCTCCTTCAACATTCAGAAAACACCCCGCAGTCTATAGGACCGGGCCAGTGTGAGCAGCTCACCATGTCACACTGTTTTAATGAACAATCACTATTTACCAGGACATTTTAAAAACACCCACTACATTGTACAAGATCAAGTCAATAAACTGTGATGCCAGTAAAAGCACGCATGTTTTAGGATCCTTTCTACCCTCCCAAACTCAATACCGTCATATCCTTCTCAGAAAACTGTTACTATTAACCTGTGCTCAGAATCTGAGCAATGAAATTGAAGACTTACAGAATAAGGATTTCCCATCACAGGAGGCAAAGCTTTGTCACTGCTCTAACTATTCTTTCATAAGAAAATGAATTAAAGGTATTTTCAAACTGTTTTAAGATCAGCAGAAAGTATTTACTTTGTAAGGAAAAGCATCAATGAGAAACAGAAATTTAAGAAATGTCCTAATGAGCCTACCAAGAGTCATGGCCCCCACAACAAAGCCCTGGGCTGCTACACGCATGTGGATCAAGTGAATGGACATCTTTGTATTTCCTCTGTTCTTCAGCTTGTACAACCCATAGGCAACAATCGCTGCAAAGCCCGCCATTCCTGCAACAGAGTCGTGACTGTGTTAGATGCATGGGAGAGGAACCAAGATGATGTCAGCATCAGTCAATGTACTTTCTGCTATTTTTGTAAGGATACTTTATCAGATCATTCATTAAATAACACATGAAGTAAATTTTCAATCATTTTTACTTCACAAGCCAAATCTAGAATTCACAGTGAACAGTAAGCTGGACTTGAACTCCACTTGGCTCTGCCTCTTACGCACTGGGTCTATGTATCCCAGGCTGGCCTCAAATCTGCAATGAACAGTAGATGAGCTTGACTCCTGATCCTCCTGCCCCTACCTTCCCAGTGCTGGGTTATAGCATGTGCCACAATGCTCAGCTAATGATTACTTCTGAACAAATGTGGGTTTATGGAGTAAGTAGATAGATTTAAGAATGCCAGGGTCAAGCCGGGCGTAGTGGTGCACGCCTTTAATCCCAGCACTCGGGAGGCAGAGGCAGGCGGATTTCTGAGTTCGAGGCCAGCCTGGTCTACAGAGTGAGTTCCAGGATAGCCAAGGCTACCCAGAGAAACCCTGTCTCGAAAAACCAAAAAAAAAAAAAAAAAAAAAAGAATGCCAGGGTCAGTGAGTTGTCTCAGCAGATAAACCTGCTGCCAGGCTGGACAACAAGCCCAATTCCTGGAATCCAACTTTTTTTTTTTTTTTTAATAGCTAGATGTGGTATCTGTAATCCCAGCAGCACTCTTATGGGCAGATGGAAGGTGGAGATAGGAGGCCACAGGCCAGCTAGCTTGTGGTATATAGTGCAGAAAGCTGCCTCAACACAGTGGAAGGAGAGAACCAACTCCTGACGGTCACCCTCAGACCTCCACATGAGCGCTGTGGCACATGCACACAGCACATATACACAATAATAAAGAAACAAAATATTAATTTTAAAACAGACCTCTTTCAAACGTTTAGGAAATTTTGACAAAAAATAATCACACGTTAGGCCACAATGAACACTGAATTTCAAAAAGGCTAATACCTGGACTGCAAAAGATAAAACTAAAATTAGCAGTCAATATACAATGGGCAATACATACACACTAAAGAGGCTAAGCTTATAATTGAGCTTGGATGTTAAAACAGAGCAAAGAAGATTAGGAAATAACTGAGTTAGCACTGAAAGGGAAGAAACAAAGGATGGCAGTACTACTCTTAGAGTAAATACAATTTGTCAGACCCAAACCAGAAAGCTGTAGGAGAACCGAGAAGATGGGAATAAAGCTAGACGTTCCCTGGTGTTTTCTGCTGCATCAGTGAAGGAGCGCTGGTTCTCAACCCTCCTAATGCTGCCATCCTTTAACATAGTCCTCATGTTATGGTGACCCCCAGTCATAAATCATATTTGTTGCTACTTCATAACCATAATTTTGCTATTGTTATGAATCGTAATGTGAGTATGTGTGTTTTCCCATGGTCTTAGGTGACCTCTGTGAAAGGGTCAAAACTCACAGGTTGAGAACCATTGCTAAAAGAGTCAAGTGAAGGAGTCTGAACTGTGGCACTGCCCACACTCACGGGAATGGCCTGTGGTCATGTCTGCGAGACACCGCTTTGACTGACAGTGGGAGGGCCCAGTCCACTGTGGGTGGTGCCATTCCTTTTTTGGGCAGGTGGTCCTGGGCTGGACATGAGACTGGGGGTGAGGCAGCAGGCTGTATCCATCTATATGGATCAACTCCTTTAGGTTCCTGCCCTGACTTCAATGACAGACTGTCACCTGGACATGTAAGACAAATAACCTTTTTCTCTTCCTTTTGATGCTCTTGATAATGGATTTTATCACAGCAACTGCCAAGTAACACGGACAGCAATCCTTCCCCTAACTGGTCTAGTCAGTTCTCGTTTGACTGTCTTGTATTCCCTGTGCAGATAATTACATTGCCCATAGACCAACAGAGTTTCTTCCTAAAGCATGCACACAGCTCCTGCAAAGTATCAGCCCCTCCAGGCAACAACAACAGCACAGTTCGCACAGATCCCTGATCAATCGATTCCCAACTTTAAAGGGAATGTTTCTACTGCTTTAATACTAATTATAATTCGTATCTGCTTTAAGTGAATGAACTATTCCAATGTGCTGATCTTAGAATTTCCATTGTTGATCATATTGCTGTTTCCTGGGATGTAGGGCCTCCATGGATGTTGCATGCCTCTGAGTCTGGCAGCCTGCGTCTGCCGGTGTTGCTGCCCGTCACTGGCGGAAGAATGCAGCGTCCTCCAGGAAGCACCTGGAAGCTTGTGCTTGTCTCTCCAGATTTCATCCTGGATGTCTTTGCTGACTTTCACCTCTATCCTTTCAATGCTAGAAACCTTAACAGGGTTTTTCTGTCTTGAGTCCTGGTAAGTCTCTGGGTCAGAAGGTGGTCCCGGGATCCCCACAAAGCATGGGGTCCTGAAATAACAGCCAAAAATCTGCATACACACAGAGCTTTTGTGACGAAATTTATGTATTGATCTTACCATATTTCAACAAAATGAGAAAAAAGGTATTTCAGGATCTACTCAATATACAAATTTATCATGCGTCCATTGCTCCAAGCTCACAGCAGGCTGCGTTTCAGAGCATCGGCCAACTTACCAATGGGGACAAACGGTGTTTCCTTAGCTTTCCGAATAAACTTAGACCCCTGACCTTCATCGTACGAAGAGAGAGAAACGTCTGTGTTGGTTGACATTGTGATTTCTTGAAGAGTCTTCCTGAAAGAGAATTTTTTTTGAGGTTGTGTAATTAAAAGCACCTAGAATATTATTCAATACTGAATGAACTACTATGTGTAGTGAGAAATTTGGTTTCTTTAAAAACAGAAATAGGAATATGCTTTTGTTTTAATCTCAGGTGTGACATGTAGGGCTGCTTCTGATGTCTGCAGCAGTTGACTATGATTTGCCTCGTGCTCTAGCAGAGGCGTGGTTTAGCAGCTGCAGATAGTTTCTGTGATTATGTGACATTTGGAATTCTGGGAACTTTTTAGAGGGTATATAAGGCTAGGGTCCCAGGAGGTGGTGTGGTTTGTCAAGTAATCACATGCAAAGAAATGAGAAGAAATCAGAGATCCTGACAGTGAAGATCAAACTTGTCCCCAAGGAACTTGACACCCCTAGTCAGCAGGAAGTAGTCTAATGATAATGACACCCTTTCCCACCTCTCATTTTTTTCACTATTTAGTGTTAGGAGGTTGAAAAGGTAGAAGAAAGAAGCCACAAAGTAGACAAAGTCTGGCTACAACTATGCCTAGTTTCCATGGTATCTGTTATCTGTGAACTTGAAAAAATACTTTTAGAATTAAACTTCCACAATTAAAGAGAATTGTATATATTTATTCTTCCATCATTTTGCCTTTTCTCTCATGTAACAATTTTTCATTTCTTTTTTGGTTTTTTTCGAGACAGGGTTTCTCTGTAGCCCTAGCTGTCCTGGAACTCACTCTGTAGACCAGGCTGGCCTCAAACTCAGAAATTTGCCTGCCTCTGCCTCCCAAGTGCTGGGATTAAAGGCGTATGCCACCACGCCCGGCTCTCTCCAATACTTTCTAACACAGTACATCTTAGTAAGCTTTTGTACATACAAGGCTTGGTAAGCTCAAGGTTCAGGACATGATTGATTACATTTTCAAAATAAAACAAATACTGATTGGCGCTCAGAGTTGCAGGAGAAGGATCTTGAGTTCCAGGCCAGCTCCAGGCATTTACAGAGCTGAGTGCTCTGTCATGACAGCTCCCCTTTGCCTCTCTACTTCAATTTTCCCCAGTTAACTCTTGGTTTTGCTGGTCTGCGCCTGAATTGGCCTCCTCTGGGAGGTGCTCTTTGGTTAGGCCCTCCTACAGAACACTTACAAACACCCGTGTGATTTCCAAAGCCAGGGTGCTGTACCTGCCCTCTTGCATACATCCCCAAGGCCTGCACATAGCGAGTATAGTACTGTCAGAGTTTGATCAGACAGTGTGAGATCAAGCTGCACACACCTACATGCCCATTTCCTTTTATTGTTCTTATACAGCATCTATGAAAATGAGAAAATATCCTGAGTGGGTCTTGATTCCTTGAAGCTACAAGTGACAAAAACTATCAGACTACAACCTACTTTAAAAACATCCCTTTGTGGTTGGGGAGGGTACATCTTTAATCCCAGCACTCAAGAGGTAGAGGCAGATGGATCTCTGTGTTCCAGGACAGATGGAGCTACATAATAGACGGACTTTATCTCGAAAATATAAAACAAAATACATCTCCCTTTGTGTTTATGCCTCCTGAACTTATCACGAGAGAGGCACCTCTATTGTGCTGGGACACAGCTCAGTGACAGAGCACTTGCCGAGCTTGCTTGAGGTCACAGGTTAGATCCCCAGCATTGTCAACAAACACACCATACATAAGGGAACAAACCACAGCTGGTATCTTTTCCCCATTTCCTAGGTGGATATGTGTATTGTTCAGTGGGTTCATGGAGCAAAAGGGGAAGGAATAGAGGGAGAGAGGGAGGGAGGGAGGGAGAGGGAGAGGGAGAGGGAGAGAGAGAGAGAAAGAGAGAGAGAGAAAACACTATCACTTTACTGTATATAAAAGAAAAGAAGACATCCATCCCTTCTCTTCATCACCAGTGTGTGATACAGATTATCAAGCTGGAATGGGTGGGGCATTTGACCTCACTTTCAGAATGTTGTTAATTTCATAATGCGGTTAAGAATAGGGGCACATCATATAGCCATTATTTCTTTTAGGGGACTAATGATAGCCAGAATGGTGATGTGTGCCTATAATTTCAGCACTCAAGAGGGAAGATCACGAGTGCAAAGCTAGCTTAGGCTGCAAAGCAACACACTGTCTCAAGACAACAACAAAAATAATGAAATCAATTTTACAAAAGATGTCCATTAGGCATGACCGGGCAGATGTCGGGCAGGAAGCTTAAGAAGAGTCTGGAGCGCAAAGAAAGCCACATGGATAGAACTGTAATTACATGATCCAGCGGATAAGGCATTTACTCCAATGCAGAGGTACAAATTTGTACCAATTATATATGCATTTGGCTACCAGAAAGGGCTACAAAAAGATGAGGAAACTGAAAAGAGTGTGCTGTGGTTGCAATTGCGTGTGATGTCAGTATCAGACTCAGGGAAGCAGGAGATCTCAAGTTTGAAGCTAGCCTGGCCTACATAGCAAAACCATGCTGGAGGAGAAGGAGGAGGAAGAGGAAGAAGAAGAGAATGAAGAGGTGGTAGTGGTGGTAGTATTCATGAAATATAGTCACTTAGGTGAAAAGAAAAGGATATGCTTTAAAACTCACAGTCAATAAGCTCAAATAATAACTTGAGTATAAGAAATTAAGTAAGAGATGATGATCAATATCCTTATTTTACAGGTGGATAAATGGGTTTGAAGAGTCATGTGGATTGTTCCACACTAGGAATTTATTTCTGGAAGGTAGGATTAGAATCTTACTCCCCCCACACAGTCCACAGTTTTGTTGGACAATTTATTTATTGTTAAATGAACATTTTTATGTTACAGGTGCAAATCTGAAATGAAAATGTAAAAATTCATACTGTCTTTGAACTGTAAAAGCTGTGTACATCACACCTATAGTTAAATGGGCTACTCTCTCTTCAGTTAAATTATCTAACAATTTCAATTCCAATCTAAAAAGATTTTTCCCACTAGATTTTTTTATTATCTCACCCACCCAAAGACTGACCTATATCTGTCAGAAAGTAGAACATATTTTTAAGTCAGCAATAACCAGATATTCAAACTTAGTTTGCTGAGCACATTATCATTCTGTAAGGCCAGGAATGACTACTGACACACTTTTCCAAATGCATAGCAACCTAGAAGAGGTAAATAAGAAAATGGTTGGGCATCAGGTGATATAACAGCTGAAGACTCTTCCCAGCATGTCACTTTGGTCCTAAGAAGTATTATCTAAAACAGTAAGTTTCAAATTCTGATTTTGCCTAAGTTACCTGTCAGCTTGTGCAAAATGGCAGCTTTGAGATTGTGATTCAAAGGGCCAGGGGGCACAACAGGAGGATTTATATCTTTTTGTTTGTTTGTTTGTTTGTTTGTTTGTTTTTTCGAGACAGGGTTTCTCTGTATAGCCCTGGCTGTCCTGGAACTCACTCTGTAGACCAGGCTGGCCTTGAACTCAGAAATCCTCCTGCCTCTGCCTCCCGGGTGCTGGGATTAAAGGCCAGAGGATTTGTATCTTAAGAAGCCCTTTCAAGTTAAGAGAAGACCTCCCAGAACCTTTTGAACCTGTCAAGAATTTGCACCCAAACTGTCAAGCTGCAGGGGGCCTCAGTAGTCCCGGAAGCAGATTCCCTGGGTAGAGATCACCCCCCTCAAAAAGAGGACTGCTTTCCACCCGAGTAATAAACGAGGTAAACATATAACAGAGCCGAGTCACCCGGGCGGCTGGCACACCTGAACCTTAGCCTTGCTTTTGTGATCTCTGCGCTCCGTTCCCTTGTCAGGGGCATTCGCATTCCGCCACAGCCTTCCCTCCTCCATCCGGTGACACAGGGTCACGTAAGGTCTGCGCAAACCCCGGGTGGCGCCCAGGGAAGGCCAGGCCGAGGTGCCTGAGAGCTGTGCCCTGCCCTCACCTCCCACCTTCTTGTGACCTTGTCCCGACTCCGAGGCCGGTGCGATCGCGCTCCCTCTCCCACTCCCTCTCCTCCCACTGCTCCCGGGATCCCCGAAGCTGGCACCAGCCCGGTCCCCGTCTGCCATCGTTGCCTCCTCCGCGATTCTCATTCCTTCGGTCACGATCCGCTCCAGAAGCTCCGGTCTCCTTCCTCCGGCTCCACGTGCACTGGCCGGCGGGGACCCCCGCCCCGCAGCCCTCGCCTCCCGCCCGGCTCCCGCTTCACTCACCGAGACGCAGTGTTCCTTCCAGTCCTACCGGCTTCTGGCCGCCACCCGAGTACAAGAACACCGGCGTCGCCGGCTGCGGGAACTGCTCGCCCCAGCCAATCAGAAGCCAGCAGCCGGCAGGCCAGAGACTCCCTTTATATGCAAGGGGCGGTGGGCGTGGTCACTCGCGGCGCGGCGCCCATTGGCGCGCGTTGTTCGTGTCAGACGTGAGGCCTGGGCGGCAGTGCTGGCGCGGTGCCGCCTGGCGGCCGCTGCCTCCTACCCCCGATTGCCTTGAGGTTCTCGCGACCGGTTCGCCGAGCTCCGCGAACGCCACGCACGCGCAGGCAAGCCCGGCTTAGGTGAGCCGAGCGTCCCGCCCGAGCGGGAGCATGCGCCGTCGGGGTCCTTTGGGTCCCTCCTTGGAGCTGGTGGTGGCCGGAGAGCTGGGACCTCACACAGGCCTGGGGAGGAGTCCGAGGGACAGGCAGCTTCCGGGGCGGGGCTTCGCGGATGGCAGACACCGTCAGCCCCACTATGGGACTTCTCTGTCCAAGTTAAGACTCTCAGCGTAGCAGAACATGGCGGCCTCTGAGAGACGTAGGCTACTGGTAGGTACTCAACGTTGAGTGACTTCAGGGAGAGGAACAGTTGTCTCCTCATCCCGAATAGAGCACTAACCACGGACAAGAGAAAGGATTGCGTCTTGTCCAGCCTGCCCATCCCTTGCCCCGCCAGAGGCAGCTCTGCAGAGGCCTTCTTCTCCCCTTCTCCCGATTATATAAACTGGCAAGAGGAACCACGGTGAATCTTCTAACTTTCTCACTTCCCCATACCTCAATGTTTCTTTTCTTTTAAAACTAATTTTATTACATACACTTGTGTGAGCATTTGCTGAGGTCAGAGGACAACCTTTACCAGTCACCTCCTAATGTCTGGATCCTGGGGCTAGAACTTGATTGTGGGATTTGGTGGCCTTTACCCAGTGAACCATCTTGTTGGGCCCTCAATATGTTTCTTGAATTTCCTGAAGGTTGGTGTAGACTCATGAGCCACCTTCCAATAACTACATAACAGGTATCATGACTGAATATTAAAATTTTGTATTACCATTTTATTTATTGTGGGGAGGGGCACGTGTGCTATGACAAATATGTGGAGGTCAGAGGACGACATGAAGGGACCTTTGTCCCCTTTGCCCATAGGTTCCAAGGATCAGACACAGGTTAAAAATTATTTAAGTCATATGTAGGAAACATTTCATGTTATACATGATAAAACTCCATACCTTGTGGCTGGAGAGTTGTCCCAGTGGTTAAAAACACTTGTTACTCTTCTTACAAGAAGATCCAGGTCCAGTTCCTGACAGTCACCATGTGGCTCCCAACCACCCCAACTCAGCGGAACCCAAACCCTCTTTTGACGGCTCCAGGCACCAGGCATGTATATATGATGCACATATATGTATACATGCAGGCAAGGTACACATATTTTTAAAATAAAATTTTTATGGTGGTGCACACCGTTAATCCTAGCATTTAGGAGGTAGAGGCAGGTGGATCTCAGAGTTCAAGTCTTTCCTTGTCTACAGTGCAAGTTCCAGGACAGCCATGAGGACTATACAGAGAAACCCTGTCTCAAAGAACAAAAACAAAATAAAGCTTTCTGTACCTTGTATATGTGGCAGCTTTGTGTCTTTGAAAGTATGTTCTTTGTATGGGTGTGCTGAACACAGCTTTGCTGAGCAGGAGTCGGTGGTGGTAAACGAAGAAAGACCTGACTAGAGAAAGCATGTTCCATAGGAGATTGGCAGTGCTCTGCTCTGAGTTTCTGCTGAGGCTGAGCCTTGTCTGGAGTAACTCTGTTTTATACATCAACACTTTGTTCAATTTCTAAGAGCTCTTGCTAAGGCAGAGCTCTTGGGTAAGTAGATAACTACCAGATGTTGGACACACAACTTATCACAAAGAACATCCAACTGTGCTGCACAAACCACAAGACATAGATGTATATACACACAAATGAAAAAGCACCGTCTTACGAAGTCATCAGATTAAATCAGAACACTGGGGCATATCAAAACCATGTCAGAGAAACCAGGCCCACAAGCTTAGCAAACACAGTAGACCAAAGAATGATGGAACTTCCTCACCTGAATCACAGAAAAAGAGGTAGTGCAGGGCGTGGTGACACTTACATCCCCAGAACCTGGAAGTCTGAAGAGAATTGCAAGTCTGAAACCAGCAAGTCTATGTGGTAAAACTAACGCAGGAGGACCTTGCTCTGACATCTGGCCTGTCATTGAGTTACTCTATGTTTTCCACTGTATGGACTCCTGATTCTGTTCCAGGAGCTTCAGCTGAGCACATCACCCTGCCTGATTTGCCCACTAGAACTATATAGGTATCTAGAACTGCTGTACCTTAAACCAGCTGTGCACCTAGGCAGCCTAGTGCCCTGAATAGCTCATTGATTATTCCTTGATGTATAGCCATCTGTAGTGATACTACATGCATGTTAACTCTCTGCCTTACCCTGCAATAGGGCCTCTGAAACCCGTAATGGTCATAGCCTTTTCTTAGTAGTTCTAGAACCTGTATAATTTTGTGTGGCATGAAACGTGGAATCTGAGAGTTAGTAATATTAGTGACTAAGATTGGAATGGAGGGCTGTGAGAGATGGCTCAGTGGTTAAGAGCACAGGCTGTTCTTCCAGAGGACCAGGATTCAAATCCTAGAATGCATGTAACAGCTCACAAGTGTCTGTAACTCTACTTCCAGAGGATCCCACATTCTCTCACAGACATGCATGCAGGCAAACACCAGTGCACATTAAATAAAAATGAAAGGAATTAGAATAGAATAAAAGGAAATGACTGTTTGGTGGTCATGTTCCCAAATGAAATCAAGACTACTTGGTGCTTGAAGCTTATGAAATGGACATAGCTTATGGATTTATTGCTATTCAATAAACTCTTGACATTATGGAAAGATATTAAATGTGATTATGGTATAACTTGCTCATAATATTAAAATTATCCTCATTAACCAAAAATGAAGATAAACCTAAAATCATTCTTCCTTTGATCCTGTATATAAAGGTTAACACTGACAATGACCAAAGCATATTCATTTTGACAAGGAATTTGTACACGTCAGAATAATGTAGCTAACTTGTCAGTTTCCAGAAAATGAAAATAGGCTCCTTTGGATCTGAGTGGAAGTCCCAAGTTAACAACATACACTAACAGTGACCCTGGACTTCTCAAAGATACCACTATTTCAAACAAACAAACAAACAAACAAACAACCCCAGGATCTCATTGTATAACCTAGGCTAGCCTCAAACTTGCAATATTCCTGCCCCAGCTTCATTCTTGTTGGGATTCAAGTGGGTCCCCCCCCCCCCCGCCCACGTCTGAGAAGTCACTTGCCTTTTCTGTTTATGAACTATGAGTAACAGTTATGAATGAGGACCTCATACCTGGCATGAAAAGTATAGATTTTGTGTGACAAGGCAGACCTCCTCCTCAGAGCCTCTGTAGAAAGTACATGTACCTATTAAACCAATTACTTACAGAAACAGGGCTGGTGTATTACCTAAGAAGTCGGGGCCAGTGAAACGCTCAGCTCGCTGTGACCTGAGTTGGGACCCACATGGTGGACCAACTCCTGGAAGTTGTTCTGTGTCTTCCACATGTATGTTGAGGCATGTAATATCTCTTCCTGTCTTAGGGTTTTACTGCTATGAATAGACAACATGACCAAGGCTACTCTTATAAAGCCAACATTTAATTGGGGCTGGCTTACAGGTTTAGAAGTTCAGTCTGTTATCATCAAGGTGGGAACATGGCAGCATCCAGACAGGAATGGTACAGGAGGAGCTGAGAGTTCTCCATCTTCATCTGAAGGCTGCCAGCAGAATACTGACGTCCAGGCAGCTAGGATGAGGGAGGGTCTTAGAGCCACTGTGACACGCCTACTCCAACAAGGCCACACCTACTCTAACAGGGCCACACTCTCTAATAGTGCCACTCCCTGGGCTGAGCATATACAAACCATCACACCTTCCCACACAAAATAAGTAAACGTTAAAAAAAACAAACCCTGGATCTCCTAGAGATGGCTCAACAATTAAGAATACTTGCAGCTTTTTTGGAGAACCTGGCTTCAGTTCCCAGTGTGTATGTGGTCCACAACAATCTGTGACTGCAGCTTCCAGAGTCCTGACACCATCTTTGGGCACTACACACATGGTGTTTAGACATCCATGCAGGCAAAACACCATAACATAAAAATAAGTAATTAACAAAATAAAATCTTGGAAATAGCACAGTTCAAGATTGTAAATAGACATTTTTTTTCCTGTAATTAGGAAAGCTGCTACAGTAGCAGGTGAGTTTTAAAACAGAAAAAGAATTTCAGTTTTGTGCATATGCAACTCATTCTCTTAAACATTTAGGAAGAGTTTTTATTTTGGGATGACAGGTAATTTAAGGAGAGTTAGTTAGTGTGCAGGACCCTTGCAAGTATAGCTATGTGTATTTGGCCCTCAAATCCTTTCTCTTTGGGCTACTGTTAGATTCTGCTTGGCAAGACTTTGCTTGTTCAGATCTCCTTTGAAGTGATTTGAATTTCGAAGGTGAGATAAAGACTCAGATTTTATTTTTGACCTTTAGTGATGGAGATGGAACACAAGGCCTCAGCCTTGGCAGGCCCTCCTCTGGGCTACATCATACCTCTGTCTCTTTTTTTGTGGTATTGGTGATTGAATCCAGAGCCTTGCACAGGACAGACAGACAGTTTGAGCTATACATACAACCCTCTTCTTAAAACAACTTACCTGATTCTCCCTGCCCCTTTCTTTTTCTTATTCTTATTCTTTTCCTTTCCTCCTTTCTTTCTTTCTTTCTTTCTTTCTTTCTTTCTTTCTTTCTTTCTTTCTTTCTTTCTTTCCTTCCTTCCTTCCTTCCTTCCTTTCTTCCTTTCTTTCTTCCTTTCTTCCTTTCTTCCTTTCTTCCTTTGAGACAGGCTCTCATGACATCACCCAGGAGGCCGTGACTTTGGTGTCCTCCTGGATAACGTGTGTTGTGTCCTCCTGGATAACTTGTGTTGTGTCCTCCTGGATAACGTGTGTTGTGTCCTCCTGGATAACATGTGTTGTGGGCTTGTACTACCAGATCTGGTTACTGTTGATCTTTTGAAACAAGATTTCACTGTATTCTGAGCCTTAGAACACTAGAATAGGTTGACCTTGAGCTCAGAAGTCTAGGGTTACAGGTATATGCCCCCAGTTTGAGCTAAGGCTTTTTTTTTTTAAGTTTTGGGTTTTTTGTTTTTTTGTTGTTTTTCAAATTATTTTATTTATATGAGTACACTGCAGTTGTCTTCAGACACACATGAGAAGAGTGCATCAAAACCCATTACAGATGATTGTGAGCCACCATGTGGCTGCTGGAAATTGAACTCAGGGCCTCTGGGAGAGCAGTCAGTGTTTTTAACCATTGAGCCATCTCTCCAGCCCAAGGCTTATCTTTTGACAAATGTCTTAACAGCTTTTTTTTAGTTTGGGGTAAAGGACAAAGCATGTGAAGAAGCTACTATGATACTTCAAACCTTTAATCCCAGCACTCAGGAGGCTGAAACAGGAGACTCATGAGTTGGAGGCCAGCCTGGGCTACATTAGTCATACTGTCTTAAAAACAAGGAATAGGGTCTCAGCAGTGAAGCACTTTCCTAGTTCATGTAGACTTCTGGACTCAGTCTCCAGCACTGCAAAAAAGAAAAAGAATTAGGGGGCTGGAGAGATGGCTCAGTGGGAAGAGCACTGATTGCTCTTCTGAAGGTCCTGAGTTCAAATCCCAGCAACCACATGGTGGCTCACAATCATCTGTAATGGGATCTGATGCCCTCTTCTGGGGTGTCTGAAGACAGCTACAGTGAACTTAGATACATAAAATAAATAAATAAAACTAAAAAAAAGAAGAAGAAGAATTAAACAGCAGTATGTACAGATACTTCTCAATTCTAAGCATCCTTTAAAAGACATTTTTGGGGAATAGAAGATGGGTTGGTGGTTAAGAGCATGAGGTGGTCTGAATGAAAATGGCCTGACAGGCTCATAGGGTGTGGCACTATTAGGAGATCTGGCCTTGCTGGAGCAGGTATAACACCATTAGAGGATATGTTACTAGGTCACTAGGGGCAGGCTTTGAGGTTTCAAATGCACAAGCCAGGTCCAGTGTCTCTCTCTTTCTGCTGCCTGCCAATTGATCCAGATGTAGAACTCTCTACTTCTCTAG
Organism: Mus minutoides; assembly: GCA_902729485.2. Taxonomy (NCBI): domain Eukaryota; kingdom Metazoa; phylum Chordata; class Mammalia; order Rodentia; family Muridae; genus Mus; species Mus minutoides. The sequence goes on from LR753373.1 coordinate 520,748, forward strand.
TACCATGTCTACCTTCGTGCCATCATGCTTCTTACCAAGATCATAACGGACTGAACTTCTGAATGTAAGCCAGCCCCAGTGAAATGATGTCCTTTATGAGAGTTTCTGTGATCATAGTGTCTCTTCACAGCAATAGAACACTGACCAAGACAGAGCACATACTACTTTATCATAGGATTGGAGTTTGAATCCCAGCACCTACATCAGCATCAGATGCTTCACAAATGCCTGTCGCACACGCGCATGCATGCATGCATGCACAGCAGATAACATAATAATCAAAATAATCACAATTTTTTGGTTTCAGATAGTAGCTTTTAGACAAGTTTATTGGTACTTGATTAAAGCACTGAATAAAGAATCAAACTGAGAGATGGTGACTTGGCTCAGAGCGTAGAGGTACTTACCACCAAGTCAATGGCCTGAGTTCAATCTCCTGAACTCCCAAAAGTTGTTTTCTGATCTCCATGTTTGTACTAAGGCCTGTATAACCATACACACATAAAGAAAAGGAAGGAAGGAAAGAAGGAAGGAAGAAAAGAAGGAAGGAAGGAAGGAAGGAGAGAGAGAGAGAGAGAGAGAGAGAGAGAAAGAGAGAGAGAGAGAGAAAGACTGAAACAAACTTTTGCTGTTATTAAAAAGATTTAGTTGGTAAGCCAACTCCATATCCTCCCTCTTTTGAAAGAAGGCCCAGATATGTGACTGCCCTGTCCTTTCCCTGAGGGTTGTGCATCCCAGTGAGTAACAGACCAGGTCTGGCTCTAGCACTCTCATAAGGCTACATTTTGTGGGGCCAGAAAAATGCTTCGATAATTGAGAGCTACTCTTCCAAAGGTCCTAGGTTTTATTCCCAGGGTCCATATGGTGGCTATTCCAGGGGCTCTGAAGGCCTCTTTCAGCCTCTTCGGATACTAGGTACACATGAGGTGCACAAGCAAAGCACCCCCACACAAAGACTGCTTTTTGCTATGTAGCCACTTAAAACAAGCGTGAACTGGGTACTGTTCCCCACGCATTCAATACTTTATAAGGATTACACAGTCAGAAAGACACAATATAAACCTTAAGAAAAGTTTCAAAGAACACATTCTATATTTTTCAAACATTTAGATTGTGTTAGTTATTTTTAAATGCTTTAGATTTGTCTAATTCATTTCTTTTTATGGAAATGCCAGTTTTGAAAACTTAAGTGCCTGGTTTCGATGACATACAGGCTGACTCTAAGTAATTGACTGAGCCCTCTCTGGAACCAGTTCAAGGTCACATGCTCAGATCTATGTAGCACAAAGCTTTGGTAGAAAGGACTGGTAATTTCCAGGCTTCTTCTGGCTCAAATTTTAGTTGTAATAAGGTGGTTGCTACACACTTATGTCACGTGAACAGTGCTATAAATGTTAGTGTTAAGCAAAACAAAACTTTATATTTCATGCTGTCTTAGCACCAGGACTATTGGGAAAAAATATGAACAATGAAAGCAGAAAACAAAGCAAAAGGCTGACCCGAGTGCAATAGTAGCTTTGTTTTAGGTTTATTATCTGTCTATCTATCTATCTATCTATCTATCTATCTATCTATCTATCTATCTGTTTCACAAGATAGTCTGGTACTTTTACATAGTACAAGCTGTCCTTGAGTTTTGGACAGTCCTTCAGCCTCAACTTCCAAGTTCTGAGATTACAGACAAGCACCACCAAGCCCACTTTTGGTCTGTTTTAATAGGGCTCTTAGACTGGTAATGTCACATGACTGCATTTCTTCTGTGTCATCCATTCTAGAGACACAAACTCAGACACTTGCCACTCTGGTCCAGTATGCCTTTGTTATTTTTGGAACCATTTAAACTTTGCTGTTCTAAGCTGACTGGAGCTGAATGTGAAATTTGTTCCACAGTGAGGTAGTGATGTTTGCTTGGTATCACAAGAAACCCCAGTTTTGTTCTGGGCCCTCAACCCTCCCCCAAAATTGGGACAGATGCCCCTTGCACTGAAACCTGCTGTGATGACCAGGGACTGTTTCTGTTTGTGCCAGACTGTGTGAGGCCCTGTTATACTCTAGTGTAATAAATGACTCTCCTGATAGGCTGAGAGATGCAGTGTTGTGATTCAGGAGATTTTGTGCTTCCTCCTGCAGTATTAGAGACAAAATCTGGAGCTTCACCCATGCCAAACAGACACATTGCCACTGAACACCCAGTGCCCAGGAGATCCAATAGCGTTGACTCCATACCATGTTACAACAGTGACAGCCATCTGTCATAATTCAGATGTGGTGGATAAGAGATATAGAAGGTGTATCATCCCATTCTCTGCACTATAGATAATTAAAATTTAGAAACATATTTATGTATTTGTGTGTGTGTGTGTGTGTGTGTGTGTGTGTGAGAGAGAGAGAGAGAGAGAGAGAGAGAGAGAGAGAGAGAGAGAAGAAAACCTGTCTGTATTTTCCACCGTGTGCGGTCTGGGGTGCGACTTGGGTCATTGGGCATGGCTACAAACACCTTTATGTTGTTGTTGTTTTAAGTGTGTGCCAGATCTTTTGAGAAACTGCACCTGGCCATTACCAGTGATTGGGAATGCAGACATGCAGATGGTTCAGGGGAAACATTCTAGACTCTAAACTTGACTCAGTTTCTTCCTGGAACTAATTTAATCAGAGTAGATTGAAGGAATAGGTCTATAGAAAGCCTGCAAGTGCTTTGGGTGGACTGTTAGGTAGATGGCCCAGTACAGAGAACAGTGTTAAAGGTCACTGACTCTATGGCCATACCATCCTGAATGGACTGTTTCAGCAAAGACTCCGGAAGACCAGATCTTAGAAGAGGCCCGGATGACTGGAATGCAGAGCTCCAGAGGGTAATTCTCATAGAGCAAACTGGGCAGAGAAGGGAGGAACCATGGGATGATAGCTTTGTCTTAGAGCCTGCGAGTGGAAGGGAAAGCACTATGATAAACGCAGAGTCGGAAGGATGGGAGCAGGCTTCATCCAGAGCTGGGAGGGCTTTGATTTAGATTTATTATTAAAGAATGTAGACAGGGTTGGGTGAGGTGGTACACGCCTGTAATCCTAGTTCTGTGGAGTTGGATTCTAAAGCCACCCAAAGCCACATAGCAAATTTTGAGGTCAGTCTGAGGTCTGGAGACCCCTTCTGAAAAATACAGGGGATTTGGATGGTAGTTCAGTAGGTAGATCGCTTGGCTAACATACCCAAAGTCCTGGGTTAGTCTCCAGCGTGGCATAAACTGGGTGTGATAGCGCATAAGTCTAATCCTAGAACTCATGAGGTAGAAACAGCAGGATCAGAAGTTCAGAGTCACCCTTAATTACACAACAAGCTCAAGGAACACCAGCTTGGTCTACTTGAGACCCTGGCTCACCTCCTAAAATGGATAGCATTTTCTCTGGGTGTCCAAGCAGGATGTTGACAAGAACAGAGAACATTTGCAGTTCTTGGCAGAGGCACAACATGGACTGGAAAAGAAATGTCAGCCTGGATCTGTCCAGTCTTGTGTGAGACATTGTGCAAAAGTACAAGGCCCACAGACTGGGTTTGCTTTGCTGCTTCTGAGCTATATTATTGGAAGAAACATGCGTACCTCTGTTTCTTCATCTGTGATAGGTGCTCCTGACCTGTGTTAGGTGATATCCAAAATCTTCATGTGGTCTGGCATTATAAAACAATCATTACTGTGACATTTCTGCCTGCCCCCCTGTTTTTGCTGTGTGTGTGTGTATTCCTTTAGGTCCTACCTAGCTAACTTAAAAATATAATACACAATTTCATTTGCATGAGCTTTGCACTTTAAATTTTCTTTTGATTACTGATGATGTACATAAAAAATTGTAAATGCAGGATGCTCACAAGTAGTTTGGTACACAGGCCGAGAAGTGAAGGAAAGACAGACTTTATCTATAGTTTATATAATCTCTTATTTTTATACCCCTGCTTTCAGTCAACCATGTAAAAAATGTTTTCATTAGTAGCCAAAAGGGCAGTGGAAATTATGTGTTTATGTAACCATGAACAAAAATATTATACTTTAAATATTTTAGTCTTGATTTATTCACTGACGCACTTAACAGTGAGGAAAAACATGGGGTTTGGAGCTCATTTGGGGAAGCATTGGTGCCGTTCCAGCGTGGCCGAGGTTCCAGCATGGCTGAGGTTCCAGCATGGCCACGATTTATGGATTCAAAAGACATGTGTTCGAAGATTGATAGAACTCCCTTTAGGAGTACAACCTCAAAGAAGTTCCTTACCTTCTTGGAACTTGAAATTTCTCATTAACATAATGATCCATGAGCGGCTAGAGAGATGACTCAGTAGATGGAGTGCTTGCTGTGTCAGCATGAGGAAGAAGGCTGGTCACAGTAGCATGTATCTGTGCCTCAATGTTATGCTGGAAAGGATGGAGACTGGGCATGCGACAGTAGTGTGGTCTATTTTTTTTAAGCTGAAGGTCTTTTGCTTCTTATGCTGGCTTTGGAAACATCTAGGTTTGGGTTGACAGCACATGCACTCCCACTTTCATGTAACTGTTCCTTGGATTGGGCATGCAGTCTATAATATTGGCTTCTTGGGAGGTTGAGTCAGGGAGGTGGCAAGTTCAAGGCCTCCCTGATACTTTAACTTTTGAAATGGGGTCTTAGTGTGACAGTGAGACCACGAGAGCCTGTCAAGCCGTGTTAGATCCCCCAATCACTGTAAAGGTAGGAGAAGAGAAATAACCTCACAGAGTTGTCTCCTGACCTCTACTTGTATGCCTTGGCATGTGTGCCCACTCCTGTCACATAAGCACAAATATGTACACACTAATGACAAAGTCTTTCAAAACTGAAATATATCTGGGATGGTAACTGGGCTGTGGCTCAGTTGTAGAGCACTTGTCCAATGATTCACAGAGCTCTGCATTCAGCACCCAGTACTGTGGAAGTGAGTGCAGCCTGACACCACACACTTCAGTACTGTAAAAGTGTGTGCAATTTTACACACTCATCACATATTTTCTTTATTTTTCAGTTAGAGAACAAGTAGGCAGAGTTTTCTTTTTAAATATTCAGCCGTAGATGGGCTATATGTTGACATTTTAGTTGATAAAGCTTGTAATTTAATAAACATAGCTGGAAAGAATAGTTTATGTCTATAATTGCATTTGCACAGGTGTGAGACTATGCTGCACAAAGAGCCCCCAGCTCTGGAAGCAGAAGACTTCCTGAAGTCTTCACAAAGACAGCACTTCTCATAGAAAGGAATGGAACAGCTTTGCTCCCTGGCTTCCTGGCTGGGACCTGCGCCAGGACTGATACTGGTTGAGGGTAGTGGTTACCAGTCGGTGTTGCCTTACAAGTCCTAAGGCAACTGTTACTGTCTCTATGTTTCTGTCACCCCACGTTTGCTGGTATCCTGCACACAGAAGCTCCATCAAACCCTGAAAAGCTGACTGAGTGACGCCAGGCTGACTTTGCAAGGGTGAGCAGCTGTATAAGGTGATGCTGGCTGCCTTGTCAGCTCCTGGAGTTACAGTAGACTTTCTCCTTTCAGGCCATGCTGACCTTGACCTACCAGGCCTTCTGCTTCAACCTCTGAAGTGCTGGAATTATAGGTGTGTGCCACCACACCCAGCCTGCATTGGGTTTGAATCCCCATGATTACCCATCACCTCGGTCTACCCAGAATACCAGCATCTCCCATTCTTTCTCAACAAGGCTTTCAGGGCTGTTTGTGATCTGCTGGCTCTCTGGATGGAGGTAGCCATTCTCAATGGCTGTGCAAATAGGTTTTTATTGACTGATCTCCATGCTCTCCTAGCCAGAGCTGCCCTGCCCTCACTGCTGATTAGAGGCACCATCTGTTTGCCTTGACAGCTTAATGAATTGAGGGCTCTAAATGGAGCTGACATTTAAATTAGATCCAAATTGCAGTAATGGTCCTTCTTTCCCAGAGATGAATGAGCAATTGCTTTTACAGCTCTAGGAGAAAAGTGGATTATGCAAACAGATACTTCACCCAGATTGGTGGCCCTCAGTGACTCCTTGTGCTGATGGCCTTGCTGGGAGAGGAACCCAAGGCCCAGGAAAGGCGAGAAAAGAGGCGTTTTCTGACCAGAGCAGATCACATTCTGGGTCCTTCTACCCTGCTTCATGGTGAGCAGGAGTTTTAAGGATTTCAGGTATCAAAACAGCAGAAAATTAAGATAAGCTAGCGACCTTGGCCTGCTGCCTTGTTGGGCCTAAGGCTGATGTGCTCTGCGACTTGTGTTTTCTTTGGAAGTTGGGCTGTTGCTTAGAGACAGATGTCTACTACCATTCCCATAGAGCATGCTTTGGGTTCCTTGGGATCCATAGGCTGAGCTCTTGTATGTAGAGGCACCCCTTTCCCTAGCATACTATGTCATCTCAGGACACCTCCAGCCTTTTGTTTACTCCCAGCTGACAGATACAGTTGGGAGTATTCAGTTGTGGTCTAAACACTCCTGAGACCAGAACAGAGGCCAGATACCAGTAAGTGCCATGGAACCTACAGTTTAGTTAAGAGAAGATACCTGTCCTGGAAACCCTCAAGGCAGGATCTGACCAATGGGAGTTGGGGCTTGTCTCCTTTGTCCCTCCTCCTAGGCCTGGGAAGGGAACCCACAGAGCTGTGAGGTTGGAAGCAGCTGCAGGAGTCCCTATTGCCATCCATCAGCCTTTGCTGCTCATTGGCCCGTGCTTGGACACTCTGCTGCACAAAGAGAGGGTCCAGAACTCACTCCCCATCAGGACCTGATGTATGCCAGCCATGGGCAGTGAGGGAAAGGTAAATTGCCCATCAGCCACCATACACCCATATTTTTCCCATAAAAAAAGTTTGCTGGAAAGGATATATATCAAGTCAATAGAGACAGGTAATCACTCCAGCCATAAACTCTAATCCTAGTGAGGTAGATCAGAGGAGGCTGACATTACATTTGACTTTCAGAGAAGGAATATCCAGCCCAGTGGGCCATAAGGACCTCTTTTGGAGGAGGAAAACAGAACTGTTATCTTCTCCTCCACTCCTTCCCCCTCCTCCCTCTATTCCCCCTCCTCTCCCTCCCCCTCCTTGTTTTCCTTTTTTTTTTTTTTTTTTTTTT
>LR753373.1:527956-587639 GCA_902729485.2 Mus minutoides
GTCTCTTATTAGGTGTACAGCTTGTTGAAAACATCAGTGATCTCGGTAACACTGCAGATGGATTTTATTATGAAGCACAAGTTCTTAGTTGAACATGCTTAGTGTTACACACGCAATGAAGAGGAGGCTAATATGATTAATGGCACATAGAGCCTAGAATGTGGTTGACGTGAGTGGTCTTTAATATGAACATCATAGTTACATTTATTGACAACCAGCTGATGATGGAATGCTCCAGGGTGAGGGGAGTGTGATGTCGCCTGAGCTAGGGAGTCAACATTAGAGATAGCTCAGAGTAGGTTTCCGAGGATGGGAGGATGGGACAAGAGTGGGTAAAGAGGACGGGTGAGCTTTGGGGGTCAGTGGGCCCATGTGTACTCTCAAGCCCACTGCATACACTGTGCCCATGTGTACTCTCAAGGCAGTGGCAGAGCTGGACTTTGGAAGAAGTCAAGGCTCAAGGAAATTGGCCACATTCACATGGGTGTGTCAGCCTTCAAAACAGATTAGCTCACTGGGTGCAAATAGATTATCCATGTAACGTTCTGTACAATAGCCCCTGTTAAACTGGTGACTAAGGTAATTACCCATGAGTTCTCAGAAATTCTTTTCCCAAAGAAGTCAGGGGAGAGGTTAGCCATTATTGTGGGTGTTGTGGGATGGATGGGTGGTGTGAGCCATAGTCACCTGTGCCCAACTTGGAGGCCAAGTGAGATCATGTGCTCCTGTGCCTCACTCTCTTCCCTTCTCCCTCAGCCCCTATCACACCAGCCAGCTCTCTCCTGTTCATTCCTTCTTTTCCCGTTGCTATGACAAAACACCTAAGAAGCAACTCAAGAAAGGAAGGGTTTGTTTGAGGTCATAGCTTTGGGTATATCCTGCCTTTCCTGTCAAGGAAGGCTTGACAGCCGCAGAGCAAGGCTGTGGTCCTGGTCCATATTGCCCTTAGTTCTTCCATGTGCTTTCGGCCACCCCTAATTTGATCCTCCATTCTAACCCACCACCCCCTGTTCATCCATAACTATTCTATTTCTCCTTCCTAGGATGATCCAACCCTCCTGTCCGCCCCTTACTCTATACCTAACCTCTGGTTATATGGATTGCAGCTTGCTTATCAAATGCTTTGCAGCTGACATCCACATAAAAGCGAGTACACACCATATTTGTCCTTTTGAGTCTGGATTACCTCACACAGGATGCCTTTGCTGTTTTTTTTTTTTTTTCCTAGCTCCATCCATTTACCTGCTAACTTTACGATTTCATTTTTTAAACAGCTGAGTAATATTCCATTGAATAACTGTACCTAATTTTCTTTATCCATTTGCCCACTGACAGATATCTAGTCTGTTTCCAATTTCTGGCCATTAGAACAGCAGTGCGCATGGTTGAGTAGGAATTGTCTGCAGTGTGATGTAATGTAGGAATTGTCTGCAGTGTGATGTAATGTAGGAATTGTCTGCAGTGTGATGTAATGTAGGAATTGTCTGCAGTGTGATGTAATGTAGGAATTGTCTGCAGTGTGATGTAATGTAGGAATTGTCTGCAGTGTGATGTAATGTCCATTGGGGAGATGTCCTAGAGCAGTAGAGCTGGATCTGAGGTGGATTTATTCCCAGCTTCCTTTCTGAGGAACTGCCATACTTGTTCCCTAGTGGCTGTACAAGTTTGCACTCCCATCAGGAATAGATAATCTGCCCTGACCTCACCTCCTCACCAGAATGAGCTGTCATCTGATTGATCTTGACAATTCTGAGCGGGTTAAGATGGAATCTCAAAGCCGTTTTGGTCTGCATGTCCCTGCTGCCTGGCATTTTGGTCTGCATGTCCCTGCTGTCTGGGGATGCTGATCAGCCTTAAGTGCTTCTCAGCCATTTATGTTTCTTCTTGTGAGACCTGTACCCGATCTTTTAATTGGCTCATTTGTTTTCTTGAAGTCCAGTTTTTAAAGTTCTTTATGTATCTTAGATTTTAGCTCTCTAATGATGTGTAGTTGGTAATTTATTCCCCATTTTGTTTCCTGTTTTTGTATGAATGATGGTGTCCTTTGCTATACAGAAGCTTTTCTGTTTCCTGTGGTCCCATTTATTAATTAATCCCAGGTCTTAGTGCCTGTGCTATTGGTGTTCTGTTCAGATAGTCTTCTCCTGTGCCAATGAGCTTAAACCTATTCCACACCCACACGCTCTCTTTGATCAGGTTCAGGGTATCTGACATTATGTTGAGATCTTTGATCCATTTGGAGTTGAGTTTTGTGCAGAGCAATAAGTATGGATCTGTTTGCATCCAATTAAACCAGTACCATTTGTTGAAGATGCTGTCTTTTTTTTTTCCAGTGTGTATTTCTGGCTTCTTTATAAAAAAATCAGATGTCCATAGGTGTGTGAACATACGTCTGGGTCTTTAATTCACTTCCATTGGTCACACTGGTCAGTGTGTTTGTTTTATGTCAGTGCCATGCTGTTTTTATTACTGTTGCTCTGCAGTGCAGTTAGAGAACAGTGATGCCTCCAGCAGTAATTTTATTATTCAGGATTGCTTTGGCTATCATGGTTTGTGTGTGTGTTTGTGTGTATATATGTATTTTCATACAAGGTTGAGAATTGCCATTTCAAGTTGTGTGAAGAATGGTGTTGGATTTTGATGGAAATTATATTGAACAGATATGTTGGTTTTGATAGGATGGGTGTTTTTACTTTATTAATCCTATTGATGAATGAGCATGGGAGATATTTTCATTTTCTGATAGCTTCTTCAATTTCTTTCATCAATGTCTTAAAGTTTTTTTTTTTAATCATACAAGTCTTTCACTTGCTTGATTAGAGTTAACCCAAGGTATTTTCTTTTATTTCTTGTGGCTGTTGTGGAAGATATTGTTTTCTTGATTTTCTTTCTTAACCCATTTGCCATTTGTATATAGGAAATCTACATATTCACCACCATCACCCCCCCCCCCTTTGGTTTTTGAGACAGGTTTTCTCTGGGTAGCCCTCGCTGTCTTAGAATTGCTCTGTAGACCAGGCCTCAGATTCATAGAGATCTCCCTGCTTCTGCCTCCCAGGTGCTGGGATTAAAGGCATGCGCCACCACGCCCAGCGATGATTGGCATTTTATGAGGTAGGAATCGAATCCTCTGCAGGACTGGCATGCTTACCTTCTGGGGATCCAATGGCGACCCCTACTGGCAGAAATATGCTACTACATCAGGAATATCCCAGCAATGCTTTCTCTCTGAAAAAGACTGTTTCCCAACATGTGTATAAACCACAAACCACACACCACTTACAAACGTTAAAGTTTCTGTGCGATACATCTAAACGACAGTGCTCTGCAAATCTAAATAAAATGTTGTATCAGCAGACCTTAAATGGCTTGAAGCCCTTCCAAGACTTGAGATGGACACTAGACCTATGGAAGCAGAGTCACCAGCCCTGGGACTCAAGCCACATCAGCCTGGCTACCAGCCCTCATTTCAGCAGTTTCGTTCCACCAGGACAGTTATCTTTGTGTTCTCTGTGTGTGCACATGCCTGCCTCTCTGTTTTTTGTTTTTTGTTTTTTGTTTTTGTTTGTTTGTTTGTTTGTTTGTTTGTTTTTGAGACAGGGTTTCTCTGTATAGCCCTTGCTGTCCTGGAACTCACTCTGTAGACCAGGCTGGCCTCGAACTCAGAAATCCGCCTGCCTCTGCCTCCCAAGTGCTGGGATTAAAGGCATGTGCCACCACGCCCAGCTTGCCTCTCTGTTTTTTATATTACATGCATATAGGGGCCAAAGGAGACCAGATGAGTGCATCAGAACCCACATGGCTGGAATTACAGGGGGTTCTGAGCTACTCCATGTAGCTGCTGGGAATTAGACCCATGCCCTCTACAAGAGCAGTGAGCTCTCAAAGTGAGCTCTTGTCTCTGAGCCTGCCCCCGAGATGCTCCTTATTGATCTGTGATCTGCTTTTTCTTTTTTCTTTTCTTTTCTTTCCTTTTCTTTTCTTTTCTTTTCTTTTCTTTGCTTTGCTTTGCTTTGCTTTGCTTTGCTTTTCCTTTCTCTTTTCTTTCTTTCTTCTTAAAATTTATTTATTTTATGTTTATGAGTACACTGTAGCTATCTTCAGTAACACCAGAAGAGGGCATTGGATCAGATCCCATTATAGATGGTTGCTGGGAATTGAACTCAGGACCTCTGGGAGAGCAGTCAGTGCTCTTAACCACTGAACCATCTCTCCAGCCCCTCTGATCTGCTTTCTTATTAATAGTCATTTTAGTTCAGGGTTCCTCTGGGCACCTAAATCCCTACAAACGCTTTAGCAAATCCGGGCTCTGTGAAGATGAAGTCCAAGAAAGAACCCAAATGGAAGTGTCTTTGGCCTTCTTTTGAGCATGGACCTCCCTGGAACTTTCCTGGCAGGAGCAGAGGCACAACTGTGTCCCTTCCTCTGGCTGTTAGGCTACTGAACAATGGCCCAAAGGATAAAAATTTCCTGGAAATGCTATGCAGGGGGGCAGGGAATACTTAACGTGATGGTGCTAGCTTGAGGAGGAGCCTGTCTCCAAAGAGATTATTTAACACAGTTCTGACAACTAGTCCGATCACCTTACAGAAGATACGTGTCCAGACATGCTGGGCAGGGGCATACCTTTACCAGGACTGCAGAGTTATGACTATATCTTGCCCAAGCCTCTGGTTGAGGAACTACCTCAGTCAGTAAGGAGCCTGAGTTTGGATCTCCAGCACCCAAGCTCAAAGCTGAACCTGGTTGTAACCACCCACAATTACTGTCTTAGAGATGTCTCAGGGTATTCTACAGCCAGGATAGGACACAAGAAGTCAAGACACTAGCTTCTGTGTTATTTTCCTGTAGCCACGCCCCCAAGTCCTCTGGGAGCTCTGCTAGACTCAAGTATGGTCCTGAGGTCACAAGGACCACTCAGTAATCAAGACAGAGGTTTTGTGGTCAGCATAATCCCAGAGCATGGAGGTGGAGACAGGAGGATACCTGGGCTTGCTGGCCAGCTAGTCTAGCAGAATCAGTGAGAGAACCAGAGAGTAAGGTAGAGAGCAACTGAGAAAGATAACTGATATCTACCTCTGGCTTCCGCATATACACACAGACACACACAGAGAGAAACACATACAGACACACACAAAACACACACAGAAACACACAGACACAACACAGAGATACATATACACACAGACACACACACACACAGAGGAACACATACAGACACAACACAGACACAGACATACAGACACATACATGGACATACAGACACACAGACATACACAACACAGACACACAGACACAACACAGACATACAGACAAACACATATACACAGAGACACACAAACACACAGAAACACATACAGCCATAGACACACAGAGAGACATAGACACAGGATACACAGACACACACACATACACAGACACACAGACACACAGACACACACAGACACACACACACACATACACACACACACACACACACACACACACACACACACACACACACGCACACATGCGCGCACACATTCTAAGCCTCATGTCATGACCCTGAATACAGACATGGGTTTCCTGTACCTCTCTGTTCCTCACCTCAGTGTAACCACAGACTGAATAAACCTTTCTCTGCTTTTCACTATTACTTGACTCTTTGATCGATCGCCATTATTGGGGCTGGGAGGCTGAACTACCTTATTGGGACATCCAGAGCTAGACTTTGATCCTAAAATTCTGGTAACGTCTTTGTAAAGTCACACGGCTCTAGAGGAGTTGACAAACTACAAACACGTCAAATGGACAAGCCACACCTAGATGTACGTCAGAGCGCCGAGGCCCTGAGCAGCTACAGCCTGCAGAGAGAGAGAGAGAGAGAGAGAGAGAGAGAGAGAGAGAGAGAGAGAGAGAGAGAGAGAGAGAAAGAGGCAGTGCACCGTGAGGCACCCGAGGTGCACTAGGCACCACCACTCAGAAGGTTCCTGGCACTGTGTGCAGATGCCAAAGGAGTCGCCTCAGGTGCAGGAGGTGAAGTGAGATCCTGCAGGGTGGATCTTGACTATACCGAGAGCCCAGGAATGCCCCCCCAGCCTGCCCAGTCATTTGTTGGTAACTGCCTCGTCCACAGGTCTCCTCTCTCTCAGGCCTGTGCAGAGATGACCTGTGCAGCAGGCTTTAGTGTCTTCTCCTCATATGGTGACCTCTATGAAACTTTCTCTCACCTCAGACGCAATCCTCCCTGCCACAGACTGCGTATTGGTTGGCTGGTTTGGGCCACAGAGTGAAAGGTCTCGGGTTTGGGGATGAGGTGGGATGCTGAGGCAGATTATCCCGTCTAGTAAGAGATTTATTAGTTTAGCACCATGGACGTGGTGGAGGCTCCAATGAGCGTTCAGACCCTCAAGGCAAAGTGTGGGTTTCTTTTAGGGCTCAGAGGAAGGGGGCGCTGCCCTGTAGTCAGGCTGTCCCTGACTCCCAGGAAGCATGGGAAGAGGGAATCTTGCATTGCTAAGAAGGATGTGGGGGTGTAAGGGGAGACACACCGAGTTAAGGTGTACCCATTATGTGGGCATAGGCATGTGTCTGACTCTGGTAATGAGTCTGGAAACTTCCTTGGGGAAATGAAACCCAGACGCTTGGGGAGTGGATTCTATTAGGATGTTACAGATTCTTAGACGTGCTCCCAGTAGAGGGCGCCGGTCACTTTCTTGCTAGTGGCTGATGGGCTGGAGAGATGGCTCAGCTGTTAGGTGCACTTGCTGCTCTTCCAGATGGTTTGACTTCAGCTCTTAACACCCAGGTCAAGTGGCCTACAATTCCCTGTGGCTTCCGCTCTGGGGGATCTGAAGCTCTTTTCTGGCTTCTGTGGTTACCTGAACACGTGTGCATAAACACATGTATACATATAAAAATAAAAATCCTAAAGAAATTAAACAGGCTTCTGCAGGGGGCCTTGGTCTGAGCAAGAGTGTGGTTGGATTTAAACAGAGAACTCTTCGTCTTCAGGAACATTTGGTTTCATGACTTTGCTCTGGCTCAAATCTCTGGAATGTTTGAATTGGGGAACCTGTCGAGGAATTCTAGGAGAATCTGGCTCAGTCGCCACAACTTTAAGAAACTGTGGTACTCTGCATGTTTTATCTATGTGTATTTGTGTGTGGGTGTACACATGTGTCCACCGTGAACCTGGCATTCACCAGCTCAGCCAGAGGGCAGCAAACTCCAGGGATCTGCCTGTCTCTCTCCAGCAATAGAATTACAGATGTGTGCTGCCCACTCATCTTTTTTTTTTTTTAATTTTAAAATTTTAATTTTTCTGCTTGCATGTATAACTGCACCATATCCCCTGGAACTAGAGTTATAGACAGTTGTGAGCCACTGTGTGCATGCTGGGAGTCTCAGGTCTTGGAAGGGCAGCCAGTGCTCTTACCTGCTGAATCGTCCCTCAGGCTCCCAGCACCCAGCTCTTTGTATGAGCGCTGGCACATGAACTCAGGTCCTCGTGCTTGTTCAGAAAGCACTTTACCCACTGAGACATCTCCCAGCACTGTGCATGTTTACTAGTGTTCTAAATTCAAGATACCCCAGTAGTTCTGGGAAACAGATTTTTCCAGGAAGTTATGGGTGATGTCTGTTGACGGGATATGAAATTCAGTTTTAGTGCTGACAAAATATGGGGTCACATTCCAGATGAAGGAGTGACGAGGAGGGGTAGTCCTGCTTCCACGTACCCAGACCTTTTGTATGCCAGGTGTCCATCCAGATTCCCTCTGTCACCTCAAACTTGTTTCTCTTGCCCGGTGTCACTGGAAACCCTGTCCATCATCCGACAGACAGTGAAGACAGACAGTGAACACAGTGCCGGACTCATGTTTATCAGCAAGGTCCCAGACACTTCCTGAGGCTTCAGTGTATCCAATGGGCCACTGTGGACTCAGAGTACCACAGAAAAACAAGACACAATTCTCCCTTCCAGGAGCCCCTGTTTGGGAAGGGCAGTGTCCCTTGGTCATGATGGAGTTCTGAATGAGCTGCCTGGGCAGGAAGTGAGTCCCGTTTTCCCATTTGTGCAGCCCGCCAGTCGGTTGTAAAAACTGACCCCACCCTTCGTGGCACAGCCTCGCTGTCCTAACCAACAGACAGCCATGAGATCAACCACAGACCCTGAGCAATCTCCAAGCAGTTAGCCATGAGAAAGCAAGTCTGTGGCTGTGCACTGAAGGCAGCCTCCCAATGCTCACATAACCTCTTGTGGGTAAACAACCTGGAGGCTGCAGTCAGGATGTTCCCACAGGCCTTACCCCATCCTTGTGACTCGACTTCATCGTGTCATTTGTGTTGTGGCTTTGACATCCCCTTGGAGGCTTCTCTAGAGGATTATGGGAAGAAATACCCTAGAAGAGAGACCTGGTCCACCATGAATCGGGAGGGTAAAAGACCATCCGTGAGTTCTATCTCGAGGTCGATCTGGGATGTCAGCAGTCAGGGGGGCCTTGAGAGCAGTGCTGCAAGCCTGCACCCTAGCTCTTGGGAAGTGAAGGCAGAGTAGGTGCTCAAGGTGAGTCTCCATGACTATGCTACTGGCCCCACCAACACCTTCTACAAAGTCTTTAAAATTCACAATGCAGAGGGGCTAGAGAGATGGCTCAGCAGTTAAGAGCACTGACTGACTGCTCTTCCAGAGGTCCTGAGTTCAATTCCTAGCAGCTACGTGGTGACTTACAACCATCTATACTGGGATCTGATGCCCTCTTCTGGCATGCAGGTATACATGCAGATAGAGCACGCATATAACATTAAATAAATAAATAAATTCACAGTGCAGAACCCCCTGAATATGCGCCCTGCTTTGGGGAAACTTATTCTCTCTTTCGGGTGTTTGCTTTGCTTAGTAAAATTTTTCTTGAAACTACCTGTGCCATTTTTTTGAATTCTTTTCTTTAAAGAGACCCAGAAGTCCCTATAACTCATGACATGGCTGTAGTGCTGACAGTGGGGGCAGGCAGCTTCAGGGTGACGGTAAATCCCAGTAGTTAGGCACACAGACTTGGATACAGATGTTTTAGGTTGAAGACCTGATTCTATCAAATCCTAGTACAAATCTTCATTCTTGAAGAAGGAGTGACCAACACATCCCAGTGATGTCACTGGGGAGGTAGACAGGGCTAGATAGCCCCATGCCCCTGTGTGTGTGTGTGTGTGTGTGTGTGTGTGTGTGTGTGTGTGTAGGCAGAGTGGAGACTGCCCGTGTGTGTGTGTGTGTGTGTGTGTGTGTGTGTGTGTGAGAGAGAGAGAGAGAGAGAGAGAGAGAGAGAGAGAGAGAAAGAGAGAGAGAGAGATGGAGTGCCCCTGTATCCAGATGGAGCTCACAGCTTTGTGAATTCCAAGGATCCTGGGCTACACAGTAATGACCTGGTTCTCAGGTCAGTCAACGGAGTCTGCAAGAGAGGGGGGGGACTGAGGGGCAAGAGATGAGAAGAAATGGAGACAACACAAGCTGTCTGCTCAAGTCTCATGTCTTAAGTCTTTTTTTATTGGAAGAAAACTATGGGTATATATTCACTCGCTGGGGAGTGCAGCTGGAGACCTTAACCACAGGTCCAGGATGTATAGGAGAAAAATAAGATGTTATCAGAGTGTGTTCAGCTCCAGTGGGCTTCTTGCAAAAACATCATGCTAGGAAAACAAGTCTCTCGTCAGGGTGGAAAAGTACCACCTGTAAGTAAATAGACCACTTTCTGCTAAGAGTTGGCTTCCAACACAGCACCTGTTTCAAAAGCAAAGATTACCAGCATGTACCACCACACTTGGCTTTTTACCTGAGTGTGATTGTATGGGAAATACTTCACTGTTTGAGACATCTCCACAGCCCCAGGGTCAGCAGGACTGTGCCAAGGCTGAGTTTCTTTCTTTTCTTTTTTCTTTTGTGAAGGGAATTGGCTGCCTACGTGAAGACTTAAAGTGGTGCATAGACAAGCATATTTTTATTATCATATCTCGTTGAGGGATAACATCAAGCTGTGGTTTTACTATTTTTTCATAAGCTGGGGTTAGGTTGATTGTGTGTTTAAGTTTCAAGATGTCACATGTTGGTTGGTTAGAGAAAGTTCAAACAGTGACACACACCACAGGTGGCATGACAGCTTGTCACATAGCATGCCCATGATTGCAGGGGCTGGTTCAGTCACAAGTTAGTAGAGGAGAGCCACCTTCACCTTAGGTAGTTCTCAGGGCTCCTGTAGCCCCACTCCTGTACTCCCTGTAAGCCTGACCAGACACTGAGGCCAGCAGCAAGCATGTAGAATCCTGAAAAAACAAAAAACAACAACAAAAAAAACCCCAGGGATCATCTCAATGCTCGCTCATTCCTGGATATGCCCCCGGGCAGCATTTCAAAACTTAGGCCACTGTGCAGAAGAGACTTATGAAAGTAGGGGAAGAGTCGCAGCCAGCTCTGCAAATGTGAAAACAGCGGTGTGTGTTCTGAAATGCAGAGGAACCATGCCTTGGGAAACATTTATTTTTCTAGGTGTCCAGGACAGGGGCGGGGGTGGGGGAGGAGGCATCAAAAGCATTTTTGCCCCGCCGAGGGTGAAGCAGGCCACCTCCCCTCACTTGTTTGCCCCCGCCGTGGGTGAAGCAGGCCACCTCCCCTCACTTGTTTGCCCCCGCCGTGGGTGAAGCAGGCCACCTCCCCTCACTTGTTTGCCCCCGCCGTGGGTGAAGCAGGCCACCTCCCCTCCCTTGTTCCGGACCGTCCGTCCGTGTAGTGGTGTAGTGTCTGTAGCCTTCGTGCCAGACTCTCTGACCTCTGAAGCAGGGGGCAGATGAAGTCAGCTGGGTGGTTAAGTGAGGTTCTTGCTGGGGCTTTGATTGGACAAGTGCTTGAAATGTCAAGGACCCTTCAACTCCTGGAGGTTGTATTTTCTAGAAAGATGAGTCAGATAAACCGGCACGCGGCCTCACAGCTGTCATGTCCTCTCCCCTTTGCCAGACTCAGAGCCCACACCCAGGCCCTGCTCCCAGCAGCCTGTCGACAAGCACAACCTTCCCTATCACGGACCATTTCCTTGCCCTGCTCTCCGGTTCCCGTGAGTCACGTGATCTACTAGAGAGGCTCCTGCAACCCACCACTTGGCGTGGAAGGACAGGATGTTTTCTTAACTGACTTGACTCCTTTAGGGTGCCTTGGTGGCAACCCGAGGAACGGGTTTGATGGGGTACGTCCTGAACTGCAGGGGTGGTTTGAACGTGAAATGTCTCTACGGGCTCATGCTCGGACTCCAGCTGGAGGCCCCGTTTTGGCCAGGCCTTGAGGTTTGATAGCTAGGTACTATTTCTTGTTCATTCTCTCCTTCATGATTGCCACCACACTGGGACTTCTGGCTCCTGCCTCTGTGCCTCCCTGAGCCCAGACTCCTTTAAGTCACTTCTTTTCAGGTAAATGGTTATAGCAGGAAACGTTTCCACTTAGAAAGCAGAGACAGGATCCCAGGAGCAAGCTGGCTAGCTGGCTTTCCTGCACTGGGGAGCTTGGGCTCAAGTGGGAGACCTGCATCAATGAACGGGTGTGAAAATGAGGGAAGGGAACCCCCAACGTCAGCCTGGAGCTTCCGCACATGAACAAAACGTGCAGACGTGCACCCACAGCACGTAGACACAGGGAGAGAATACATGTTTGGATTAGGAACCGGGTGCAGACAACCATCTGGGTGGAGGCTAAGGGTGAGGTTAGAGTAGTCAGGTCCAGATCCAAGTGCTGTAATCTGAATGATCTCATGTCGCTGTAATTTTCTTCCTTCTGAAATGGAGCTGGGAGAAAAGCAGGCAAGGGGCTACATCCTTTATGCCCTGTGATTCCAGCCCAAGTACAGGGCTAAAAAGTCCATTCTTCCTTTTCATCTGGGCTCTGGCTCATGAAAGGCCTTTGGGGATCAGAACTTAATGAAGAGTTGGGATGTTGCAGATCCAGAGCCAATTTATCTTGGGCTGTTCTTGGCCTCCCAGCAGCCATTCATTACCCACCCCTGCATCTGACATATGATCTTTGTGACTGGCAGGTTAATCCTTTGGAAATGACATAATAGCTAATAGCTAAGAATGTTACCAGCTAGTATCTGAGACCCACAGCAGATTCCCTCCTCTGCAGTAGTAGGTCTATCTGGTGTTTCTATCAAAGTGTTTGAAGCCTTGTTTTGTGACTTCCTTTGTTCTGTAATGGTTTGTAACAGTTCATAAAACCTAATCTGGAGCAACAGGAACCCATGGTCCTGAGCCACAGTTACTCACATTTGGCTTCTTGAGGAGGGAGCTGTGTTTTGTGTGGACAGTGGGTGAGACGGTGAAGACCTTATCTTGTTCCCAATGGCTCATTAGCAACCAGTGTCTTCAGTTTCTCTGGGAATTGGCCTTGAGAGCATTGAAAACAATTCTGAGTAAAGAAACTGGCAGTTGAGAGCTGACAGCCGCTGGTTGTCACCCCTGCATCAGGCTGCATAGAAGTCTCACTATATAGGAGAGCAGACAGCTGCCAAAGACAGGTTCTCAGGGCCCAAGCCAGGTTGTGACTGCTGCCAGGGATAGATGCCATCATGGCATGTCTACCTCTGTTCCCCTGGTGCACTGACAAAGAGGTGCCCGGAGTAGCCCTGCTTACCAGATGCAACAGCATCCAAAACACCTGCCTTGCGGTGTGGACACCGTAGCACACGTTGGAATGTCTACCGCTTGGTTTTTGTTTGTTTGTTGTTAAATATTTGTAATTTTATTCTTTTTTAAAAAATATTTATTATTATATGTAAGTACACTGTAGCTGTCTTCAGACTCACCAGAAAAGGGCATCAGATCCCATTACAGATGGTTGTGAGCCTCCATGTGGTTGCTGGGATTTGAACTCAGGACCTCCGGAAGAGCAGTCAGTGCTCTTAACCACTGAGCCATCTCTCCAGCCCCCTGTAATTTTGTTCTTAACAATGTGTGCATGTGAGTGTCCATGCCCAAGGAACCCAGAAGAGGGCACTGGATCCTCCGCACCTGGGGTTTGTGAGCCACCAGCTGTGGTCACTGGGAACTGAACTCAGGTCCTCTGGAAGAGCGACAAGCATTCTTATCATCTTTCCAGCTCCCTCCCCCTCCTCACCACCCCATGTTTTTGTTTTCCGTGAGACAGGGCCCAGGCTGGCCTCAAACTTGCTACGTAGCTGAGGATGACTACAAACTCCTAATGGGATTATCCCTCAGGGTTACAAGTGTGCACCCATCTGGCTGGGCTATGCAGCTGGGTCTTCTAGAGAACAATGGGATGTTCTGTCTTGGAGGAGTAATCAGATCTGAGCTAGGAGGCCTGGGAAGAGGGAGGAGCAAAGAGCTGAACAGAACAGTGAGGCAGAGAGGGAGAGTGGAGGTGCAGTGGCTGGATCTCCTTGATCCCTGGGGACACACTCCTCCCGAGAAGCACGGACTCTCCCAAGAGCTCTAGCAGAGAGTGCCCACTAAGGGCTCCCGTTGGCATTTGTAAGCATGTGCACATGTGTACATCAGGAACACCGTCTGATTTATTTTGAGACAGGGTCTCCCATTTGCCCGAGGCTCTTCCATTAGGCTAGGCTGGCTGGCCGGCCCCAGGAGAGGCTGCCACTGTGTCTGGGGCTGAACATGAGTTGGCAGCTGTCTCCTGCAAGCATGTTGTCGCCATATTTGCCTTTTAAACCTAGGTTTCATGTATCAAACTCAAATTCCTACAACACTGAGAGGAAGTGTTCTCCACCCCAGAGATGGTTACCAGCTG
This sequence comes from Mus minutoides, assembly GCA_902729485.2. NCBI lineage: Eukaryota > Metazoa > Chordata > Mammalia > Rodentia > Muridae > Mus > Mus minutoides. The sequence goes on from LR753373.1 coordinate 541,731, forward strand.
TTCTACACCAGCCATAATAAGGCCAGCCAGTGACTCTGGCTGAAACCTATGTAGGCTTTGTCCATACTCTTCTCTAAAGCTCCTTCCCTGCCGGTGTCTAAAGGACTGCAAGGCAAGTCCTTTCCCTACTGAGCCGTCTCCCTAGTCCCAGGAGATATTTTGATAAACAAAGGAAAAAAAAAATTGAACCAAGATAAGAGGCTGAGAACTGTGGGGAGGGTTATATATATCCTTCCCTCAGAGGAAGCAACTCCTTTTTCCCTACAGTCCAGAGCTCCAGTAGTGACCGGATGTGCTAAAGAGAGAGGTCAGAAGGCCAGAGAGGGCCACTGTGTAGCCAGCAGACATCTTAGCAGTGTGAGTAAAGATGTGCTTATTCAGTGTCTTCTCTTGCTGGGCAGTTGTGGGGTGAGGAGCCCAGAGAGGAGGAAGACTAGATGATTCTCATCTGCTTAGTGAGGATGGACTGAACTCACCCCAGGAAGAAGGGGAAAGGAGAGAGAGGCAGAGGATGAGGCAGGCCCAACCAGGGCTCCTGGGCCAAACGCTCACTCGCTGGCTCGCCTGCTGAGCACAGGCAAGCTGTTCCAGGCTGCAGATTGCCCCACATGGGGACAATGCCAGGCATGCTGTGCAGAGGACAAGGCACCTGACTAGAAGCTACTTGTAGCCTAGTAGGGAGCCATCTACACCTGAGTAGTAGTAGTTCCGCTGCCCTAGACCTTGACAGGAATCTGAACTGGGCTTCAGGAAGACCTGAAGAGTTTAAGAGGCAGGAAGGGGGAGATGGAGCTATGTGGTAGGAGACATGAAGGTTAGCTACAGCCAAAGGTTCCTGGGTTAACACTCTGGACACTGCAGAAGAGAGAAGCAGGGGGTCTCCAGAATGCCTCTAGAATGAAGCCCACACCCACCCAGCTTCTCTCTGGGCTCCATTTTGGACTCACTGGCTGGCCTTATTATGGCTGGTGTAGAACAGCTGGTAACCATCTCTGGGGTGGAGAACACTTCCTCTCAGTGTTGTAGGAATTTGGGCAAGTGCTGCCAGCTGTCCATGTGGACTTCCTGGTCATCACTCCAGGGGCCTGGCAGAGGGGGATGGAAGCAAAGGACTCAGGGCATGAGGCTGGTGGCACTGGGAGGGGACACAGGGCTTGAGGGCAGAGGAAGGGCCTGGGCCATAAGGCTGATATGGGGAAATTCGGGGCTTTCTAGAGGGGTTGTTAGTTTCATTAATAAAAAAATTTTAGAGGGAGTCCCATGGATGCTCAAGGATGATTCTACTAGCGTTTAAAATGAACTTCACAGGGCAGGTAAGCTACAAATTTCAGCAGCTGCCTGAAGGGGAGGAAGCAGGAAGAGAAAAAGTCAGCCTGTTCTCTCCCTCCTCCTCAGGCCAGCACAGTGGTCAGACACCGGCAGGGAAGGAGCCTTAGAGAAGAGTATGGACAAAGACTACACAGGTTTCAGCCAGAGTCAGTAAGAACAAGACAGAACAAAGACATCAGGAAACTGGCACCTCATCAAGGCGGGAACCTCATGATGCTTCAGCCAATAAGGACAGACAAACGGACATTAGGGAGGTGGGGATTCTGGCAAAGGAGAGGTCTGTTGTCTCATTAAAGGACTAATTATCCTCCCATCTTTGTAGTGTTGACTAAGGTACATCTGCCTTCCAAGAGGCCACCCCTCCTTCCCCAGCCTCCTAGCCAGGTCGCTGACCCTTCCAGCTGTAATGCTAGGTCTCCCACAGGGCCAGAGTCCCTTAGCTAGTACCCTCCAGTTCCTTATGGGCTTCCGGTGCTGCCAGTGTCTGACCCCTGTGCTGGCCTGTCTTCTTCTCCCTGTCTCTGGATCGATGACACTCCCCTGTAGCCAACCCATTTCAGGGAAAGGCCAGCCTTGCTGGGAAGAAGCTTTGGTGAGTTCCATGGAAACTTGGCTGCCCATGCAGAGCTGTGAATGTCCCCAGCCACCTTTGCTACACTCTAAAGAGTGTATCTTTGAGGTTCCACAGCTGGGGAGGGACACACAGGCCAGATAACAGCCTCTGGCCACCATGCAGCTGGACAGGATACAGATGTATTGAGATATTTAAACAGGGGTGGAGATAGCTGGGCCAACAAGATGAATTATGACAGTCACAGAAGCAAAAAAAAAAAAAAAAAAAAAAGACCCAGTCTATAGTGATTTGCACAAAAAGAGGAGAGCCTACTCTGCTTCTAAGTCATTGTGGGAACATAAAATTCTATAGATGACCTGGCCAGTATTCTTTAAAACCACCAAGGCTAGTCAAGACAAAGCAAGACCATGGTAGTGTTCTGGGATGGAGGGACTAAGGAAACTCAAAAAAGGCCACATGGGATCCTGGTTTAGATCCTCAGCCATCAATAGACAGTTGGTGAAACTGGAATCAAATACATTCATTAGTCCATTTCATGTTGTGCTAACAAAATACCAGTGGCTAATACCCTATCAAGAAAGAGGTTGATGGCTGGTGGGAAAGCTCAGTGGGTAAGGGTGCTTGACGTCAAGCCTGACAGCCTAATTCTGACCTCTGGAACCCACATGTAGAAGGAGAAAACAGTCTCACAAGTTGTCCTCTGACCTCACCTGCACACATGCACATATGTACATGCACATACACACACACACATACATACTCATATACACACACATACAGACACATACATATATACACATACACAAACACACACATACACACACACAAATATACATACACACACACACACACACACACACACACACACACACACACACACACATTATTTTTTAAAGGAAACAAGTTGACTTAGTTTAGTGTTCTGGAGGTTCAAGTGTGTAGGACCAGCATTTGACCCACTCTGGTGAGAGGCCTCAAGGCAGATGGCATGAAAGTACTGAGAACTTAACAGATGGCCAGGCAGGAATCAGGAGCAACAGCCCAGACAACCCAACTGATTAACAGTCCATGCTTGAGACCTTCCAACACCAATGCCCTCTAAGGTCACTGCCTCTCTTTCTCTCTTTCTCTCTTTCTCTCTTTCTCTCTTTCTCTCTTTCTCTCTCTCTCTCTCTCTCTCTCTCTCTCTCTCTCTCTCTCTCTCTTTCTTTCTTTCTTTTTTGTTGTTTTTTTGAGACAGGGTTTCTCTGTGTAGCCCTGGCTGTCCTGGAACTCACTTTGTAGACCAGGCTGGCCTTGGACTCAGAAATCCGCCTGCCTCTGCCTCCCGAGTTCTGGGATCAAAGGCATGCGCCACCACGCCCGGCTTAGAGGCCTATTTCTTAAGGTCCCTCCTTCTTCCCACAGCCGCCCTGGGGACTAAATGTGCAGAATATAAAATCTGGGACATGTGCAAATCATATCCAAACTGTGGCACCTATCCATTAGGTGATAGTCTGGGTCAGTGTTCATTTACAGTCATTAGCTCTCTTTCTGTGTTTATGTGACACCAGCATTGGGGAAAGCTAGCTGACTTCTATACATGGATGCTGCTTCTAAAAATAGGTTTAAAATAAGCAAAGAGAGGGGTGGGTGAGGTCCTAGAACTTTAGCTGATCTCTGGAAGGGAAGCAGGCTCTGGGCTCTTGTGGAACACTCCCTGAACCTTATTCTCTGATAACTGGTGTTTAGCCTCATGTAAGGTCTGGTCCTCCTCTGTCTGAGAGAAAACCCATCAGGTCTTGCCCTCCAGTTTGATAGTCTGTGGACTCAAGAGAAAAATACCTAAGTTCATGTTCACTTCTCTTGTCTGAAGGACCCTAAGCCCAGTGCTGACATGGGCCTGTAACCTCAGGGACAGGTGAATGGTAAATTCAAATGACAGCCTGAGCTACATACCAAGTCAGAGGTCACCAGACTACAAAGTGATACTTTTTCTCTAAAACAACATAAATATGGTGTGGTGGCACACACATATGCCCAATATTAGTGAGTTGGAAGCAGGAGGCCAGCTTTGGCGATGTGAGACTGTCTGGACAATTAACCAACCAACCAACCAACCAACCAACCAACCAACCAAGACATCAGTCACCTCTAAGGCGATAGATAGCTGTGGAGTGTGGACCTGGTGCACGGCCATCTCCGAGTGATCAGCAGGGCAGTCATTCTGACACTACCGGGTATTATGGCTGCTTTGGAGGCAAAGCATTTGCCAAACTGAGCACTGACACATGGCTTGGTGGCCTGAACCACAGGAGAGAGGAGTCAGCTGCAGACTGCTGAGTGTACAACTAGCAGCACATTGCACACCCACCCACACTTGTTCATCCATCCATCATCCATCCATTCACGCATTCACTCATTGCAGGAGAGTTCCCCAGTTGGTTGAGGGAGCAGACAACAAAATAGTTGCCAGAACCAACCACCTTGAGATGGTGGAAGAAGGGAGAGGAAGGATGGTGTGGGGAGCCTGGGAGACGAGGCTGCCACTTTGCTGATCAGTGTGCACAGACACAGCACAGTGGGGAATCCCACTGAGGGTGCCTAGACAGACAAAGGTGAATGCTCTAAAAGGTAGATCGCAGAAGACCAGCTAGGTGTCCAGGAAGCTGCAGGTTGAGTTAGTGTGCTTGGCTTACTGAGGGCTGTGCTTCTCAGGGTTATTGGACTGTTCTTGGGGCACTCCTTCCTGGGGTGGGAGTCATTAGAGCTTGGCTCAGTGCAGCGGATGGGCGGATTTACCAGGGAAGAGCTACTTCCCCAACCCCGGGAAACCAGGATGTGTGTCCTGAGACTCATGCTCACTCTGCACGTCCCTGAAGAAGAGACAGCAGCCACTGGGCCCTCTCAGACTCTGGCGGATGTCCCCCAGCCAAGCATGTCCAGCTCTGGTAGGTCTGGCAGTCCTTGGGGAGGGGTGGTGCTGCTTGGTGGCTACAGTGGACCCAGTACCCTGGACCTGGGTACTGGGAGAGGGAGGTATGGAGCGATTTCCTCTCTGGGGAGAGCCTTCCCTCTCCTTTGGGACCCTGCATTGTGAGTTCCAAGTGTCAGATGGGGTCCAGAGCCTCTCACCTAGGGCTGCGATTCACTACTCCTCCTCCTCCTCCTCTTCCTCCTTTCCTTCTTCTTCTTCTTTTCTTTCTTTCTTTCTTTCTTTCTTTCTTTCTTTTTTTTTTTTTTTTGAGATAGGGTTTCTCTGTATAGCCCTAGATGTTCTGGAATTCACTTTGCAGACCAGGCTGGCCTCAAACTCAGAAATCCGCCTGCCTCTGCTTCCCGAGTGCTGGGATTAAAGGCATGTGCCACCACAGCCCAGCTCACTCTATCTTCTTGCTGGAGGCAGAGCCTGGGTTTGACAGTCCTACTAAGCCAGGCTCAGCCTCCATTACCCAGAATGGTAGCTAGGAAGGCAGGAGTAAAAAGCAGAGATAGATTTATTCAAATGTGGCTACACTGGAAGGGGGAGAGTAAAGAGGTCCAGTGACTCCCCAGCTCATCTTTGGGGTCCTGACACGAAGCTTAGGTTTGAACAGAAGGTGAGAGCTTGTGTGTATGGCTCAGCAGTCCCAGGCAAGGTCTTTTCCAGGTGAGAAGCCTATGGCTCAGAGGAGTGGGTAGCCGTCTGGGAAAGTGCTTCAGTTGCTTTCTAGCTCTAGGGATAATAAAGGTGATTCGTTTCAAACTCAGGAAAATGGCAATGGGGAGGTAAAACAAACAAACAAACAAACAAACAAACAAACAAACAAACAGTGAAGAGGCTGGGAACCCTGCGAGTGGCTGCTCTCCCGTGCCGAGGGCTATGCTGGGATCATGGCTGCTCCCTGGTGCTCCCTGGGAGGCTATCAGCACCAGACATTTCGATAAAGCCAGGAACCCCTGAGGAATTCAGACTCAGGTTGCGTGGGTGGGTGGAGAGGTCCTATCATGCTGGGGACCAGCTGTGGCTGCAGACAGGGCTCTGGGCAAGAAGACAGACAGGACATGCTGGATTGTCCCAAGAGCCATATCTGCCAGGACAGGACATGCTGGATTGTCCCAAGAGCCATATCTGCCAGGTGGGGGAGGGGTGAGGGGAGATTTAGCATCATCTCCAACTTTTCTTGTGTCTATATAGTAATTCTACACTGAACATTTTACTTTTATTTATTTGTGTGTGTGTGCCTGTGGAGGTCAGAGGTCAACTTCGGTGTCATTCTTTAGGTTTTTTTGAGACAGAGTCTTTCACTGGTCTAGAACCCACTTAACATTTTGAGGCTGGAGAGGTAGATGGCTTAGTGGTTAAAGGCACTTCTGGATGTCCCAGATTCAGTTCCCGGAACCCAAGTGGTAGCTCACCACTGTCTGTAACTATAGTTCCAGAGGATCTGAAACCCTCTTATGACCTCTGTGGCCATCAGGCACACATGTGGTACACATCCGTCAAACCAGGCAAAATATTCAGATACATAAAATAAAAAGAAGAAGAACATATTAAAAGAGGAAAGCTTGGTGCTGTACACACCTGTAATGCCAGTGCTGGGATACAGAAATGGAAGGACAGCAAGTTTGTGGCCAGCTCGCACTGCAAGGGAGGGAGACTTTGCTTCAACCAACAAAGTTAAGAGGATAGCCCATGATCCAGGCATGGAAGCCAGAGCCCCAAGTGGCTCTGTCTGAGATGCACCATGGTCCTGCATGCCCTGTGAAACTGGAACACCATCTGTTGCCTCACTGCCTTGGGGAGTACCTAGCTCCATGGAGACTTACCAAGAAGGGTTACTGTTCTCAGACTTCATCTAAATCTGTATGAGTAGACTTTGCACATCCAGGCTTATTGTGAAGCTCTTCAACGTGGGCTTAAGGGGACATTGAGGGTGTGGTGGGGGGTAAGGAGGTTATTGGAAGAGTCATTAACTCAATGGACAGACAGAGACAGACAGACAGACAACAGCATGGCTGTGAAGAAACCGGAACACCTGTTGCAGAGGTGGAGTCTCTTCCTGTCTGGTTCTGAGGATGGGGGTGGTTTGACAACACACGCCTGCAGCTGGGGCTCTCGGACGTGTGGCCACCTGTGGCCCTTGGTGTCATCTCGCCTCCCCAGGTGAGAGAGCCTGGCACCTGTGAGTCCTTTAGCTAGGGGCTGACAGGCAGCATCTCAGTAGGAGCCTGTGCTATCTGTGAGGGAAAGGAAGGGCTGTGACCTGGCAGTAGCTGGGTTCTGACATCGTGTCTTACAAAGCCCTTACTGTGTGTCCTTGGGAATGTCACTTTCCATCTCTGTTCAGCCCTTCACCAGGAGGCTCCTTGATTGTTTTGGGGCACCCACAGAGGGTAGTTCCATCAGGTCTTAGTGCCTCAGGTTTGAGTCAGAGGTCTTGATAGAGGCCTCTGGAAGACACACAAAGGTGCAATGACTAAGGACTTTAATGCATTAAAATCCGTTTTGGGGACACTCTTGTTAGGACCCAGGATTGACTGCAAGGATTATGGCAAGCTGAACCGGTAAGTCAACTATGCCAGACAGTGAAGCAGACTGGTGGGGTCCTGGTTTCCCCTGCAGGCTGGCTGGGCCTGAAGTTTCCAAAGCACCCCCAACAACCCCCAAATCCTGTCCCTGCATGGGTCATTCTATGCCCTCTTCCTAACTCCTTAGGTCAGAGGCAGTGGTTGCCTTTGCTGTGCCCCATGGGTGTTGGGCTTGTTTTCCCAAGCGGGAACCATCAGCCCTCGAAGCATCTCCCAGTGAAGCAGCTCAAGCATGCACCGTTTAATATCCAGTCAGTTCCTTCTTACTTCCACCCCGACTCCCCACACTGTTTTTCCGTGGACTCCCAGCTCAGTTTGGTTTGGCTGAGTGACTTTGGCCACTCCCTTGGCCTCTCGGTGTCTGGTTCCCTCATAGAGATAAAACTGTACTTACCCTAGTGAATGATGGCAGGAGAGAAGTTGTGAGAACAGACCTTGGTCTGTAGTAAGCCTGTGTAATTGTTGGGTGATGTTACAAGTGCTGGTAGAATTTAGTGACTGATGGTTGCCCACGCCCTTGATGGATGGAGGAAGGAGAGAGCCCAATACTGTCCCCAGGACCCTAGAGACAGGCTTCTGGGGCCTGGCACAGCCTGCCTGTGTGTAGCTGTTTTGAGGTCAAAGGATGCTCTGCAGCTAGCTAGTCCCTGGGGCTGTCCCAATGTCTCCAGCTACTGCTGAGCCCGGGATGATGTCAAAAATGCAGCAGCCATAGGCTGAGAGCTAGAGGGGCCGTGCGAAGCTGAGCAAGAGTGGCCTTCGGGCTTGGGGAGCCTCCTGGGGGAGGGCTGAGTAAGTGGAGGTCCTGGGATGGTCATGCTCTGGCTCACAGGCTCCTGAGGCTGCTGGGGGCAGAGGTGGCCCAGCTGTGCCTGGAAGGAAATAAGATCAGAAAGGAAAAGATGAGTGGAGAGGGAGGGGAGATGGCCACACCATTTAAATCCCGTCATTTTGCTGACGTTATTCTCTCCAGTCCTGTTCTGAGGAGTCCTGGAGACACAGCTGTCACACTTGCAGCACCCAGACTTAGGAGGAACCAGCTCTGTGTCCAGAGGGTGACGGAAAGCCGGCCAGGAGTACCCTGTGTGAGTGCTGGGGACCGGGCAGGGTGTACAGGGAGGGGTGGCTTTGTGGGGTCCTTAAATCATAGCTTGGTTTCCTGGTCCTGGGCAGGCCATCAGAGGCACTGTCCATTAGAATTGATCAGATCAGCTACTTTTACATTCCAGAAGCTCATCTTGTTTGTTTGAACAGTTTGTACATGTCATGGGTTGCATAACCCATAGCACTTTTCTACTGGGATGGATTGAGATTAGCCCTTTGGGGGACCCACCTACTTGGCTCTTAGCTGGTGTCTGGTGGTAGTGTGAGGAGGAGGAGGCCTGCCAGGCATTAACTCTGTGACTCAGTAAAGGTACAACAGGCAACTTGAGTTGAGTGTGGGGGTACGCAAGCATAGGGGAACCTCCATTGTGGCATCTGGCACACTTCTGGTGTCTTCTGTCCCTGACTGCAGTGCTGGTTACCATGTGAGAGCCTGCCAACTCCATATGCCAATTGCACACATGCAGAGGCTGCCTCAGCCTCCTTGAGTTGTCTCTGGCCTAAGTTGTTCAGGGTAGAACTCCATTGTGAGAGCCATGTCCTTCAAATTTAAGCTTAGTCTGTTGGGAGGGGACCTCAGGCTAAGCGATGGCATTTCCCCCTTGGGTTTTCCAGTCCACACAGCTCATTCCAGGCTTCAGGAATTGGGTGTCACCTCACCATGCCTGTTTCACACTCTGGAACGTGGAAGTCACTGTGATAGCCCTTGGGCACCCTGTTACGAAGTTCCAGCATTCTCAGGTCATACGGCACGGCCCACAAGGCCACGTGCTTTGAGGATGGAAGTATTGTTTGCTGGTTTGATTTTGTTTCTGGAGGTTTTATTTTAGATAGAGGGGAGTGCATCTCAGTCTTGCCTCACACTGGCGGTATGGCTGAACTTCCGATCCTCCTGTCAAACCTCCTGAGTGGCTGAAGATGTTTGTCACCACACCCATACAGTGCTAAGGGTCAAACCCTCATGCTAGGTGAGCACTACCAGCTCCGATACATCCCCAGTGTAAATGTAGCACCATTATTGTCCTACAGAGATTGCATCTACCTCTGTGCCACTAGCTTTATTTTTTTATTTTACTTTCTTGGGTACAGCAAATTTTATTGATGGTAGTTAAGAGAGTCAGAAGGGCTCCTTAGTACCCCATTGCTCTTATTGCCCCTAGCTTTATGACAGAAAAGCTTAGTTGGAGTTGATCTTGATAACTGGTATTGGATCTTGACCAACTGAAGTTGATCTCTCACTGGAAGCCCCCAAGTGAGTCTCTGCATCCTCCTAAACTTTCCCTGCAGGGTCGCAGTCATCACCTGCAGACTTACACTGAAGTGTAAACAACTCATTCTTAAGGTCTAAATGGCAGAAGATCCAGCAATACCTCTCTTGGACATATACCCAGAAGATGTTCCAACTGGTAATAAGGACACATGGCCACTATGTTCACAGCAGTCTTATTTGTAATAGCCAGAAGCTGGAGAGAACCCAGATGTCCCTCAACAGAGGAATGGATACAGAAAATGTGGTACATTTACACAATGGAGTGCTACTCAGCTATTAAAAACAATGAATTTATGAAATTCCTAGGCAAATGGATCTGGAGGATATCATCCTGAGTGAGGTAACCCAATGACAAAAGAAGTCATTAGATATGCACTCACTGATAAGTGGATATTAGCCCATAAACTTAGAATACCCAAGATACAATTTGCAAAACACAAGAAAACAAGAAGAAGGAAGACCAAAGTGTGGCTACTTCATCCCTCCTTAGAATAGGGAACAAAATACCCATGAAAGGAGTTACAGAGACAAAGTTTTGAGCTGAGACGGAATGGACCATCCAGAGACTGCCCCACCTGGGGATCCATCCCATAATCAGCCACCAAACCCAGACACTATTGCATATGCCAGCAAGATTTTGCTGAAGGACCCTGGTATAGCTGTCTCTGATGAGGCTATGCCAGTGCCTGACAAATACAGAAGTGGATGTTCATAGTCATCTATCTATTGGATGGAACATAGGGCTCCCAATGGAGGAACTAGAGAAAGTACCCAAGGAGCTGAAGGGGTCTGCAACCCTATAGGAGGAACAATATGAACTAATCAGTACCCCCAGAGCTTGTGTCTCTAGCTGCATATGTAGCAGAAGATGGCCTACTTGGCCATCACTGGGAAGGGAGGCCCCTTGGTCTTGCAAACTTTATATGTCCCAGTACAGGGGAAAGCCAGGGCCAAGAAGTGGGAGTGGGTGGGTAGGGGAGCAGGGCGGGGGCAGGGTATAGGGGACTTTCTGGATACATTTGAAATGTAAATGAAGAAAATATCTAATAAAAAATTGGGGAAAAAGTCAAAATGGAGAAGCCAGATGAGTGTAGGGGAAGTGAGAATGGCCAGCACAGGGCCAGGAAGGCACGTGCCATCCGTCCACAGTGTGCCCAGGTACACCAGTGCTGACTCACCTGGTAGATGTTGATGGGAGTGTTGGTAGAGGCCGGTTGCTTCAGAAGCCCTGGAGAGCTTCCCAGAATGCTCTAAGGGGAGGGAGACCTTCAGAAGTGGCTTGGACCAGACTAAAGTTGCTGACTCTGATTTTGATCTAAAAACATCTGTTAGGTTGTGTATTTGCTAAAGCAAAAGTCAGGGACGTTAAGAAATTAGGTCAAAATCAAGGCCAGGGCTGGAGGTGCAGAGGGCAGCTAGGGTGTGCAGTTGTTATTGGCATCCTGATTGACAAGCCCTGAGCCTCAGAAGTGTTCTCCTCATCCGTACCCCTCCTCAGCTCAACTCCTGACAACAGCCCTGGGGTAGGAGGTGCTCAGGGCCAGGAGAGGAACGGGCACCACCCATTACCACAAGGCAGGCACAGAGCCACCTTTGAGACTGACTAGGTGACAGCTGGGTCCTAGAGAAAACTTCCCAGGCATGCATGCGACTTCCCCAACATCTGGTCCCCATGCTATTAGATTGGAGCCCACGGGCAGGCGGGAGGGAGTTCCCCAGCATTCCGTGGGAGGAGGACTGCTCCCAGACCAGTTTATTTTATCCAACCTCATAGATGCTCAAAGAGTCCCATGTGGGCCTCCTGAGCCAACAGCTCTTTCAAAAGTCTTCTTACAAAGTAAAAACAATCCTTGTACCAGGAAGAACCAGGGAAGACATTGCAACATTTGTGAGAAAGGTAAAGGGCACGTAAGCCCTCCCAGACCTGGAGTTATGCCAGGCCTGAGAGCTGAGTAAGGAGGATCGATGCCACAGTCAACCTCTTATGAAGTGAGATTCCCATCCATTAAAAGCATACATAAATATGCAAACTGGCACTGGTTGAACTGGAGAACAGGAAACAAAATACAGAAGTTCCGGAGGAACTGGTGTGCATTTTAAACCTTATGATGCATTACCATCACTAGCCCACAGGCCCTTCTGTAGTGGCTCAACATTAACTCTTTGTTTTGTTTTGTTTTGTTTTGTTTTGTTTTGTTTTGTTTTTCCAAGACAAGGTTTCTCTGTGTAGCCCTGGCTGTCCTGGAACTCACTCTGTAGACCAGGCTGGTCTCAAACTCAGAAATCCTCCTGCCTCTGCCTCCCAAGTATGGGATTAAAGGCGTGCGCTACTACTGCCCGGCTCAACATAACTCTTGTTGGACCACATTTTTGTCTCTTTTCCTCTCTCTTCCCCAAAACTCCTCTCCACTGGTGAACGATGCAATGTGTTGAACATAAAGGTCCCTTGGGTTCTACCCTTGGGTTTTAACAGGGAGTGAAGTTAGTCCTATATCCTTGATTGAAGAGCCATCCATCTTCCTCTATGAAGGAGGGTCACCCTCTTGACTAAGCATGCTGCTTTGTGAGAAATAACATGGGGCAGGAGTAAGGAAGCAGCTCACCACCCCTCTCTGTCTGTGTGTGCGCGCGCGCACACACACACACACACACATGCATTACTCAGTACAGAACTGAGCACAACCTTCTTGCGTGATTCATGCTACAGCTGAGTCTGTTTTCATGTTTCAGTGTATAGCAGTATATAGGTATGTGAGGAGGCTTTCAAGATAAGACATCAAAAGCACAGGCCAAAAATAGAGAAGGGGCAGAGATGGGATTATATCACACATTGCAGAGGAGAGACTCATCAGAATCCCACAGGGATCCTAGAGGGTATTGGAAATTATTTACAAACTATTGATCTGATGAGGGGTTAATACAGGAGTTGTATATAAAGGCATTAAGCCATTACCTGCCCCCTGACAACCCATCTTGTTTTAAAATGAGCAAATGATTAGCTGGGCACAGAAGCACATGCCTACAGTTTCAGTGCTTGGGGGAAGCAGGAGGAGATCAGGCCACCCTCTGCTATGTACCAAGCTCAAAGCCAAAACAAATCAAAGCAAACAGAGCAAAGTAAGCAAGCGGCAAGAGAGGGTGAAGACATGTCTCAGAAGAAGACACTGTGATCAATAGTACACCCAACTGTATCCCCCAAAAGTCAACATTGGTAACCATCAGTGAAATGCAAATACAAACCACTATGAGGCATCACTCCACTCTGGTAAGAATGACTAATACCAAAAAGATAGGAGGCAGAGAGCCAGAACCAGTTCAAAGCAAGCCTGGTCTACACAGCTAGTTCCAGGCCATCCAAACAAAACCAAAACAGGAACAGCAGAAAACCCTTTTGGCTGTGATGCACAGAAAGCAGAGGCTTGTGTGCTGCCAGAGGCAAACGAACGTAGCCACCTCGTGCTTTGAGTTTGGCCAAAAGGCCTAGGGAAAATGCCCCACTACCAAGGCAAGCAACATGAAGATTCTCAAAATAACTTCAGAATAGAACCACCCACAAAAGATATGCATATGCACTCTCTAAAAGGCAGGTCTCATAGGAGTTGTGAGATGAGCAACTGTGGAAGGTGTGAGAGGCTGGTGGACGGGGTGGGGGGTGGGGGGTGGGGTGGGAGTGAGGACAGAGTCAGCAGAGGAAGAGGTGCTGGTGGGTGCTGCTTGGTGCAGTGACTGCACATAATCATGCATCTGTGTATTATATTTTTAAAAGCTTGAAGACAGACTCTCATTAGAGTCGGGGAGAAGCACCCTTCCCACAACCCTGCAAGCGAGGAGTCAGGGCAACAAGGAGAGAGACTCCTGAGGAGCAAAGCAGCAGGAGAACTGGAGGGAAGGGGAGCAGAGGAGCTGACTAACCAGCCACCCGCACCTAAGCAGCTAAGCCCAGCTCTAGCTGGGGGCAGAGACCAGGTACTGCAAGCATCAGGTAAGCCCAGGTGCTGACAGCTACCCTACAGACATCAAGGGTGAGAAGTCCACACTCCTTCCTAGCTTTAAATATGGTTCAGGGGATCTGCTCAAAAGGTGACACCCACTTTGCAAAGCATGCAAAGAAGGAATCCAGGCTGCAGCTCTGAAGGCTCCAGGGCTGTAACAAGGAGCCCTGGAAACCAACGGACCGGGGCAGATACAAGTCAGGTGCCTATGGACATCCAGTTGCATTGATTGGTTGGGAGATGGCTTGTCAGATGGTGTAGTGTTGGGGAGAATGACACAAAGGAGTTACACGGTTAGGGGCTTGGTCTATGATGGGGCTATTCGGGGAGCCCTCCATAGGTGATCACTCAGACTGTTTATAGCCAATTGAAAATCTTTATTCCAGCTGTCTGGGAGTTCGCTCAGGAAAATGGGACCCAAGTGTAGCACTGAATGTCCAAGGCAAGGGGGATTTGAAGGCAAAACCCTCATCCTGACATCTTACTTTGTAGTAAAAAATATCTGTTATCCCAGCCCATGGTTTCTTCCCCACCTTAGACCATTAATGTTCCTGGTGTGAAAAACACACATAGCCTTTATATTTTTAATATGCCTTAGGCAGTACAATAGCTAGGCGGCTGTCTATCCTCCATGCTGTTAGAATCTACTTTCGATAACCCCAAGTTGTCTCTTATTGTGTTTCGTCTGGGCTGCACTTAACCCCTCTTGGTTGTTCTCTTGGCCCTCAGCCCATGGCAGCCATCGTTCTCCCTCCTGCACATTCTTCTTTTTCCATAGCAGCTCTCCTTCTCCCTCTTCCTGGTCCTTTCTCTCCAAGCCCATGGAACCTCCACCCCACCTATGTCTCTTCTGCCCAGCTATTTGGCTATTGACATCTCTATTCACCAATCAGAATTAACTTAGGGGCAGGGTCCCAGGGGCTATGTGCAGATGCCAGGTCTTGGGGGCCCCCTGAACTTAGCATTACAATAGACAGTAAGCGCACGCCTTTAGTCACAGCACTTGGGAGGTAGAGGCAGGCAGATTTCTGAGTTCGAGGCCAGCCTGGTCTACAGAGTGAGTTCCAGGACAGCCAGGGCTACACAGAGAAACCCTGTCTTGAAAAACCAAAACCAAAACAAAACAAAGCGACAAAACCTCAACCCACTTGGCAGGTGCAGGAGTGGGGTCAGGAAGAGGAGCTTTTAGTAAGTGAGCAGTTTAACAGAAGGTAAGATAAGCTATCTGGAGTGAGGGGATGCCAGGCCTGTCATAAACTTGCTGTTTCTGCCTGCCTCTGATCCAGAGGAGACTGGTGGTCTCGGGGCCAAGCTTGAAGACACTGGACTGAGCTGATGGTTCTTTTCTAACTCTGATCCCAGTGGCGTCTGCCCTGCTCTCGTAGCAGAGACATTCTGGAGCTAGCTTCAGTTTGGGCATTAACTACACCCCTGGACACATGTACTGGAAACTCCCGTGCCAACCATGCCACCCCACAGGCCATTGAAACCCAGTAGGTGACAATGGCCAGATCCTGGCCACCCCATGTCTACATGTTGGCAATCCTGAGCCCACATGTTAACAGTCTCTGGTGCAAGGTGACAGTTCTGGACAGACGATGCTCCCCTTAACATGCCCAGTGAGAGTGTGGAGTCCACCTGCACTACACTTCAACTTGCATTGTGTATGCTGAGGGGCCTCTCACCTCAGGCATTTAGCCACAGCGTCAAGAAAGGTATCAACTTAAGGAAGGATGGCTTTTTTTGGCTCAGGTGTTTGTGGGGATACAGTCTTTCATGGTTTAGGTTCCTTTCTCTAATCTCTGTATCTGTGAGCATGGGAACATGCGTGTGGACATCAGAGGACAGGCTCGTGTTTCAGTGTCTTCTCCTCTAGCACAGGCCAGCTGGCCTGAGAGCCGCTGATGCCTCTGCCTCTGCCTCCGCCTTGTAGGAGTTCTGGGATTACAGATGTGCCATCTGCCTCTGGCTTTGCGTGGCTACTGAGGGTGCTCCTACAGCTGAGTACTTGGTACAGCTAAGTACTGTGGTGTCTTCTTCATTCAGCTCCTCTGCCCACTGAGCCATCTCCTCAGGCCCTCATTGCAGTGGCTTTTCTTTTCTGCAGAGCTCGAGACATGCCCACCACTGCTTCCCCGCTGCCTCTCACCACCATCGGTTCCGAGAACAGCAGCTCCATCTACGACTACGACTACTTAGACGACGTGACCATCTTGGTTTGCAGGAAGGATGAGGTCCTGTCCTTTGGAAGAGTCTTTCTGCCGGTGGTCTATAGCCTGATCTTCGTGCTGGGCTTGGCCGGCAACCTCCTTCTCCTGGTGGTGTTGCTCCACTCTGTGCCTCAAAGACGGATGATTGAGCTTTACCTGCTGAACCTGGCCGTCTCCAACCTCTTGTTTGTCGTGACTATGCCCTTCTGGGCCATCTCTGTGGCCTGGCATTGGGTTTTTGGCAGTTTCTTGTGCAAGGTGATAAGTACTCTCTACTCCATTAACTTTTACTGTGGTATCTTCTTCATCACTTGCATGAGCCTGGACAAATACCTGGAGATTGTCCACGCTCAGCCTCTCCACAGACGGAAGGCCCGCTTCAGGAACCTGCTTCTCATTGTCATGGTGTGGATCATAGCCCTGGCCATCTCTGTCCCGGAAATGGTCTTTGTGCAGGTCCACCAGACCTTAGATGGTGTGTGGCACTGCTATGCAGATTTTGGCGGGCATGCGACCATTTGGAAGCTGTACCTGCGCTTCCAGCTGAACATTCTGGGGTTTCTCCTCCCACTCTTGGCTATGATCTTCTTTTACTCCCGCATTGGCTGCGTTCTGGTCAGGCTGAGGCCGCCAGGCCAGGGCCGGGCTCTGAGGATGGCTGCGGCCCTGGTGATAGTCTTTTTTATGCTGTGGTTCCCATATAACCTCACCTTGTTTCTGCACTCGCTGCTGGACCTGCATGTATATGGGAACTGTGAGGTCAGCCACCGTCTGGACTATACGTTGCAGGTGACAGAGAGCCTGGCCTTCTCCCACTGCTGCTTCACCCCGGTCCTCTATGCCTTCTCCAGTCGCCGCTTCCGCCAGTACCTGAAGGAGTTTCTGTTTGTGGTGTTGAGACGGCACCAGGCACCTGGCACCACCCACGCCCCTCCCTCTAGCCATTCAGAGAGCAGCAGGGTTACTGCCCAGGAAGACGTGGTCAGCATGAATGACCTTGGCGAGAGGCAGTCTGAGGACTCCCTTAACAAGAGGGAGATGGGGAATAATTGGGCCTAATTGATGAGTCACAGTCTGGGAACAGCACTGCTCTCTCTGAGGGACAGCGTGACTGTGCTGTTCGCCCCAGTGATTCCCAGTGATTCCCGACCACCAGCAGGCCCTACTCACTACAGTCTCTTCCTCCTTCTGCTTCCTGGACCCCACCCTCTCTGCTGAACCACTTCAGCTCTTCACTGATCTCCCTCTGCTTCCATCCCAGCGCTTCTGTGGCCTCCTGGCCCCCAGCAGCCTATGAGGTCGCTCCACTTTTAGCCTTCACACCTTCAAGGGCTATGTGATCAGTCTGTGACTTCATCTCCACCGAACTCCCTCTTGGTTTCTGGGTTCAGGGTGCATTGGCTTCCACTCGTTTCTGAGGCATTCCAGGTTCATTCCAGTAGGGAGAGTTCAGCTATGCCATCTATCTCTCTGGACATCTTCTTCACCAGCCTTTCTCCTGGGGATGAGTTTGGCTCATTCCTTCACTTCCTGGGAGTCGTGGCTCAGATCTCACCTTGTTGGTGAGGAAGGAGGCCCTGTGCCTGCCCTGCTCAGTGCCCTGTCCACACACCTGATGCCCACGTGCTTCTACACGCACTATTTTCACTCTGTACAGGGATTTCTCCTGTCGTGCTCCCTGAAGACTGCCTCGAGCCCACCCACGCAGGTGAATGGCTCGCTGCTCTCCTCAGGCTCCTACCACAGAAGCTGGTGTGTGGAAGGCCTTTGGAAAGCTGCTGTGGCGTGTGAGTGAGCACTGTGCATTTCTGGGGACAGCCACAGGCTCTCCATCCTCCAGGGCCCCTTTCTCTGCAGCTCAGACAGGATGATACTTCCCAGCCTTGTGTGCAGTCCAGCCAGTTAATGGCCCAGAGATGTGCAACCTGCAGGAGGAAGGCGGAGACCATCTCAGCTCTGGTCTTGGGGACTGTCAGTCAAGTTCAAAGCTTTAGACTTTACAAAACACACGCCCGTAAGCCGGCATCCCCTTAACACATCCTGCTGAGAAAACTGGGTATCCACGTGTAGAAGATTAAAACTAGATTCCTGTCTCTCATCTGATACAAAGATCAGCTAAAATTGGATCAAGGACTCTAACATATGACCTGAAGCCTCGAAACCATCAGAGAAAACCATAGGGGAAACAACTAAAGACATCATCAGAAGCAGGGTCCTTCTGAGCAATGCTCCCATAGCTAGGGAATACTCAGATCACATGAAATTAGAGTCTCCACCGTACAGAGACAGGGTCAGAATCAAGAGACTGTTTACAGACAACGCTGCCAGCTTTCACCTCACAGGGCCCAATATTCAAACTGTATAGGGAACAAAAATGTTGACTAAGTCAAATAATCCAATAAAATAAAATGGGTAAGTGATTTGAACAGATGTCTCTCAAAAGAAGAGCTGATAATACATGAAAAACATTTTTCATTCTTGCCCATCACAGAAATGTAATCAAAATGATGTGCATGTGTGTGCACACGCATGTGCATGTGAGTGCAGATGCTCATGAGTATGTATGTGCCAGTGTATGAAAATCAGAGGATAACCTCATGTGTCATTTCCTAGGTGTCATCCACCTTTGTTTTTTGAGTCAGATTTTTCTGGCTTTGAACTCATGAAGCAGGCAAGGCTGACCACCCTGTCTCCCTGTTCAACGAAGAGGTTATACCTGTTTGCACACCTTGCCTGGCTTTTTCATGCAGGTTCTGGGGTCGGACTCAGGTCCTGGTTTTTGTCCAGGTGCTTTCCTGACTCCTCTTTGGCCCATGGCACTTTCTCAGCAGCAGCCAGACATCTCCCACCCCCTCCCACCTCCACCCCCGGCCTCCATAGCACCCACCACTCCCTGCTACTCTCTGCACATCCTGACATCTCTCTTCTCCGTCCCTTCCTTTAACACAGCTTACTTCCAGCCATGTGAGCCCTCACTCATCCCACGGGCTGTGGGGACGGTCACCCTGCCCCACGCTCTGGTTTGGATCTGAGTTCCACGTGTGTTCCACGTGAGTTCCACACCTGAAATGCTTGGTTCCAGCTCTAGTGCCTCAGGTTTCTCTGTCCAAGGCCCCAGGTCTTCCATGTCAGGGGGGCCCCAGGTCCTCCATGTCAGGGGGGGCCCCAGGTCATCCATGTCAGGAGGGGCCCCAGGTCCTCCATGTCAGGAGGCCCCAGGTCTTCCATGTCAGGGGGCCCAAGATCCTCCATGTCAGGGGGGCCCCAGGTCCTCCATGTCAGGAGGGGCCCCAGTAGCCTCCCACAGCTCTTTATCTGCAGTTGGTGATTTGTCTCAGAACGTGGGGGAAGGGTATTAGAACTCCTGAAACTGAGATACAGCCCAAGCTATGGTGACCAATGTCTCCTGAGTCCCTCGCTTTGTGCCCATAGTGCACAGATGGGATGAGACGTGGTACGTCAGGCACGTGCATCCAGTGGCTC
This sequence comes from Mus minutoides, assembly GCA_902729485.2. NCBI lineage: Eukaryota > Metazoa > Chordata > Mammalia > Rodentia > Muridae > Mus > Mus minutoides. The sequence goes on from LR753373.1 coordinate 561,243, forward strand.
TTGTCACCAGCCTTGGTGATATATGTGTATCTGTGTGGGACATGCACGCACATGTGTCTGTCCCTGAAAGTATTTGTGTGGGTTGCGTAAATACTTATCGCTGTGGGTGTGGATTGGCTTAGAATGTGCACCTGGTATGTGCCTACGGGCTTTCTAACTGTTCCTACATGCCAATGTACACGTGGGTATGCGCCTCCCGGGAGAGACAAACTCAGTCAGCAGCGCTCTGAGGGAGAACAGGCGGTAGACACACCCTCCTGCTCATTGCTGTAGGAACCCTGTGTAGCAGCTCACCAGTCCTCACAGGCTAGGCTGACTGGAGCCTCTTCTTCCCACACCTACTTCCAGGCCTGTGTATTGCTCTGCTCCATGCTCTGTCTTTACAAGGCCTATAAGCCTGGCAGAAGCGACTGCCTGCAGCTAAGCTGCGGGTCCCTCAGCTCTGTGCTTTGAGACTGGAGTATTCAAAGCGGTGATGTGGATCAAGTCTTTTCCTTTCCAGGTACCCAAAAACCATTGAGGAGAGTTGTTTTACTTTGTTTTGTCTTTACATAGTTTGGAGATGACAAGCTCTTACTGTGAAGCCTAGGCTGCTTTTGATCATGAATCCTCCTGCCTCAGACCGAGTCCCTGGTGTGTGCCATCAGCCCCAGCTGAAAAGACAGCTCTGGTCTGGCTTTACTTTGAGCTGTCTCCAGGGAGAGGATCCACTTGCTGTTCTCTCCCTGGAGACTCTGAGCAGGAAGGAGCTGAGAGATGTAGATGTGACGCAAGGGACCCAGGACTGCTGCTGGGCTGGGCCAGTGTGACCAGCTGTACCCTCTGCCAGGGCTGTCTCCATCTGTCCTCATGGGTGGGTCCCAGAACCACCAGAGCCAAGGAGTGAGCCCGCCGGAGTATGCTAACCTGTCCGATTACTCCTGCCCACCAATCCTCTGAGTGTGTGTGACACGATAGAAATGTGATTTCTAGCCTTGGCAAATTTACTTTGTACTCAAATCATTTCCTGCCCTCCCATGACCTCAGCATCCTGGTACATGAAACAGGTGACTTCACAGCTAGACAGGGTTCCTGGGTTGGGAGGATGAGCAAGGGATGGCTCACAAGCTGTGGCTGGCCGGTAGCAGGGCCTGGCTGGGTGAAGACAGGCTGCGGACAACTGTGCTGAAACGATCCTGGAGAAGGTGGTCCAGGCAGTGCAGATGACCTCACCAGCTCAGGGCCCCGGGCCAAGGGCCTCCCCTGACCTTGCTCTGTGTCCTCTCAGCTTGCCTGTTCTGTCCTGAGCACTGCTCTGATACTAGGCAGAAGTCCAAACTGGGGGCAACTAGCTGTGTGACTCTACACCAAGAACTACCTCTCTCCAATGAGGTCAGTCTGAGGTCTGATAGAGCCCCTAGCTGGCCAGGAGCACTGAGAGAGCCTGTCCACTTCTACAAGGCTAGGAACCCAAGGGGAGGAGATGCACATGGACCAACTCACTGGGCAGAAAGGGGGGCAACCTCTGTGGCCTTGACAGGCCTACATTTTGTGTCTCCCATTTCCACATATCCAGGGGGGCATGGAACAGGAGCCTGGCCTGTGAACGGACTACTCATGCCCAAGGCTTGAGTCTCCTGAGTTAGAACAAGAAGCTCTCAACTGCAGGGCAGCTTTCCAGAAAGCTCACCTTTTTGAAAAAGACCTTGGACCTTGTATGAACAAAGGGTGTGTGTGGGGTGTCAGGTCTGGTGTGCGAGATAGCAGTAGAGGTGACAGAAAGTGATATCTCAGAGGCATTACTGGGTTTGAGTGGACAGAACTGGGTCGGTTGTCTGTGAGGGAGGAGGTTGTTTGTGTTTGGAGTATGCTCAGGGTCATGGGTGAAGAGCAGTCTGGAGCAGAGAGGCAGGAGAGTAGGAAAGGGAGCCATTCGACAGAGCATGGGACAGATGCTGAGTTTTGCATGAACCAAGCATATCTGAGGAGCTGTGAGATCCCACAGGGAGATGGAAGGCATGTGGGCAGAGAAAACCAATACAGTGGTGCCCTTGCAAACCATGGGGAAAAGAGGCAGAGCAGACACAGACATAGAGGGGGCACCTCTGAGTGGCTCCTGTATCAAATGTGGCCATTCTCCATGTTTGGCTCCTAAGCCCGAAGCCTGTGGCTAGACCACTTTCAAAAACACCAAAGAGTTCAGGAAGTTCTCTGGAAGTTCTGGGCTAAGGGAAACACACCACAAAACAAGCCTCAACGTAATCCTTTGCTTTTATATCTATTAGGAAATTAACAATTGCACACATGGCTCAATTCCAGTGAGCCATATCTCTGGAGTCTGTGCTGGTAGGATTTGGAGTAAGGGCCTTGAGTAAGGCAGGTTGGATGGGTTGAGGCAGCATTTGCAAGATGCCATTTGACTCACGGGAGCTGGTTCTGTCCTCCAGGATGAGTCAAGTGTGGAAGAGCAATCAGTTGTAAATTGAGCTGACCACATGTGTTCCTCCTGAGAGGAGGGTTAGGCAGAGACCGCTGAAGGGATGGCGTCTTACGGTGAGAGCCGGGGAGAGGAAGGAGTGCCTCAGAGCCAGAGGATGGGTCTTCAGTGCTGCTCTGGGTTGCAGGGTGTGCTCAGACCTGAGCTCACTGCATGGGCTTCAGGCGATAGCGGAAGCGTACCTCGTGGCTGGGCTGTGAGGTGCCGAAGCCCCAGCGCCTTGGGTCAATGGGGGGCACACGCATGTCGGGGTCGACGAGCTCGAAGTCGAAGTACATAAGCATAAGGAGGACAAAGATCTTCATCTCGCTGAGGGCAAAGAACCTGCCGGGGCACTTGGAGACACCCGAGCCCCAAGGCATGCTGTAGTAGTGGATCTTCTTGCCTGACTTGTAGAAGTTCACTTTCCGGGTGCCATCCGGGTTGAGGAACCGATCATACTTGAAGGCTGTAGGCTCAGGGTGGATGTCGGGGTCCATGTGTACTGAGAGATAGGGGAAGAGAGCCACCTTATCTCCGCGACGGATCTGGTACTCTTGCCCACTGGCCATCTTCAGGACGTAATCCTCCTGCACCACCCTCAGGAGGGTGGGGCTGGCACAGAGACGCAGAGTCTCCTCCATCACGCTGTCCAACACGGGGGTGCATTTTAGCGCACTGGGAGTGAACGTGAATGACTTCAGGGCACTGGGAGTGAACGTGAATGACTTCTCGGCTTCCAGCCTGGTCTCACCCATGACCCGGGTGGCTTCCTCACGCACGGCCTTCATGGCATCCCGGTGCTTCAGCAGGTATAAGAGGACCCAGAAACAGGTGGGTCCCGTGTTCCCCTGGGAGGCCCAGAGCATCATAAAGTTAAATTTGTTCTGCATGGATGAAGCTTCTCCTCGATCCCTCAGAAACTGAAGCATGTAGCCTAACCAACCACTTATGCCGTCTTTCTCCAGGCTTCGCTCCACAGAGACTCTCTGGTGGAAGAGACGCTGCAGCTGCCTCACCTCCACCCACTCCCGGGGCCCAAGCAGGGAGTAGACAAACCTGGGGAAGAGCAAGTCAAATCGGAGGAACTTTGTGAACAGCTCATCGGCCTCATCCAGATCTTGCTGCTTGTCCTTGGAGTGGCCGAATAAGCTCAGGAAGCCAGCCTTAAACATAATTCTGTAGCAGAAGCGAAAGAGGCCGTCTTCTTGCCAGGACCTGGCACCTAGACTCCAGCCTTTGGGCCCCAGCATCACCAAGGATAGGCTGTCCAGCATGGCTTGGTTGAGGTCCTCCAAGCCTTGCCCCATCAGATGCTTGGTACTAGCTGAGTGGATCATCTTGTAGTCCCCATCTCCAGGCTGGTACCCAAACACCTTGAGCACTAGTTCTTTTGCATATGACACGAAGTCCAGCACTTTCCCTGTGTTCTTAATGATGGGGCCAAAGGACAGGGGGTCCATGACAAAGGTGAAGTACTGGCCTCCCAGCTGCACCGTGAAGACATCCCCGTGCTTAGCCTGCATCCCCTTCAAGAATTCAAACATATTCTTCCGGAAAGCCATGGCGTGACCCAGCCAGGGCACAAAACCCTTGTCCAGAGGTGGCTCCCAGGCCCTGCGGCGCCTGAGCAACAAGGACAGGCATAGGCATCCCACAACCATGAGCAGGGCTCCTAGCACGGGACACCACAGCATCATGGCCAGGCTCCAGCAGGCTGAGTCCACTTGTCAGCTCTACAGCGCTGGAATTGCTTTATGTGGCCTTCACAAGTTGACAACACAAAGGTTCATGCCCTTGGACTTCGCTCAGAGGCTGGGATGTGGTAAATAACTCTAGTTAACTGGCACAGGGAGGGAAAATGTTATTCTAATTTAATACATGACACAGCAGAGCTCGGCCAGGTAAGAGGAGGAAGAGCTGACTAGAGAGTCGATGAAAGAAAAGAAAAGCCACATGTTGTGTGCCAGCTATGCACTTTGCTCTGACTGTTNCACTGCTCACCCCCATGTCAGTGCTTTTGGGAGGCAGAAGAGAGAATTCATAAAAAGCTCCTAGGACAGTGTCTGGCTCAGGTTAGCATTCTCTATATGTCATTGCTTGTTGTAAAGCTTTATCACACACTCTGCTCCCTCCCATGGTGCCCATGGCAACTGTGTATCCTTTCCTGGGTTTCTTGCCCTGTGGTTTTAAAGACGCCTTCAGATGATATGGAGTCTTGCTGAGTCATGTTTACCTCTAGCTTGTGAACAATTGCTGTGTCCAAGGTGTCTGGTGAAACTATAGGCTTGAGGAAAGCTAAGCATCTGTTAGAGTGATAACTCCAGCAGTGGATGTGGCATGAGTAAATCTATCTGTGGGAGCTCAGAGAACCCCCTAGACTGGGGACACAAGAAGAGGCTCAGGCTCTCGTCCCAGAATCCCTCATCTGGACTTGCCCTCAGGGCCTTGCCTGTTCAGCTCTCTAACACAAAGATGGAATCCTGTGCTGTAAATTGCCAGGGGCAACAGTGACCTCAATTCCTTTTCTTGTTTCTTCATGGCTCAGTATACAGTGGGAAGACCTGACATCCTTCTACTCAATACACAGTCCCTCTGACAGCTGCCCAGCCTCGGGCTTTGGAAGTAAACCAGGAGCTATTGAAGAGTCTCCATCTGCTAGTTTCCTGCAGGAGCAGCAGGTGAGTGGGTTCGTAGAGACCATGTCTCCTTAGTTGGCCTCAGATGCTATCTGATGGCAATTTTAGCTTTGGGGTTAGATGAAACTCAGGCATCTGATTATACACTCTGACAGGACTGTAGGTAACGAATAACTACTTAAGGGCCAACAAACCCTAAAAGAATTTGGCTTTGGATCTGCAACATTCCAGCTCTCCATACCCACTGAACTTTTCATCAGTCAGTCTAACAGAATAAACACTTTCTGTCGTACAACAGAATGTGTGCCTTTCTTTTTCTGGAAGTTTCTGGAACTATTGTCTAACTTCCTCATCCATGAATAGGGGCTTAGACTCCTTAGAGCATCCCTCTGTAATTCCTGCTGGCTGAGCTTCCTCTGCCTCAAGCCGTTCTCACCAGCAAGGAGCAGGGACTATCATACCTTGCCTCGAGGAAGTCCTCTGTGATTTCAACTGCAGAGTGTACTTAGGACCATCCCATCGCTGGGGCTTCGGGTTGAGTCATAAACTGTGATCCAAACACATCAAGATGAAATCTGTCCTGCAGTTTTAATGCATGGAGCATTTTACTTCTTGCCCTTCATCCACTCGCTCCTTCCCAGAGCATGTAGCCAGTCAGAATGTGTGCCTGCGTGTGTGCCTGTGTGTGTGCCTGCGTGCGTGCGTGCGTGCGTGCGTGCATGCGTGCATGATGCATACGTGCATGCATTTGTTAAGGTTTCTATAGCTGTAATAAAACATCATGACAAAATCAACCTGAAGAGAAAGGGGTTTACCTCAACACCCAGGTCACACTTCACTGTGGGAAGCCAGGGCAGGAATCAAGGCAGGGACCTAGGAGCAGAAGCTGAAGTAGAGTCTGTGAAGAAATGCTGCTTGCAGGCTTGCGTCCCATGACTTGCTCAGTCTACTTTGACTACCAGCATGGCGTGGTACTGCTCTCAGTGTGATTAACCTTCCTACACCAATCATTAATCAAGAAAATGCACTCTAGTCTTGCCAACAGGCCTACCTGGTGGATGCTCCTTCCTCTTTCCAGATGACTCTTGCAGGATCAGGTTGACAAAAACTAGCTAGTACAGGCTTTCTTACAGAGGCTGGTTTGCTAAGTGCCGGCAGCTTAACTGGATCTAAGACAGAACCAGCCAGTCTCCTTAGCTGTGGACTTTAGCGCCTAATGACAGAGAAGAGGTGTTAGACCACTGCCCCAGATATACAAGTACAATTATGCTAAATAATGCAGAAAGCAGAACTCGATAGGACACACACCAATTGTGTGACTGAGTTGAGCCTGCAGGACAAGACAACGTCACACTGTGCTTTGAAGGGTGTTGCGTTGGTGCCAGTGGAAGCAGAGTGAATGCTCAGCTTAACATGTCAGTGCAAAAACCAGCTTTCACCTCCAGGTGAATGGCATAGTTTATTCCAGAGTGGAGTGAGTGTCCATGGGCCTGGAACACAGGTTTAGATTACCTCAAATTAATATTGCATTATAGTAATGGTTTTGTAGAGTTTTTATAACAAAGGTCATCATGACTCAAGAGACTTTTCAGAAACCGTGGTGAAAACATTAGGAAGGTGGCTACAGAGTAAGGGGGACTCTTTGCTACAGGCCTCAGATGCTAAGGAAGGTGGTTACAAAATAGCAGGGACTCTCTGTTACAGGCCTCAGATGCTGTCAGACAGTTTTAGCTATTGGGTTGGTAGAGGCTAGGGTTTTGCTTGTAGTCTCCAAAAGTGTTGCTGAAAATATTTACTCTCACTCCAGGATTTCTACCTTGCTTTTGATTATTCAGTTTCCAGATAAAAGAGACACATAACTTTTATTATTTATAACAAGCCTCAATCAGCACAAGAGCTGAGCAGATATCAGTCCTCCATGCTATCATATGTATTTCCCAGCTAATAATCCCATTACATCATTTGCCATGTTTTGTCTGGGCTGCTCTTAACTCCAGCGAGCCACCCACATGGCTGTTATTTTAAGATTCTTACGCCATAGCGACTCCCTCCCTTTTTTTTTTTCACCTTCTTCTCTCTCCTTATGGTCTCCTCAGCCCCCAAGCCCGGGAACCCAAGACCCTGCCTGTCTCTCTTCTGCCCAACTATTGGCTGTTGGCATCTTTATTCACCAATCAGGGATAGCTTGGGGTGCGGGGGAGGGCTACACACTGTTGGGTATGTGCAGACTCTTTCATCCCTGGAGGCAATCAGGTCTTGGGAGCCAATATTTAGCATTACAGTAAAGCAAAAGACCAAACCTCAAGAATCCCTCCCCCATTTTTTTTTTGTCTAATTGAAAAGGCTGCTTCTCTTATAGAAATAAACAGCACACAGTAGGAACAATATGAAAAATTATAAAAACTATAAGGTATGATATACATTTAAAAAGTCCAGTCTGTTTGTATTTGGCAACTCAGGAGAAAGTATTTTATTATCCTATTCTGGTGAGTTCAGAGTTTTATATCTAAATTATTTTCTATCCTAACTTGTTTTACCATGCTAAAAACACCTTCTTAGACCTAGAACAACTTCTTAAATCCTAAACCACTTACGCTTATAGTAAGACTATGACTATCCAGTCTTCAACCCCATCAGAGGCCTGAAAATGAAATAAATATTACCTGAGTATGGCTGTGTATAGCTGAAGTTCTGGCTAGAGACATTTTTATGTCTTAGCCAATTTCAGGGTTGTTCCCATGTAGAGGGATCAGCAAATCATGTTACCTGTCCTGTTTGGTTTTCTTGACTTTTTTTTTTCCCTTCCTGTCTGTAGCCAAGATCTTCAGGGAGCCTTCCTTAAACAAATCTGATCCTTATTACTTTGGAATGGACTCAGAGCCTTTAGAGCCTCTCTCCAACATAGAATGCCTTTAGTCCAGCAATTTGGAGTCATTAAGAGTACAGATTGGTCCATATTGGTGTATTTTGTTCATGTTAGGCCCTGGTTCTTCTTCTCACCTCCATGCTCAAAAAACCAAACCAAAACAAAAAACTCAGACTCAAAATATATTTACAAATATCTTGGCCTGGTCCAACAAATTGTTGGTTGGCCAACAATAAAGTATTGGCTAGTCCAATAAATAAATGCCATGGGGTAATAATCTTAAAATAATGGCCATGTGGATTGTCTAATTGAAGCTAATAGCAACCTAGATGAAACATGGCAAATTATATAATGGAGTTATTGGCTGGGAAATACACATAATAGGATAGAGGATAGATATCTGTTCCTTCGCTAAGAGGCTAAGATAACTAAGGGTGTGCTTTGGAGACATTGGCAGGACTGAGTGGGGACTAAAATGACTGACATTAAGTTCCCACTCTGTGCATGATTCATCAGTGGTCTTCTTCATTTCCCCTCAGACCGTCGCTATGGTGGTTTGCCCATAATGAGGAGTGCCCTCCATGGGTTCAGGTACCTGTAGAGATGGTTACAGTTGATAGAAAGGTTTAGGAATTACAGCCTTGCTGGAGGAGGTATGTCACCAGGGACAGGCATTGAGAGTTCACAGCCACTCTCCATGTGTTGCTTCCTGTGTGTTGTGCTTGAAGACATGAGCCCTTCTCTTCCTGCCCCAAGCCTCTCTGCCTGTCCCATGTTGCCTGCCTCCCCACCACGATGGACTCTCACCCCCTCTTCAACCGTAAGCCAAAACAACTTTCTTCCATATTGCTTTTGCTTGTGGTGTTTTATCACAGCAACAGAAACAGAATGACACCATCACCATTCTCTTTTTGAAATTAAGAAGTTTCATGTAATGTGTGTGTGTTGGGTGCGGCACTTATGCATCTGAGTACAGTACCCATGGAGGGTATCAGATCTCCTGGAGCTAGAGTTATCATCAGGTGGCTGAGCTGCCCAATGTTAAAAAAAAAAAATCCATTTTTCCTCTTTCCAGCCCCTGCTCCCAGAATGATACCTCTGAAACTAATCACTTATTAATAAATGCCAAAACACAGGTTTGGTTCATTCCCTGGCTAGCTTGTAACTTATTTAACCCATCTAAACTATTCTATGTTTTCCATATGGTTAGTTAAACTCTCCTCAGTTTCACGTATCCAAGACCAGGGTGAATCTCACCTTTATCCTACCATGAGTTCAGGATACCTATCAGCTACCTGCTAGTTTATATCCCTCTCCTCAGTGTTCTGGGGGTGGGGTGTGGGCAGGGAGATCTCCTAAAAAAAAAAAAAATCTCGCAAGGCTCTGACTGTCTCCCAGAATTTTCTCTCTTTCTGCCAGTGTCCCACCTCAGCCCATTGACCTTAGTCTTTTTTTGTTGACAGGTGATGCTTATACAAGATTCTTTCTATAGCCCAGCATGGGTGCTAGGTACTGAACTCAGTCCTCTGGAAGAGCACCACTGCACCATCTCACCTGCCTATAAGAGATTATCTCTATAGCCCAACATGGGTTCTGGGACTGAACTCTGTACTCTGGAAGAGCACCACTGCACCATCTCACCTGCCTATAAGAGATTATCTCTATAGCCCAACATGGGTTCTGGAACTGAACTCTGTACTCTGGAAGAGCACCACTGCACCATCTCACCTGCCTATAAGAGATTNAAATTCCTGCTTTATCTTACTTCTCTATTACAACCTAAAGTTAGCTTTTTGCTGAAACTTACTTCCTTATTCTGCCCTGATGTCAGATCTCTGCCTGAGCTTGCTCCCAAGGTCAGATTCCTGTCTCAAAGCCATTTCTATGTCCTTGCCAGTGTCAGACTGCTGCCAAGCGGTACCCCAAAAGGCTTCCCACATCTCCTTGTATTATTTTATATCGGGTTTGCCAAGGCTACCCCCAAATTCAGAGATTCCCAAGGAGAATTTATGGGATTTGGCAGATTTATTTCAAGTATGTAGCAAGGACACGTGTCCAGATAGTAAGGGGAGAAGATGCTGACAGAGTCCTCGGGAATCCAAGGACAGCTGTTTAACATTTTCTCCCTCCCTGAAGGATCACAGGGGACTCCCTCTTCTAGCAATGGAAATGCAGCAACATACATGCTATGTGTACTTCCACTTTGGAAAGCTCTTGCGAGGGACCATGCCTACGGTCCGTCTGGGACTGCTCACATACCCAGCCTCTGCTTATTATAACCTCAATTCCAGACTCCCAGTAGATAGCAAGATTAGGCGTATAACATTGTGTAACACATGTAGGCGTAAAGTGATGCCAGTGTTCCCTAAATGTTTACTGGGGACACAGAGCAAAGTTCCAGAAGCCAGTCAACAGCTGGCCTTTGTAGGCCTCGGGTCTGCTGTAATATGCTTTTACACTGTGACTGTCCAAACGTGCAGAGCCTCAGCTCTGAGAAGTCTGTGTGCTGCGGAGCCTGGGTTCTTCTCTGCCCATTATGTTCTGTCTTCTCGTTCCTCACCAGCCAGTGCATTTGTTATTTCTGTCTAGATGTTATTCTGTCTCCTTGCATGACCAGTTCCTTCTTAATGTTCAGGATCCAGTTGACATTTGCAATCTGCCTTGCCAAGGAGATCTTCCTGTCTATGCTCTGTGAAGTATCTTTCCTTGAAGGAACTCAATATGTATTTCTCTGCCTTGGTTTCTCTAAGGTGTCTCATACAATACATCCTGACCACAGCCTCCCTCTCCAGTCCTCCCAGGCCTCCCACCATCTACCCCCTCTCCCTGATCCATTGACCCTCAGGTTCCTTTCAGAAAAGAACAGGTTTCTCAGGGATATCGACTGAGCATGGCATAGCAAGATGCCATAAGACTGGCGTATACCCTCACACCAAGGCTGAACGAGGCAACCCAGTAGAAGGAAAAGGTTCCCATGAGCAGGGGGAGGTTTCGGTGTTTGAAGCAGAGTCTCACTATGCAGCCCTGGCTGGCCTGGAACTCACAGAGCTCTGCCTGCCTCTGGCTTCTGGGTGCTGGGATGAAAGGCTTGCTTGATTCCACCTGGCCAGACTAAGTCCCATAAAGGAAGCACTGGTTTTTAGGAGTGAATTCTCAAGCATATTCCGAGGCATAGAGCAAGTGTTTTATAAGCATTGGTTGGGGAGAGAATCATCATCCCACTCCATCTCCAGCGACTGCTTCAGACATTCATATTTTACAGATGAGAACAGTGGGCACAGGGATAAGGGCTGTTCCTTGAGGCACAGACAGAAGCAACAGAGTCACTGTTAATGTGGGACAGAAACTAAACTAGAAAATAATTCGTGGCCGAGCATAGTGGAACATGCTTTTAATCCCAGCATTCAGGATTAAAAATTATTCTTCAAAGATTGATTGACAACTGACCAAGAAAATTAAATAAGTAATAAATAAGTATCAATTGAAAACAGTGTGAACTAAAGCAGTGTGAACTGAATGCGGTGTGAACTGAATGCAGTGTGAACTGAATGCTGGACTCTGGGCAGTGTCCTATCTCAGATCAAAAGGTCATAGACAGAGTTGCTCTCAGCCTTGGTTGGAAAAGGTTTTTTTTTTTTTTTTTTTTTTTTTTTTTTTTTTTTTTTTTTTTTTTTTTTTTTTTTTTTTTTTTTTTTTTGTAGTAGGCAAAGTACTGAGATTAAGTCAGCGTTGAGTCTCAACTTGAAATGTCAGCATTTACCTCTCCCCGAAGGCTCAGGGAACATCCACAGAAGAAGGAGGAGAATGAATAGAAGAGCCAGAGAGTGGGCAGGGCTGTGAGATGCTGTCTTCTGGAGGATATGGCCATTGCATCCAGGAACTCCCAGAAGCTGTCAATGTGTCCACATGGCTGGCAGGGTGCTCGCTCATGAGACTACATCTTAGCTGAGGAGCTGTTGGCACTTGATAGTTTCAGCTGAGAGGAATCACTGAGAGAACTCAGTGGTCAGCAAAATGGGTCAGCCAGATGATCCGCACGTGGCGGTACTGCTGCCAAGCTCGAAGGACCGAGTTCAGTTCCCATAAGGAGACAACTAACTTCTGAGAGTTGTTCTCTGACCTCCAAACATACACTGTTGTGGCACATATTCCTCTCATGGCAGAATGAATAAATAAATGTTTAAAAAGAGAGACCCTGAAGATGTGGAGCTCAAGAGAAGTAGGGGACTAGAACCAGGACACGTTGTATGCATGCATGAGATTGTGAATAATAGATAAAATATTAGTTTTAAGAGAAAACAGAATAGGGTTGGAAGGTATTTAAGGAAGATGAGTATTTGGGTTGGACCTCTGAGGACTCATAAGGCCAGGCTGTAAAAGGGAAGATGTTGCTGTCAAGAGAACCATTTGGAAGGCCTTAAAGGAGCCGCTACAGTACAGAGGGAAAGCCTGGCCTGTCTGTCTAGTGCAAGCCTGGGTGACTGAAGCCTGGGTGTCAGTGGACATCTGGATATCCCATCTGGGAAACTGACCTTCAGTTTAGTACCATAGCAAGCCCTCAGGGAGCACTGGGTCCTTAGCAGTTATTTACAACCTCAGAGGAAGAGCCCTTACTGCCATGGTCTTCAGAGTGCTTGAAGTAACCAGAAAATATAAGCCCCTTCTTCCCCCACACCCACTCAATAGCTTTGTGAAATACTTGTCTGGGATCATGGCATTAGGCAATATTTCCATCAGTAAAACACCTTCGTGGGGTACTTGAAGGACAGAGAAACTTGTCCCTCCACGCAGAGGCAAGCTTTGTATCTATAGGCTGTTTAATGACACCTCTCGTGAATCACTGTCTTCCTGGGAATTGCTGTGCTCTGGCAGAACAGCTGAAAAGATGACTTGGTGACAAAGCTGAAGAGTCTGGGGCTCACTGGGTAAACGGGGCTCACCCGACGGTCCGTGGGGGCAACTGCAGCTTTGTGAGCCAAGGTGGCCAAGCATTGGCGCACCAGTGTCTTCTCTCCAGGGACGAGGCAAGGCAGAACTGTCAGCGACAGAGGGAAAGGGGGGGGGGGAGGAGACGGGCTTTGCTTCTCCAGAGAGAAAAGACCCAGGAAGTGCGCGCTATGCAGCTTGAGATGAACGGACCGCCTGGGATGCTTTGAGAGCACGTTGGACAGCAGGCCCCAGAGTAACATGGAGAAGTTGGTGGTGTGGGACCACTGGGCACTCCTCTGCCTGAACAGTGGCTACTCTGGAGCTCCAGTTGCTTCCAAGAGAAAGTGTGACCCACGCTTCATGGCCATGTCTGCCCAGCCCCATGACAGGCAAGTGAACTGTGTCTGGGTACCTGCTGGAGCCAGACTGCCCAATAAGGACCTTGCCCTCTAAGTATTGGACTTCTGGGTTGTGACTGCTGACAGTTGCCCCATCAGAAAGCTGCAGACCCAGAGGCTGCGGGCCATGGTTTACTGCTGGCTGAAGCAGTTTCTAGAATAAAGAGTTCTGCTTGGTGTCAAATAACAGCCATGGCAGCTGATAGTTGAGAGGCCACCATGTCCAGGGGAGACTCAGGTTCAGAGAAGACCTGAAAGGATCCTAGACTTCCACCTAAGCTGATTCCCTTTGCAGATGCAGCCCAAACCCTAAATAAATGTACAATGTCAAACTCAGACAGGATGTGGTCCCAGAGATCTTAAAGGTCCTCAGGGGTCTGCAGGAAACTGGGCAGAATGTTTTAGCTGTGCCAAGGTCCCCAAGAGAAACAAGTTAAAGGAGGAAAGGTTTCTTTTTGACTCATAGCCTCTGTTATTTTTGGTTCTGTCGCTTGGGCCCAAGAAAAGGTAGAACAGACCAAGAGCAGCCCACGATTTGGGCCACCTGCTTCACAGCAGCCAGGCTCAGGGCATGCCCCGGGGACCTACACCTTCCTTTAATCCCCTTCCACCACTCTAAGTGATGGTATCCAATTTCGAATCCATCGATGAATGGATTAATCCTGGTGAGTCCAGAGCCATTATGGCTCAATCACATCCCCAAAGTCCATTAGCTGGCATCCGACCTGTTCACCAGGAGCCTCCTTTGGGGAGCATTTCAGGTTCCACCCAGAACTGGAAAGCAACAAATGAACACGATTAGAATTATCAGCAAAGGAGCAAGCTGTCGCCTCTACTCCACTCCGTCGCTCTGCACTGCAGAAGGTGTGTTTCTCCTTCCACTTTCCAGGCCCCTAAAAATAAACGGATTTTAAGAAAAATAATAGAAATCACACAGTAAAAGAAGGAGTTCAGGAGCTGAAAAGGGACTGTAAGGGGGAGCATGACAGAGGGGTCGGTGAGGGGGTCAGCAGGTGAGAGGCATCAAAGCAGGGTCAGCAGGTAAGGAACCAGACTGAATGGCTGACTTGAACGACTGACAAAGTGGGGGGGGGGGGGAAGCAAGCAGACAGTATGTAGGGGATTCGGCAGTGCCCACACAGAACAACAAGACTCCCAGAGGAGACAGAGAAAGGCAGAAAAGGACTATTTGAAGAAGCACCATCTGAAAAAAAAATTTGATAAGTAAATGATAAGTTCATACGTTCACATAATAATCAAATGGTCAAAAGCCCGGTGACAGGGAGAGAAGCTGAGGAGGGCCCAGGGTAGGAAACTCAGAAAACCACCAAGGTCAGTAGAGACAAGTGGGCAGGGAGAGAGAGACATAAGGAGACACATTCTCAAATGTATGGAAGCTCTCCAGCACCTTCCCCTACTAGACTACTCTGGCAAGAAGTGTTCCAGGGTGTCCTTTAGATCGAAATGAAGTTAGATAGTAACATAAAGCTGTGTGGATGGCTGGCGAGATGCGTGGGGTAAGGGCAATAAATGCCTAAATCCAATTCCTGAGACCCACACGGTACTCCCATGGATTAGACTTCCGCATGCCTGCTGTGGTGCACACACACATAAATGAATAAATGTTACAAAGATGCACGAAGAAAGGAAGACTTGTGAAAGCTAAGTGCGTGGCCAACAGTGAAAGATAGTATTGTGATTTTCATTTCAAGCTACTTTAAATTTCCTATGATTAAAAGGCTTGCCTGCCTCCTCACACCCAGCAGGTGGGCTGCTGTTAAAGAGGAACAGAAAGCAGCTGGAGGCCTGAGGGTGCGGAGGTGAAACTGGAACCCTGGCGTCCTGCTGATGAGAACAGAGAGTGGCATTTGCACAAAAAGTTAAATTAGCACAAGAGCTAGATGTTCCTACTCTAAGTAGAGACTGAAAAGAAATGAGAACATTGTTCCTGTGCACTGTGGCATTACTCACCATAGCCACTAGGTGGCAGCACCTCAGGCCAGCAACCAACAGAGGGATTTAAATAAATAAATAAATAAATAAATAAATAAATACACATATATACATATATATGTATGTATACACACACACACACACACACACACATGCACACATACACACATACACGTTATTTGGCTTACTTGAATTGTCATCTTTCCATCCAGTGATACGCCTGTCTGTCTATGCTGTGTCTTGCCTCAGCCATGAGGTCCAGCTGAACCTGCAGCTTGGCTCTGTACCTAAACAGCTGGGTTCATTTGTGTCTAGCAACTTGTAGCTCTACACCAAGGCCTCCTGGAATAGATCTCTGAACACACACACACACACACACACACACACACACACACACACACACACTTATATGGATGATTAACATTGGAATGGAGCAGCATATATTTGTTAACTGTTAGAAATTGAGACTACTTGGCAATTTGAAGTAAAGCAACTGATGCAGCGTATGAGATTAATGTTAATGCAGTAAGTTATAATGCTTGGAAAGACAAACATGTCCACCCATCTCTGACACAGCGTACTCAGGACAACTTAAGATTGTATCTCAGTTACTGTTACTGCTGTGCAGATACCATGACCAAGGCAATTTATAAAAGGAGAGGTGTATTGGGATTTACAGTTTCGAAGTTTAGAGTCCATGACTGTCGTAGCAGGGAATGTGACAGCAGGCAGGCAGGCACAGCACTGCAGCAGTTATGGAGAACTTACAACCTGATTCACAAGCACAAAGCAGAGAGGGACAGAGCTAAAGTTGGAAAGGCATGGGCTTTTGAAACCTCAAAGCCTGCCTCTAGTGATACATCTCCTCTAATCAGGCCACACCCCTAATCCTTCCCAAACAGTTCTACTACCTGGGGACCAAGCATTCAAATATATGAGGACCATCTTCATTGACATCACTACAGATGGTTTTATCTGACATTCCCCCAAAGTACCTCTCCCCTAAATGCAGTGTGTCCTTGTAGGGGGAGGAGTAGACAAAGCAACAGCTATTATCAGAGACCCAAACACACCCTTCCCTCCATGCCTATCCTGGTGAAGCCAGGCTACTGTAATCTGAGAGTAAGAAAGACAGCCAGATAGTGGGAGACACATTTGTGATGGCCAACTAGATTGGGACACTTGAAAATCACTCATAATGATCACAAACTGAGGTGATAACTCTGAAGGTACTACAGTATGACCCACCTGTCAGAGTAGGAAGACATTCCAGGAAGTAAAAGGGCTACAGGTGTAGCTCACTCTGTGGGAGACCATGTGTTCAATTCCCTCCAACCAACCTCCACACATGCATGCATACCAATACAGGAACTATTGACCTAATTGGATGTGTATGGTGCGCATAAGACATGCAGAAGGGTAGAGAACAGGAGAAGCACCTGGCAGAGACTGTCCATACTGGTTATGGAGCTGCAGAGGGTGAGGAGCAGCCTTAGTTAGCAGGGAAATACCAGGATCAGCAAGAAAACTCAGTGTGCAAAAGCAACTCCTGGGCCCCATAATAGAAGGATAATTCTCAGATTGTCCTCTAACCTTCCCATGCACAGACTCACATGTAGATACATGTAACATGCTCAAACACACATGTGCACACACATGCACAAATATACATCTATACACATGCACACACACATGCACAAATATATATCTACACACATGCACACACATGCACAAACACACGCGTACACACACATAACTGGCACAAACACATGTATACACATGTACACACATGTACACACTCAGTTTTTAGAAGGAGAGAACATCTTAGGGCTCAAGGACTCAGGGCAGAGATAGAGACCATTAGTTTCTCTTTACCATTCTCTCTGGCTACAAATCATTTCTTATTTCCCAGAATCCTCTAAATAGCTACTAGTTCTGGAGACAAACAGCCTCATCAAGAAAGAGCACAATGGGTTTAACTCTAAACATGGACATGTCACTGTCGACCTCATTGATAATACTGGTCTTTCATAGTGTTAGAAATACCATTCAGGGTCACAAAAAAAGAGGTCACCTAACTAGAGCTTTATCATTGTGATAGAAAAAATGACCAGAAGCGACTTGGGGGAGAAAGGGCTTATTTCATTTTACATTTCCATCTTACAGTCTATCACTGAGGGAAGTTAGGGCAGGAGCTTAAGCAGGACACGGACTTAGGCAGAAACCATGGAGTGGCGCTCCTTGCTGGCTTGTTCTTATGGCTTGCTCATCCTGCTTTCTTGTACAACCCAGGAGCACCTGCTAAGGGGGGCACAGTCCACAGTGGGCTGGGTCCACCCACACCAATCATTAATCAAGACAGTGCCCCCACTGAGCCTACTACAGGCCAGTCTGATGGAATCATTTTCTCATGAGGTTCCCCTCTCCAGATGAATGTAGTTTGTGTCAAGTCGACCAAAACCAAACCAAACCAGAACAATAGGACATTTCATGTTTGTGAGTTTTGACTCCAGTTATGGCTCTTTGTGGACTGATGCTACATTTTTCTTTGAAGTTTATATACTTTTGACTAGATATAAAGCCTTTATCATAGCAAAAATAAGACTATCGAAGGGTATTCAGTAAAGAGCAAATTTCACTACTCCCGTCTCTTGGTTCCCAGTCAATCATGGTCACCTACTTTGCATCTTTCTGGAAATGCTCTTTATCATCGGTCCTGCTCACTGAAAACTGTATTTGCTGTAGGAGACACTGCAGAAAGACACCACCCAGGAGAGCTATTGTAGAAGTCTCAAGAGTGACTGTTTCTTCTAATCTGCCTAGTGTCCCTTAGGAAAACCATTTGTGGATAATCCCCACTTCCTGCCACCCTACTTTATCCTGCTTCCTAGGGTCAGCCTATGGAGTCTTTGAGGGCAATGTCCCCTTTACAACTAGATCTTTCATCTTTCCCCTCTGCTCATCATCTATCCAGCACCCAGCCATTTATAAAAAGCAACGAGAAGATTCCCAGTCCCTAGTCCTTTAAGAACTCTTTCACCCCTGCCTAACAGACCCCACCCACCACCACACTTCCTCAGCCACTCTCTGCCTGCACGTGCTATGCCATTACTGTATTTGAACCAGGAAACTCAACCCACCTCATCACCACATCTGTTGACTCAACGTTGTTCAAGGTTAAACTCCAGGTATACAAGGGCCCCTAATTTCTTCTTATACAACCCTCAACCCAACTTGAGGCTGTCCTATCCGGAGAATATTTCGTCTTAAAAACAAACAAACAAACAAACAAACAAACAAACAAACTTTAAAGGAAAAAAAAAGCCGGGTGTGGTGGTGCACGCCTTTAATCCCAGCACTTGGGAGGCAGAGGCAGGCGGATTTCTGAGTTCGAGGCCAGCCTGGTTTACAGCATGAGTTCCAGGACAGCCAAGGCTACACAGAGAAACCCTGTCTCGAAACAAACAAACAAACAAACAAACAAAAAACAAAAAACCAAACCAAACCAAACCAAACCAAACCAAAAAACCCAAAAAAAACTTAAAAAAAAAAAAAGAGAGCACTGTCTAAGAAAACTGAGATATATTCTCTCAGACATCTTTCATGTCTCTGTACCCCTTTTTTGTATTCTTGTCTCAACTATTCAGGAGGTTTCTTCTGTAGAACATCAACTTGTGTTTATCTCCCAGGTCTGGGCATCTGTACTTCTGTTTTCCAGTGTATGGACACTGAATTCCTCCCCAATGATCAAACTGAAATGATTTCCCTTTTTGCCTCAATTCTCTCCTCGGCCCCAATCTCCTCCCACTGACTGTCTGTCCTTCTAGTCTCAGGCATCTCTTCTGTCCTTGGTACAGACAGCTGGCATCTCCCCAATTCTCTTACTTCCAAAAGCTTTCCAAGGCTATTTCTGAAATCCCAGATGGAATAGCTGCCAATATCACAACCATCTAGAACCAAAGAGACTCACTGCAGGTGTCATTCTTAGAAATTACAGAGCCCTGGATCTTCTTACGACTGAGAAAGAGAGTACCCATTTCTTCCTCCAGCAAGAGTGCTACTTCTATATAAACCATCCCGGGGTAGTCTGAGACTCGGCAAGAAGATGGCATGCAGAACCTCCAAACCCTGCCAGCATCCCACCTCATAAGGACAATGGCTCGATGGGGGTGACGGTGACCCTGGCTGGCTCCCCTTTTATTTATTCTCTTTATTTTCCTATTACTAACCTTTGTATCCTGTCTTTCAAAAGCATATTTATTTTTATTTATGTGTATGTGTGGGTGTATCTGCATGTGTATGCACATATATGTATGGTGTTCCAGGAGGCTAGAAGACAGCACTGGAGACATAGACAGTTGTGAGCCACCTGACATGGGTTCTGGAAACTGAACTCTGGTCCTCTGCAAGAGCAGCAAGTGCTCTTAACTACCAAGTCATCTCTCCAGCACCTGAGCCTGTGGTTTAAACTAACCCAGGGGTTGGAGCAGCAGTTAACAGAACTTGGTGCTTTTTCAGAGGACTGAGTTTTGTTTTCCAGTACCCTCATGGCATCTAACAGCCACCTGGAACTCCTCCATTCCAGAGGACCTAATATTCTTTTCTGGTCTTTGTGGGCACTGCATGCACACATGCAGGTAAAACACCTGTACACATAAAATAATAAATGGAATATGAACTATCTAACCCCTTTTGTCTTCTTCAGACTAAACCCCTTGATTCAGAACAACACCAAAAGTCACGGCAATAGCATCTGGCTCCTCCAAAATTTCTAATTCTAAAATCTGTTCCATGGCAACATCCCAATTCGGCCTAAAGCAGCCCTCTGAAAACTATGCCTGAAATCTGGCCCCACTGCTCTCCCAACCGATCACAAAACAAATGGCAGAAAATATCAGCTCTAGCGACACCTAGTCACATTTAGTGACATTTTGTCTCCATGTACTACCTTAGCTGATACCCTGATTCTTACCACCTGCCAGCTGAAATGCCCTGTTTGGCAAACAGTGGCCTCACTGCAAGCTCAGCTCTCCTAGAAAAGGCTAACCTCAGTTTTCTCATCTCTAGAGCCTCACGTTACCTCTTTCTTGACCTGTAGACACAGGTCTATAAGTGGGGGGATTGTCTCTGCATCTCTAATCTAACAAAGAAAAGTTGAGCATGAGTAAGAGATAGAAGAGTATAAAGCTCAACTCCTCTCAGAGACATCAGAGTGGTGGCAGGAGCCAGACAAGCTCGCCCGCCCATTGCTGGTGTTTAAGTCCCCATCTGGGAAGCCCAGTCTAAATAAGATTTCAAAGAGGACTCTACAAATCGTTTTGTACCACATTTTTTTTTTTAAATGTGAAATGTCTGTGTAGTATACAATAAGATCACTTAGTTCAAGCCTGATCTTTTTGTTCAATAGGCTTTCAAGGTTTCTTGGAAGGCATCCATACTTTCTTTTCTTTCTTTCTTTCTTTCTTTCTTTCTTTCTTTCTTTCTTTCTTTCTTTCTTTCTTTCTTTCTTTCTTTCTTTCTTTCTTTCTTTCTTTCTTTTTTTTTGGTTTTTCGAGACAGGGTTTCTCTGTATAGCCTTGGCTGTCCTGGAATTCACTTTGTAGACCAGGCTGGCCTCGAACTCAGAAATCCGCCTGCCTCTGCCTCCCAAGTGCTGGGCATCCATACTTTCTAAATGAATCCAGCCACTTTCAGATCTCCCACACTTCTGACTCCTCCTATAGGTCCTTGTAAGTGTTTCTGCCCAGATGGCAGGGAAACTTGTGACTTGGAAGCCCAGGAACCACACAGTTCTGAGGAGGAAGGGGCAGGTATCCCAATGGAAAGGAATCCTGAGACACCGGAGGCGTGGTAGCTCCCAAGGGGAAAGCAGCCCTGCTCCACTTTCTCTCTCATTCCCATCTTTTTATTGCTTCTTGGCTTTTTCTGACGAGAGAGTCACAACAGGGGGAAAATCTCATGAAAGAGATTCAGGGTAAGGAGGAATGAATCCAGACATGGCTGCCCTCTGTTCCCAGAAACAGACAGCAGATAATTGGACAAAGGGCAGGGCTTATGTAGAATTTCGTAGGAGGCAAAACTTTTCAGAGCAGAGATTTCCCGGACGAGGATTGGTTCCATTTCAAGACCTGAGCTTGGGGAGCTCAGGGATTGGTGGGTTCTCCTGCTCAGTGATTGGTGGCTTTTTTTCCACCACCTTTCCCCTGCATTGGACCTATGGGTTAGGATGAGAAATCCTTCCTGGCTGCAGGTGGCTTTGGTTGAGGTGCCATCTCTGTGGAACTGCTGGGGAGGTGAAGAGGAGGTGCTGACACTGTGGACAGCTCCTGTGGGATAGTTTCTAAGGCTGAGGCAAGAAAGGTGTTGCCGCCTTAGACAGCTCTTGAGGGACAGCTCCTGCTGGGGCGGGAAAGGGGATGAGCCTCCTGTGAAGGCTGCAGACTGAGGAAATGTTCTGGTGCAGCCATTTTTTTTGACAGTTCCGGAGGGGCATCTTACTGGCTATAGGCTGAAGCAGATAGGAGGCGCTGGCTGCCACTTTGACGGACTTGCAGAGTGCTTGCTTCTTCCGGACAGCTCCTGCTGAGGTGGGAAAGGAAATGTGCCACCTGTGTCAGTTGCAGGCAGAGGAGGTGTTGTGGTGCCGCCATTTTTGACAGCTCCTGTAGGTTGGGACAGGAAGGAGGGGCGGGCCACCGCTTTGAGGGGTTTGTAGCGCTGCTTAGGAACTTCAGTTCCAAACGGAGAAAAGCAGCCTTGTATGGGTAAGCCATGTAGGGTGGGAAAATGGTTAGCATCTTCAAGAGGGAGTCAACCCTCCTGCTCCTAAATTCACTTGGGCAGGTCCACTGCCCACTGCCCACTGCCCAGTGGAATAAACAACCTTTCTTCTTGCTCTTGCCTCCTCTCTGATGAGGTCGCTTTGTCAAGAAGCCTGACCCAGGTTCCCCAACTCTCGCTAGACCATGCACCTGCCTACGGCTTGCTTAGGCAGAGGCCGAACAACAGCACGATCAAGATTATGGGGTCCTCCAAGATTCCTAGAGAGACTCACAGGTGATTGGCCAGTCGGTGTGATGACGTATTTCCGGGCCAGGGACCTTTAAAAGCCGAGGGCGTGGTTGGTGAGAGGCCATTTGAATCCCTCCGTAGGTGAGTGTGAGGAGACATGAGGAAGGCTTCGTTGGCATGGACCTGAGGGAGGGAAGGTGGTCCTCGTGGGCCCCAGGCTTGCCTACTGGGGTGCTGGAGAGAGGGGCACAGTCTGAAATGGGAAGAGGGCGCTGTGGGCGCGACGCCTGGGCAGGAAGAGGGCGCTGTGGACGCGACGCCTTGGCAGGAAGAAGCTGTCGAGGGCCGGATGCCTGGGCGGGAAGAGGGCGCTGAGGGTCAAAGGCTTCAACAGCTTAACTACAGGGAGAGACATGGAGGCCCCAGTGAAGCTGGGCAGGGAGGGTGACACCTGGACCTGCGAGGAAGAGGATTGGAGCGGAATAGCTTGAGATGCAGGCAGGAAGAGCCTGCTGGGGGCCTTGACACCTATGCAGGAAAATGGCACAGTGGGCCTTAAGCAGGCGGACCTGAAGTGTAGGACAAGGCCAGCGGAGGAGATGGCATTTTTGTCAGGGTGTCTTCCATGACTTAAACCCTAGTGCTGCTGATTAGTGTATTAATGTTAATTCCCAAACAGGTATTTGTAAGAAAGCACCTAATGTGTATTGGGCATAACAGTTTTCGATGTTTATATGAAAAATGTCTTGACTTAGATCCTTGTACCGTCCTTTATACTCTTCAGATTTTTATGTGTTAGATATCCATGCCATAGGCAGTTGTTCACATCTCAGGTATTATCTTCAAGCATAAATCTCGCCCATAATTCACTCCTCTGAACGACAGCAGGCTTACTAATTATTCTAATTATTAAAGGATGAATTTACCCAGAGCAGAAAATATAAGTAAGAAATGGAACTGCTTTGCTTCCCAACACTAGAGACTATTTGAAGTCATGTTGTGAAGTTCATAGATTTCTTTAACAAGATAGTGTTTTCCTTCTCACTGCTACTGTTATAGAATTGAACAAATATAGCACAATCTCTATTCAGAAAACATAAAAATATTCCTAATAAATCACCTTTAAATTGTTTGACTTGCTTTACAAAAAAAGATAGTAATTACTATTAAATAGCATGGGGCTAGGCTGGTTCTCAGGTCTGTCAGTATTCAATGGATTTTATGTATACACTTATTCCTCTTGTATCTGAGCTCTATGGATCTTATCTGTGTGAAATGCCAGTTTTCTTTGGTCAGTTTATCACATTCTATTCACTGTTTTTCCTACCTTATTATTTGTCCTTGCTGTTGTCTCTGGATTACTGAAATTATACTTTTAACAGTACAGACTATCATTACACATTTCCTGGATGATCCTGTTCTCCATTTTGCATTCTTCATTGTGCCTGCCATCTCACTTTTGTTAAGACTAGAATTGCTACTGTTAAGAAGTAACTGACGAATAATACTTCACAGGGCCTTCAAAACAGGATGAATCAAAGATTGTATGCTGAAGAAGACAAGTAGAGTTATTATCACTAATAGTTTCTCTTTTTACCTTCAGGTCCTGAAAAATCTAAGCCTGTATTTGCTACAGAACTGAAAGATTTGATGATGGCAGATAACTCCATAAAAGCAGAGCCTCAGGTGAGCTGGATTGTCTTTGTTTCTGTACATATCTGTGTGAGTTTACAATGCTATATATGTACATATATACAAATATGCACACATACATGTATATGTAAATATATAGATACAAGCATGTACCTATGAGTGTATTTACATTAATCTATTGTTTATTTTAGAAATTTCTCACTGAGGTTTAACTGACATGCAGGTTTCAACTGTATTCTCACTTTTTCAAAATATATACATTCATATGACTATTACTTATGTTAACACTTTAAACTGTTCTACTTTGGCCCTTTCCAAAGCCATGGGGATTGCTCCTCTCTCCACACTAGGGGTGCTGATACCTGCTCCCATCTCCAGCTTCTATGTGGGTCATAGGGATCTAAATTCACGTGTTCGTGCTTGTGGAACAACTATTTTACTCACTAGACCATTTTTCCAGTCAATGATATCCTCCCAACCCCCCCCCCCCCCACACTGGACTGGGCACTGAACGCACGGCTTTGTGCACACCATATGTCCGACACTGGACTGGGCACTGAACGCACGGCTTTGTGCACACCATATGTCCGACACTGGACTGGGCACTGAACGCACGGCTTTGTGCACACCATATGTGCTGCATAATTTTATGCCAACTCAACACAAAGTCAAATCATTTGAGAGGAGGGAGCCTCAATTAAGAAAATGCCTTCAAAGCCTCCAGGCTGTAGGCAAGCCTATAAGTCATTTTCTTCATTACTGATGGATAAGAGAAGGTCCAGCCCATTGTAGGTGGTGCCATCCCTGGGCTGGTGGTCTTGGGTTCTATCAGAAAGCAGGCTGAGCAAGCCAGCGGAAGAAAGCCAGCCTCTGCATCAGTTTCCACATTCAGGTTCCTGACCTGTTTGAGTTCCTGTTCTGGTTCTTTCAATGATGGACTTCAATGTGGAAATGTAAGCCAAATAAATCCTTTCTTCCACAACTTGGTTTTGTTCATGGTTTTTCATCATAGCAATACTAATTCTAACTAAGACACCAGGCAAGCACTCTACCACTGCTCCATTACCCCACTGCTCCATTAATTACCCCACTGCTCCATTAATTACCCCACTGCTCCATTAATTACCCCACTGCTCCATTAATTACCCCACTGCTCCATTAATTACCCCACTGCTCCATTAATTACCCCACTGCTCCATTACCCCACTGCTCCATTACCCCACTGCTCCATTACCCCACTGCTCCATTACCCCACTGCTCCATTACCCCACTGCTCCATTACCCCACTGCTCCATTACCCCACTGCAATCTTGCCTTTTGGTGGGATTGTATGTGTGCATGTGTGTGTGAATGAAGTTGCTAGATCATGAAGAGTGCATTTGGTTAGTCTTACTATATGCTCTACAAAAGTTTTCTAGAACACTCATCCAGTTTGTACTTGTTATACTTTGATCAGCAGCACACAGTTGTGTCCCGTGATTGTCTGATGTCTAGGAGAGCTGTTATTTGTCATTTTAGGAATCAGTGATATTTGAAGATGTGGCTGTGTACTTCACAGAGCAGGAATTGGCCAGCTTGACACTTGATCAGAAGGCCCTATATAAGGAAGCGGTGCATAAGAACTTTGTACATCTGGCTTTTCTGGGTAAGGTTTCTGTACTGTAGATCTCTGCTTGGGTTCTCAGACTGAAGTACTTGCTTACAGTTATTTGCCAACTCCAAATAGGAAATGCTTTGTCTTGCTCTGTGACTTATTGCTTCATGTAATAGAAATCAATAATAGAAAGCACCCTTCTTCAGTTTTTTTTTCCAACTTTTATTAGATATTTTCTTCATTTACATTTCAAGTGTTATCCAGAAAGTTCCCTATACACTCTCCCCTCCCGGCCCTGCTCCCCTACCCACCCGCTCCCACATCTTGGCCCTGGCGTTCCCCTGTTCTGGGGCATATAAAGTCTGCATGACCAAGGGGCCTCTCTTCCCAATGATGGCCAACTAGGCCATCCTCTTCTATATATGCAGCTAGAGACATGAGCTCAGGGGGTACTAGTTAGTTCATGGTTATTCTTCCACCTATAGGGTTGAATACCCCTTCAGCTCCTTGGGTACTTTCTCTAGCTCCTTCCTTGGGAACCCTGTGTTCCATCTAATAGCTGACTGTGAGCTTCCACCTCCATGTTTGCCAGGCACTGGTATAGTCTCCCACGAGACAGCTATATCCGGGCCCTTTCAGCACTATCTTGCTGGCATATGCTATAGTGTCTATGTTTGGTGGCTGATTGTGGGATGGATCTCTGGCAGCCGCAGTCATTGGGTCCATCCTTTGGATTCAGCTTCACACATGATCTCTGTAACTCTTTCAATGTGTGCTTTGTTCTTAATTCTAGGAAGGGGTGACGTGTCCACATTTTGATCTTCCTTTTTCTTGAGTTTCATGTGTTTAGTAAATTGTATCTTGGGTAGTCTAGGTTTCTGGGCTAATATCCACATATC
>LR753373.1:587739-602594 GCA_902729485.2 Mus minutoides
ATTCCAGCTTCTGGCTATTATGAATAAGGCTGCTATGAACATAGCGAAACATGTGTCCTTGTTACCAGATGGAATATCTTCTGGATATATGCCCAGTAGAGGTATTGCAGGATCTTCCGGTAGTACTATGTCCAATTTTCTGAGGAACCGCTAGACTGATTTCCAGAGTGGTTGAACAAGCTTGCATTCCCACCAACAATGGAGGAGTGTTCCCCTTTCTCCACATCCACACCAGCATCTGTTGTCACCTGAATTTTTGATCTTAGCCATTCTTACTGGTGTGAGGTGGAATCTCAGGGTTGTTTTGATTTGTATTTTTCATGTGCTTCTCAGCCATTCGGTATTCCTCAGTTGAGAATTCTTTGTTTAACTCTGTGCCCCACTTTTTAATGGGTCTTCAGTTGTTTTTAAAGGCCTTGCACAGATATATGTTAAGCAAGTGCTGAACCACTGAGTTACAACCTTAACTGTGCTCCCATTTCAATTATTTTTTTTACCTTTTAAGTAAAGTTTTTAATATATTTTGATCATTCATAATGTTTCATTATGACATTTTCATATGTGAGTGAATGTCCCATTACTCCTCACATGACCCTACTACCTAATTTCCTTCCTTTTCACAGCTTGCCCCTGTCACTTCCATGTCTAAACTTTATGTGGGCCTTAATGAATTTGATATGAATTACTTATAAGATCTTCAGTGCTTTGTATATTAAAATGCTTTTATTTAGGTGAATATTTAGAATAAAATTTAAATATTTCATTGGTTATATATGTATAATCACATTTTTATGCTCTCCCAGCTTGGCAAAGTTACTACATTTGTATGTTCTGTACAGTGTTATCCTATATAATGACAAGTTAAAACAAGGAAATTATTTTTGCTTTTTATGATAACATTAAAATTTAAAAATCACATTTATATTGAAACATGTTAAGGTGGCTTACAGATTCTGTGATTTCCCTCCCCTTTAGGGTATATTGAAAAAATGAGGAAGTATGCTGAGCTGATGGAAGCAGGAAAATCCAGGGCGAAGACTTTCCTCTAGGTCAGGTGTACCAGGATGGCAGAGCCATGTTACTGCTGTCAAGTGCAGTCTTTTCTGTAGTCATGCATATTTCTTTAGATGTAATGCTTTTTAGTTCATTAAAGTTGTATATTATCATGTGCAAAGCAGGTATTGTGTCTTTTTTTTTTTTTTTTGGTTTTTCGAGACAGAGTTTCTCTGTATAGCCCTTGCTGGCCTGGAACTCACTCTGTAGACCAGGCTGGCCTCGAACTCAGATATCTGCCTGCCTCTGCCTCCTGAGTGCTGGGATTAAAGGCGTGCGCCACCATGCCCGGTACTTGTGTCCTTTTTAAACAGCTTTATGAATGTAGAGTTCACAAACCATATAGTTTATAGTGAAATACAAAAACCTTACTCAGCAGATGAAGAAAGATTATGAGGGGCTAGAAATGGGCTTTCAGATTTAGGTAGTAATTACATTCTGTATTACTAAATTAAATTTAATTTCAGATTTAGGTAGTAATTACAGAATGTAATGTCTAGCTCAATTGAAGTTTGGACTGGAGTCCAGAGAAAAAGGTTTCTTTGACCAGATGGTGTAAATATTGATTGACCCAGAATTCCACATATTGATCTTAAGATTTTGGACTTGAGATTTTGCAGAGGAGCACTCATAGAATTTAAGATAGCTCTGGGATGCTATGGCCTCTGAACAGAGTTGAGTGTAACTGATAAGTAAAGGGCTGTGGTAGAAACTTCTGGGCTAGTGTTCTCTGTAAAGGACTGCTCTGCAGAAGTCCCTGATTGAGTAGACGCTGGCTGGCTGCCATTCAGAGTGTCGTATCTTCAGGTCCAGCTCTACTCCTACCTTCTCCAGTTGTAACACAGTTGGGGGATAGGAAAGGCACACCTTTTTCCCAGCTTACTTGGTAGGTTGAGGCAGGAAGATCACCCAAACCCACTGGTTCAAGACCAGATTGCACAACATAACCCAGCCAAAAGAAGAAAACAACCGAGAGAGAGAGAGAGAGAGAGAGAGAGAGAGAGAGAGAGAGAGAGAGAGAGAGAGAAGCTATTTGAACTAATTTATAAGTTAAAAAAACCAAAGTCAGTATCTGATAATATTTATGCATCTTTGCTCTGAATCTCCAACGTGCTATGTATCTTCATACTTGGTTTACATTTAGATGTCTACAGTGTTGAGAATAATTTTATTTAGCTTAAAGTATATTGTATTGGAGAAACTATTGTGACTGAGCCTTTATAAATACATTTTGAGATATTTCAGTGTTAGTAAGTTTCTGGACAAATATACTGTTTCATGAAGGACCAAAGTGACACTGCCACACTGAGAAGACTGGAAACAGCCATTTCAGAAGTATAATTCATAAATGTGCAAACCACAAGACTGCTTTAAGATATTTGGATTGTTAAGACTTGCCTGTTGACTTGTAGATGGTTAATCTTGGTTGTCAGTTTGATGGGATCTAGAGTTAGGATGTACACAAACCTGAGAAGATATGTGAGCGTCTTTCCTGAGGTTCACTGAGATGGGAAGACCCACTTTCAATCTGCATGCGGTTTCTGGACAGAAGAGGAAAAGCTAGGCAACCACCCTTCATCTGCTTCCTGATCAGGTGCTACGTGACCAGCCGCTGCCTCACGTTGCTGTGAGCACTTCCCTGATGCAGTGGACTAGAACCAAAACAAGCCCTTTTGAAATTTGCTTTTGTTAGTATCGTGAGAAAAGTAATGGAGTTGGTACCAAAGGTAAGCTGTTGCTGTGATAAACCTGACCATGTAGTCCTTGGGCCTTTGGAATTGGATTGCACAAGGGATATAGAAGACTGGATGCTTGGGATAGAGAAGCCCTAGAGCACTGTAAGCCAAGGCTAGTGGATCATTCTCGTGTGATTTAGAAGTCTATTTCTTCTAAAGAAATAGAAGCTAGAGACAATTTCTATGGTAAACTGACAGTTTTCTGCTCATATCCCAAGACCTTGAGTAAGAGAATATAGGAATAAGGACTAACCTGGTGACAGAAATTATGAGGGAAGATAGCACCTCATTTGTGACATGGATACTTCTCTTCCAGATCTGCAGTCAGCAAAGAATGGGTGCTCAAAAGTGCAATTTAGTGAGGAGTGGTTTGTTACAGATAAAGTGATTTTGAAAACAGCTATACTTATTAAAAAGTAGCTGTCATTGTTAAAAGAAAATAGGCACTGTTAAAGAGGAACCTTGTGTCCTGAGGACAGGCTCCCACTCACTAAAGTCTAGTGGAAATGTTGATTCACTAAAAAGGAGAAAGCACAAGATAAGAATGCCACTGGTCCATCCTTGTCCCTGTACATCTCAGGCAGAACACATTTTGTGTCAAAGGTTTTATGGGTGAGTTGATGTCCTTATTCCTACAAGGGGAGTCCTGCCTGCTTATAGGAAGTAGCCATTTCAGGCTCTATATCCTCCACTGCCAGGAGTCTCAGCTAGAGTCACCCCCATAGACTCCTTGGAGCCTCTTTGCACTACCCCAGATCTCTGGCATGCCCTAGAGATGCCCCTAACACCTACCACCGATTTCTGTTTTCTTTCCCCATCTCTACACCTGATGGTTCCCTACCCCATCCACTCCCCATCCTCACTCCCATTCAGTTCCCTCTCTCCATCCACCTCCGATGTCTAGTTCATTTCCCCTTCTGAGTAAGATTCAAACTTCCTCCCTTGGAACCTCCTTGTTATTTGGCTTCTTTGGGTCTGTGGATTGTACCATGGGTATCCTGTACCTCGTGGGTAATATCCACTTATAAGTGAATGCATACCATGCATGTCCTTTTGG
Organism: Mus minutoides; assembly: GCA_902729485.2. NCBI lineage: Eukaryota > Metazoa > Chordata > Mammalia > Rodentia > Muridae > Mus > Mus minutoides. The sequence goes on from LR753373.1 coordinate 591,586, forward strand.
GTCTGGGTTACCTCACTCAGAATGACATTTCCTAATTCATCTATTTGCCTGCAAAATTCATGATGTCCTTGTTTTTAATAGCTGAGTAATTCCACCATGTGAATGGACCACATTTTCTTTATCTATTTTTCAGTGAAGAGATATCTGGTTGTTTCCAGTTTTTGGCTATTATGAATAGAGCTGTTATGGACATAGTGGAGCAAGTGCCCCTGTGATATGGTGGAGAATCTTTTTATTATATTCCCAGGAGTTGTGTAGCCTGATCTTGAGGTAAAAATATTCTAAATTTCCTGAGAAACTACCAAATTGATTTCCAGAGTGGTTGTATAAGTTTGCACCCCCACTAGCAATGGAGGAGTGTTCTTGCTCCACATCCTTTATTGCATGTGCTGCATTGCTCTTCTTTGAGTTTTTGATTCTAGCCATACTGATGGGTGTAAGGTAGATCTCAGAGTTGTTTTGATTTACATTTCCCTGATGAGTAAGAACACTGAACATTTCTTTAAGTGCTTCTTGGCCATTAGAGATTCCTCTGTTGAGAATTCTGTTTAGATCTGTGCCCCATTTTTAAATTGGGTTATTTGGTTGTTGGTATGTAACTTCTTGAGTTCTTTATAAATTTTGGATATTATCCCTCTGTCAGATGCAGGGTTGGTAAAGATCCTTTCCCAATTTGTAGGCTGACATTTTGTCTTACTGACAGCATCCTTTGTTTTACAGAAGCTTTTCGGTTTCATGAGATCCCAATTATTAACTGTTGATCTTAGTACCTGAGCTATGGGTGTTCTGTTCAGGAAATTGTCTTTTGTACCAATGCACTCAAGACTATTCCCCACTTTCTCTTCTATTAGATTTACTGTATTTGGTTTTATGTTGAGGTCTTTGATCCACTTGGACTCACGTTTTATGCAGGATGATAAGTATGAATCTATTTTGCATTCTTTTACATGCAGGCATCCAAGTTAGATCAGCACCATTTGTTGAAGATATTTTCTTTTTCCCATTGTATGGCTTTGTCTTCTTTGTAAAAATATCAAGTGCCCATAGGTGTGTGGGTTTAGTTCCAGGTCTTTGATTTGATTCCATTGATCAACCTGTCTGTTTTTATGCCAATACCATAAAGTTTTTTTTTTTGTTTTGTTTTTTTGTTTTTTACTACTTTTGTTCTGTTTTAACTATCTTGGGTTCTTTGTTTTTCCATATGAAGTTTATTAGTGTTCTTTCAACACCTGTAAAAAATTGTGTTGGAATTTTGATGGGAATTATGTTGAATCTGTAGATTTTTTTAGGTCAAAATTTGATGCATACTTCAAAGGGCTAATTATAATCATTCAGTTTTTTCCTTAGGTTGCTATGATGTGTTTGAAGAAATGGGCCTTGGAGCTGGAGAGATGACTTAGCAGTTAAGACAACTGACTGTTGTCTTATTTAATATTGCTATGAAGAGACACCTTTATAAAAGAAAGCATTTAATTGGGATCTTGCTTTCAGAGGGGGAGTCCATGAACATCATAGTAAGGAGTATGGCTATAGGAGGGAGGCATGGTGCTAGAATAGTAGCTATGAGCTTGCATTCTTGTGTGAAAGCATGAGGCAGAGGGAAAGAGAGAAAGAGAGGAAGAGCAGACAGAGAAATGACCTCAAAGCTCATCCCCAATGACACCCCTTCCAACAAGGCCACACCCTTCCAAAACAGTTCTAATAGCTCAGGACCAAGTACCTCACTGCTCTTGCACAGAACCCAAGTTTTGATTCTCAGCACCCATATCAGGTAGCTCATAACTGCCTATAATTCCAGTTCCAGGGAATCTGATACCCTTTTTGGGATTTATGCAACATGTGTATAAAAATAAACCTTAAGAAATGGGCCTTGTAGAAGGCTGTGTCTTCACATCATAGGCTGAGAATAGAATCTGGTTATTTTACTTCAGGCACTGACCTGGAACTGTTCTTCAACTGTGTTCTTTCTCTTCCTCCATTGTCTGCAAAATCTCTTATTGTAGCAGGGACACTTAGGACAGCTAACCAGATGAGAGTCATATTTTGGTGATTTTAAAAGTGTATCACCAAGAAAAAAAATTTCCCTTGTCTTCTGGGGCAACATGAAGCAAAAGTAATTCAATAACTGAGGCCTCTTCCCCCTCCCCTCAGGATTTCTCTCAGTTTCTTGTCTCTGTCACTTGTCTCCTAGTCTGTTTTGAAGTTGACTGATTAGATTTATGGGGGTGTTGAATTACAGTGGAATGGACTTTATCAAATCAAATCCATAGTGAAAATCTAAATATGAAACTGGTGAGCTTTCAAATGCTTCTTCATACATCTTTAGGTTTGGTTAAGTAGCCTACTGTACTGACTGGTTTTGTGTGTCAACTTGACACAAGCTGGAGTTGTCACAGAGAAAGGAGCCTCCCTTGAGGAAATGCCTCCATGAGATCCAGCTGTAAGGCATTTTCTCAATTAGTGATCAAGGAGAGAGGGCCCATTAGTCTTGGTTCTATAAGAAAGAAAGCTGATCAAGCCAAGGAAGCAAGCCAGTAAGGAACATCCCTCCATGGCCTCTGCATCAGCTCCTGCTTCCTGACCTGCCTGAGTTCCAGTCTTGACTTCCTTTGGTGATGAACAGCAATGTGGAAGTGTAAACTGAATAAACCCTTTCATCCCCAACTTGCTTCTTGTCATGATGTTTGTGCAGGAATAGAAACCCTGACTAAGACACCTAGTGTCCTTCCCACTGTCTTCCCTTTGGGAGACAGGGTTCACTTTGTAGCCTAGGCTGGCCTGAAACTCACTGTGTTATATAGGCTGACCCAGCACTCACTGGCCTTGAACTTTGCTGTGGTCTTTCTATTTTAGCCTTAAAAGTGCTGGGAATACAAGCCTTAAGGATGAGCCATTATGCCTGGATGGCAGCTTGTTTCCCCCTTTTTATTCAGCCTGGGATATCAGCTCATAGGATGGTACTACCTACATTCAAGATTCATCTTCCCTTCTCAGCAAACCCTTTCCCTTACTATAACAGAATGCTAGAGATAATCAGTTTAGAGAGAGGGGGGGTTCTGGAGGTTTTGGCCCATGCTCAGTGGCTTTGTATTGAAGCAGCATGGCTTAGAAAGAAGTATGGCTCACAAACTCTGGACCAAGAAAATGAGAAAAGCACTATACAGTCCTGCATCCCCTGGGAGAGCATACCCCAGTATATAGGAAGGCTCTACTCACCCCTAACAGCACTGTCATGGGACCAAGCCTTAACATACAGGCATTGTGGGGCTATTTGCTGCCACGGATAGCAGCCATCTGCAGGAGATGACAGGGACTATGGAGAACAGACTCCCTCTGAACTGCTGCATAGCAGCAAGCAGGAGCGGGGCAGCACTTACTCAGTTAGACTTACTCAGTAAGTGCCTGTAAAATCTGGAATGGTTGTGGTGTAGTGTGGTTGTGAACATAAGAGCTGCAAGGACTGGACTAGATCTTGCTGAGGAGTCTAGACTAGGGTCATTTCTGCTTATTGTCTGGAGCTGAGTTCTTTCTCTACCTCTATGAGACCAGGGCATCTCTGCTAAGAGATACTCACAGTTAAGTCAAAGCCCAGAATAATGTCTGTGTGAAATATCGGCCACACGAGGGTGCCATTCCCTTCCGAATTTCTTATACTTTTGCTTCTGGGAGCAGCCTGGATGGATCCAGCCCTGTGAGCCAACCTGGCAGCTCCATGACTATGTTTAGTGAGAGAAATTCAGTCTGAAAGAGGGCATTGGATCTGCTGAAGATAGAATTATAGTCAGCAGAGGGCCAGCAGATGTGGGTACTGGGACTTGGAAACTACTCAGGTCTTCTGTAAGAGCAGAGAATGCCCTTAATTGTGGAACAGTCACTTCAACTCGTCTGTTCCACTTGTTAGCACAGGTTCTTCAGAATTTATTCATTAGTAGATAACAGTGAAGGCACGTTATCTTGAGATCACCATTAAGAATTTAGAATAAAACGTAAAAATATCACAGTCAGGTTGGTGAGATGGCTCAGCAGGTAAGCAATTGGTGCTGAGCCAGATGGCTTGAGTTGCATGCATGGGATCCACACAGTAGAAAGAGAGCAGACTCCAGCAGATTGTTGTACCTCTACATCCACACATATTCACACACACACACACACACACACACACACATGTAAAAGTATACAAGAGTATCACATAAAGTAATTGTTTTCATTTTCTCTTCTGTTGCTATGGCAAAACACCCTGACAAAAGCTATTTCAAGAAAAAATGGTTTATTTGGCTTGCACTTCCAGGTTACATTTTATCACTGAGAGGAAGCCAAGGCAGCCTGAGCTTGTAGCTAGGTACATCCTATCTACAGTCAAGAGAAGAGCCGTGACAGTGTTCTTGTTAGTGCTCAACTGACTCCATTTTATTCAGCCTACAACTCTAGCCAGTGAAACAGCGCTGCCCACTCAGTGTGGGGCTTCCTAACTCAATACAATTAAGATGATAGTTCACAGGCATGCCCACAGGCCAGCCTGATACAGACAACCCCATCACTGAGAATTCTTCCCAGCTGCTTCTAGATTATATCACATTGATTAAAATTAATCATGCACGGCTGCAGAGATGGCTCATGATCTAAGAACACTGACTTTTCTTGCAGAGGACCTAGGTTTGATTCCCAGAACCCACATGACAGCTCACAACCACTTGTAACTCTGATTTCAGAGATCTGACATCTGTCCTCCATGAGCACTGCACACACATGGTGCATGGCATACACAAAGGCAGACATGCATAACATAACATACATAAATCCAAAAATTAACCATCAAAGTCATGTTTCCTTAAATATATCCACATATGTTTATGTAGAGGGTCATGGCACACTTGTATATCTAATGTGGAGACACAAAGAGATTCAAAACCAAATCCAACTCGTAAACACTTGAGTGAAGACTGGGGGGCTGTCCTGTCCTGTGCTGCTTTATTCTTGCAGCTCCTGGGTTGCCAGCCCTTCTAGGATTCTCTCTACATTCAGGCTGCAATTAGCAGCGCCCCTGCCCAGCCCTGTTTCCCATTAGCGCCAAGTTTTCACGTTCTAGCAGGTAGGCTGAGACTTTAAGACTGGCTTCCTGGTTTTGACTTCCCAACAGTGTTTCCTTTTCTGTAAATTTGCTCCAAGGCATTGTTTTCTGGTGATTCAATGCTACAATGTACAGAAAGCTTTCAGGGTTGACTGCTTTTGGCACAGCATTCTGCAGTGCTCCTGTGTCCCCTATCAGCAATAATCTGATAGTTGTTGATCTATCTGGGGAAGGTGACTCTTGGGGAGACTGAGGATGGCTCATCTATCTAGTGGTGACCCTAAAAGTTTAAATCCTGGCAGGTTATTTTCAGTTTGGTTCCAAGATTCTGTCCTATTGTCCACTCTGCCCTAACTTCCAACCATTGTCTACCTCCCCTTAAGAATTCTAAGTTCTAAGTATCAGACTAATTAAGGGCAGTCTTCTCAGAAGTCTAGGTCCTCCTTGGCAACCACCAGCTGTTACCAGTGAGGCCAGTAGGATCCTGCACCACAGTTAGCAAGCCCAGTGCAGACCCTCTAGTCCAGCCCCACTGTAGCTGGGCCCAGGGACACAAAGAAACTATCTACAGCCAGATCAGTACCCAGTATTGATTCCTTACTCTGGCCCCTGAATGAGGTTCTGCTATTGCTAATGACCTTCAGTGGTTAATGGATTTGCCTCCCAAACTGCCCTTGGGCACTGTGCCCAAAGCAACTGGAAAGGTGCCAGTGGCAGACTGGTCTTCCTGAGGTTTTGCATAGGAGAGGGCCAGTATAGGGAATCATCTTCCAGGCCCCGCCTCATGAGTTGCACCCAAACACCTTAGAGGCGGGATTGGGGCTCTTTTGAGCCCAGCCCAGGTGATGAACTCAGCACAGCTGCAGCGGGGGATGGTGTGTGTGTGTGTGTGTGTGTGTGTGTGTGTGTGTGAGACTCTTTCCTTCCTAGCACCAGAGACCTCGCTCCAGGCAGCTTCTGTTGGCCAGAAGTGGGTAGGGCTTTTATTATGAAAGGGACCTCCCCCTTCCGTGCTTTCTGGGGACTGGGGAGGCTGGGCTGCGCTGCTAGGCTGGGGCTGTGCAAACTCAGGAAAGGTCTCCAGCGGTTGGAGGAGGCTTGTGGCCGCAGGAGTCTGCAGACTCACGCGTAGACTCACATGCGGAGCATCCTGTGTTGTGTCCTGCCCTGCAATCTGGTGGCGGGGAAAGGTGTGAACCTAATCCCAGCCCCGCCTGGAAAGTCTGGGCTCCAGGGATGAGTCTGCCAGTAGGCTGAGCCCAGGAACCTGCTGCAGTACCGTGGGGACATGGTAGGAGTTGCTGAACAGGGCGGTGGGTACCGGTGGGTGCCAGGGAAGGTGGCCTTGAAGTCTCGCATGAGTTGCACAGGTGGCATCCCAGGCCACAGTTATACCTCAAGCTTTTTCATGGGGCCACAGTGACTTTCATTTGTGCCCTGAACTGGAGAGTCTTCCTCAAGGACCCCTCACACGTAGCTGAACAGTTATCTAGGGAAAATGCTTGCAGGAGAGTAAAGGATTCCTTTGAGCACCCAAGGCAGATCTGATGGGCGAGGACCCTAACCCTAACCCTTTCAAGTCACCTCCTTCCTTCTCAAAGATGTGTAGATTTCATGGTGTTCTATGGCTACGTGGTGCATTGATGCTTTAAAAAGTGCCCTGTATCACCTTTGAGTTAAAGTCTTACTGCCCCACCCCCTCTGCCTGCTGGACAGAGGTCATGGGGATGCCTGTAGGTCTGAGGAGTCACTGATAAAGTCTAGGACCTGTGGACTTGATTCTTTTCCAACCTCACAGGCACTAAGAGGAAAACAAGGATTTGAAAACCTGCGCTTGTGACTTTAGCTAAGGTACTGATGTAAACCTGTGGGGCAGATGGATGTGCTCTCTGCTGCTGATAGAAAACCTGCAGCCCAGGTAACCACCAGGTGTGTGAGGAGTGTGTGAGTGCCATTGCCGCTTTGTGACTCCCTGAGGGATCCCTTTCTCTCCAGGTTTTGGGGGAGGGGCGCAGATGGGAACTCCCCAGAGATGCTTCATGGGAAATTGACCTATGGGCCAGGAACTCAGCTGACCTTTGTAGGAAGTAGGTCAGCGTGGGAACAGTTCCTGGTGCTGCTGTGAGGTCCCTGACCAGTGAGAGCTGGGGCTCTGTCCTGAGACCTAGATTTGTTTCTGGCCTCTCTACAGCCTTACAAGTCTCCTGCAAAGCTCCACATGAGTAGGTAGGAACTCTCACGTCTGAGAGGAGGCATGGCTGGAGGTGCAGGGTATGAGCTGAGGCGCTGCTGGAATCCTGGTTTAGGAGCAAGTCTCCCATTCAAAAAATTATGACCCACAGCCATGTACTCTGAGGGCTGTTAGTGGTCTCTGCTCTCAGGTCATTTTTAGGAGTCTCCTCCTTCCACTACGTAGGTTCTGAGGATTGAACTCAGCAAGGTGGGTAAATGCCTTTACTCACTCAGCCATCTCAGTGGACAAAATTCTGTAAAATACATTATCCTTCAGAACAAGGCTAAATGACATCTCTCCATTAGTCTTCTGAATGGGTCTTTTACAGTTACCCTTGTAATCATAAAAGCAGACTGGAAATAGTTGCAGTAATAAGTGAGTGTGCTGCTATTTCATGTCCCCATGGCTGTCCTGCTTGGGGTTTCTGATGTCGGAGCAGTCACCTTGCTCCCTACCTCCTGACGTCCGGGCCTAGCTAGCCACCCCTGTGGAAGGATGGTACTACCTGCACCTGGTGACATCTTTCGTCCACTTCTCTGCCACTGGCCATGGACTTGGGTTTCTCTTAAGTGGCCTCTGGAAGGAACTATGTCACATGCTGTTTACTTGTGGGCAGTTTCTGTTTAATTTGAAAGGTGTTTGCTTGCAATGGGCAAACATCCTCTTGCAGTACTATCCAGAGAATTCAAATCCCTGAGTCTTGGCTGGGGCAGCAGGTTTGTGGCTTTGTGCTTAGGAGCCAAGTTGGGGAGCGATTTTTCCAGAAATGCCATCAGCCAAGAGCTGGCTAACAGCTAAGGAGGAGCTGGGACTAGGGAGGAGAGAGTTGTATCTGTGGATGGCAACTAGAGAGGGAGTCATGAAGATGCCCGAAGCTAGCTCTGTGGATCCCCTTTCTTGTGAGCTGACCTGGGAGCAGGAGCAAGGAGTGTCCTGACAGCCTGAGAGTGTGCCACGCATGAGACGGCGTTCCTCAGCAGTGCAGTGTTTCTTCTCACTGGCATGGCAGCCGAAAGGTGGTAGTCGTGGTCAGGTGCTCATCACAGGCACAGGTTGAGCTTTGTGCCCTGGCTAGTGAGACTGTATCAACAAGAGAAGGGTGACTCCTTTCAGCTCCAGCCTTGGCTCCATCCCACCATGCCATGAGGTGATTTCTTATGCTCTGGGCTGAAGTAGACTTTCATGTTTTCAGCAAGGAATAAAAAGTTGACTTGGTTCTTAATGCTTGGTGACACATCTGAAGTAGGATGCGTAGCCTCTGTGAGATGAGTTCAGGGAGTGATGATTTCAAAACATACAGAACCCACAGCTCTCTTCATCCTTTCTCCAAAGGAAAGGAAGGGCTCCAACCTGGAGCTCATAGGAAAACCAGCAGCCAGAAGGAAGGAGAGAAGAGAGATGGGGAGGGCAGTGGGGGTGTCACCCAGAGGTGCTGTGCTGTGTGGCAGGCCTTGTCAGGGAGGTGGCAGTGTCTGTGATGGTCTATATGGAGCGGGGCCTGGTCTTAGGCCTGCTGTGCTCTGGTCTGCACAGTTTCTGGATTTCTCCTTCAGTCTGCCTGGGTTTTCCTTTTGAGATTAAAAATGCTGTTGATTTTTTTCTTTTCCTTTTTCTTAAATGAATGTAGAGTTGAGGCACAGCTCTGACAAACTTGCTCTTTAAATTTGGCAGCTGCTGCTGCTGCTGCTTCAGACTAGATTATTGAACATTTCCCTCTGCATTCCTGCAGTAGTTCTTTTTCTCACTGCTGTGACAGAATACCTGATCAAAAGTAAGTTGAAGAAAGCAGTTTATTTTGGCTCACAGTCCATCAGGGCAGGGACAGCCTGGTGGCATGGTGGGAGCGGCTGGCAGCTGGCTTTGAGATGCAGAGGTGCAAGGTGGGCAGCAGGAGCCAGAGTGGAGCTCAAGCTGTGCAAAGCTGTGGTTGAAATTCTTCCATTCTGGGACCAGCCGAGCTGAATCTATGAGCAGTTTGAGAGCTGGAGACTGGGGTGGCTGTGCAGGGGCCATGTGGGACCTTCGCTGGGGGAGGGTAGGTGGGATACACAGGCCTCTTCCAGGACAGAGTTTGCTCTGTTCCCCACACAGAGGCTTGGTGTGTGCTTCCTGGGGACCTGGACCCTGCTCAGGCACTGACCACCACAGGCCTTCTTCATGGGCATCCCAGGAGCTTCCTTTGGCCTCTGCACAGCAGACTTTCTGCAGGCATTGGTCCAGTTGGACCTGGTGGTCAGCCATTCCCTTTTCTCCCCAGATCCTACTACAACTACAAAGACGCTATTGTATCCTTTCTTTCAGAAACCGTTAAAATCATTCATCTCCCCTGGGAGCAGGTATGGCAGACAAGTGCAGTGATGCCCTATCTGGTCTCTTTCCTGAGAGTCAGGGGAAGTTCCAGGCTCCTCTGTCACATTCACTGACCTTGGTAGCAAGGACTTAGACTCTTACAATACCTTCCTTGGTATAGTTTTAAATCACAAAGGGCTCAGAATGTAGGTTCTGATTGAGGCTGTGTAGTGAGAATTTTATTTTCTTTAAAAATTCAGTTATGTTATGTGAACATGTTTTTATTTTAATACAAGGTGTAGGATATAGGGCTGCTTCAGATTGTCACAGCAGCTAACTATGATTTGTATCGTGCTCTGGCAGAAAGTGATTCTGCCAGCTGAAGATAATTTACACTGAGAATTCTGGGGACCCTTTGGAGTGTATATAATGTCAGAGCCCCGAAAGAGGAGTTAACTGCTGTTCCCTTTCCCCTCTAACCCTCTTTCTCATCTACCTGGTTTTGAGGGTTTGGAAGGGACACAGTGGGGACCCCAATGCAAAGGGATTAGGGTAGAGAAGGGTGGTAGATATAAGAACCCAATAAAGTAGCTAAAAGTACTGCCACAAAGCTGCATCCAAACTCCGCTCACTGAGGCTGGTCTCTGAACATTTAACCCCTAGCCTCAGTTTTCCTTGCAGATCATAGTGTCTGCTGTACGGTTGTGTACGCCGACCTAGAAGCTGCTCTGCACTGCGTGCTGGCACACAGCCACACCCAATAGAGGGAGCAGGAACGCTGTTATCCTTAAGACAGCACAGGAGGCCTGAGTTTGCCCTCTGTGACTGCCATGTAATGGGTCCAGGGCACCAAGTGGGGTAAGCATTAGGATCCTGCTATCTGAGGTCCCAGGAAGAAGGGGATTGGAGTAGAGACAACTGCTTTGTATCAGCCCTGTTGTCTTTCCCCAAAATGGTAAACTAGAGAGGATGGGTCCAAAGCGATGGAGGGGGGACACTTAGTTCAAGGATCCTTGATCTTCGGCTCAGGCCTAGAATTCAGAGAGCCCTAAGCTTGGTTGAAACATGTTAGCACCTTCATTTCTTCAGAATTCTAACTAAATCTTGAGTTTCTTTGATAATGAATGTGGTCACCTGTGGCTTTGTACCTCCCTGTGGACCTCTGTCAGGTATGGGCAAGGCACCCTCATGGTAGGATAGAGGGAGGTTGTGGCCACCAACCAGCCTTAGGCTTGGAATAAGAGGCAAGATGGCTGCATCAGAGGCTTCCTGTGCTCTTTGTAACTTTAGCTTTCTTCCTAACTAGACAGTGAATTCCTGGAAGGCAGCAGCCTAATGTGTATGAGTCCTTCCACCATGCCCAGCACAGCGCATGCAAGCACAGAGAACTAGTCAGAATCCTCTTCCCTCCCCTCCCCC